>JAJGOT010001273.1:0-36479 GCA_022457155.1 Cladopsammia gracilis
CCCAGCACAGTGCAAATAACAACAGCTTTTGTAGTACCCGGAAGGTCATCGAAGCAAGCCATCATCGGAAGCTTCGTTCGTCCGCGAACATTTCTAACCTGGATTTACGGTATATTTCTCCGTCACATGTCATCATGCTCCAAAAGGAGATAAAACGGTTTTCTGATTAATAGTTAAACGATTAATTACATTTAGCTAAACATTTTACCGTCTTTCTTTCGCCTTTCTTTCGCCTTTCTTTCGTAGTTCTGGCCACCAGTTCAGGCAAAAACATCTCTGGTCAGCGGTATAACTAGAATACGATTTGACTTCATAAAATGCCAACATGGCGTCCGCATCATATTGAGGTGCCAGAAAGTATTGGAATTGGAATGCCAGAACTCTTTTTTTGTTAGATTTTCTTTATATTTACAGTAAATTACATTTCCCGTACATTTCTTTGCTGATAAAACGAAAACGTCAACAAAAGGTGAACGACTGGATGCTTTCTTCTGATATTATAACGTTTGCCAGGAGCCCATAATCGTTCCCGGGAAAGGCTTATCTAAAAATAAACCTACGTGTAAAAACGTCGTTGCACGAAATTATGACAGTTGCACGCTCCGGGTAATGGTCTTGCTCTCTTTTGTAGCTGACTTTCATACAATATTTTCGTTTTTGGTAAATGCCTGTTATGTGACTCAGTGAGCTGCTTCTTTTATTTATTTATTTTTTCTTTTGCTGCAAAGCAAGGAAAGTGCGAGCAGGTTTGCCTTCTCCTTAGGAATACTTCAGCTGTAAACAACCGAATTTTTGCGTCTTTAACTTTTCTTGGCATTTTCTTTGTTACCGCTTCGATCGCTCGTCCTCTTTTAGTTGATTTCTCTCTATGCAAAAACTTGCTTTCAAGAAAGAACTTTTGATTTTCGCTGAATCTACAAATTGGTTCTAGCGCGCTCGCCGCTACGAGTAACTTTGCGTCACTAACGTAAGTGCCGTAGTTACAGTGTTTCTGAAGTGCATAGTATCCGGCAAAATAAATTTGTACACACTTTCTAGGGGAAGGAGAGTATATATTTGAAGTATTACATTAGGAGATAACAACCGTAAATCCTCTGTTAAACGCCCCCCCCCCCCCCCCCCCCCAGAAAAAAAAAATACTTTATAGACCAAGAGGGAGAGAGATTGGGAAGGGGGGGGTGGGGGTATTGTAGCGAAACACAAGCAGTTCACCACTCTTTTTATACTCATAAAATTACAATAGGTTCCCACAACTTTATTTCTATGATGCGGATGTCACTCAGATCTCAATGTCGGAAAATGGAAAAACTGGAAGAAGAGTGCACTCTAGTCTGTTAATTTCTTCTTAGTTTTTTTGCTATTCCAAATCGCAACCATCAGAGCGTTTCTCATCATGAATTCGTACTCGGATTGGTACGGTAAAAAAGTGCATCGGTACCGATAAGATAAACGGGAGACCCACAAAACAGACGAACTTGATGGGAACTTTTGAACCTCTGAAAAAGTAAACTTTGCTCATGCAGTTAAATTAGGACTATCGTATTTGTAGGTGGTTTTCGCATTTTCTGCTTAATGCAAAGCTCAACAGAATACAGTCTGCGGCTATAATTTCGTTTTCTGACGTCTTTTGGTGATCACTTTTGCGACTGAAATTTTGCTTCTTCCATTGAAAAATAGCTGTCAAAGGACAAAGAACGCTTGCTAAACGGCAAACTTTTCTTCAAACTGTTCATTATATTTCCCACCATTTTCTTGCCGGTAGTTGCTCTTGAGCTGATTGTCTCCTAATACTTAAGATAGTTTTATGCGTCTCCGTATGCTTTTTCAGCAGACACGTGATTCTTCGAATTTTAATTGCGTCGACTTCTAAGATATGCGGCTAAAATACTAGCCATTCCAGCCGATTTCACTGTGTAGATCCGGCCGGGGTTTTTCAGACATGATTCACCGGCTATGATTCGCTCGTCATGAATCGCTCATCATGATCAGACAGCTGTGAATAAAATTCACCAATAAACGGAGTTCACAGAGTAAATACTGACTTCCTGAAATAGATACCGCCAAAAATACAACTAAAGGCAATGCCCATGCCTATTGTTTGGTATTTTATTTTGTTCACGTGTCTACGTATCAGAAAACAAAAGAATGGGAATATGTACCCTTAGGCTGCTCAACGTAAACAGAATAGAATCGACAGTCAGTGACAATGTAATAGGATGAGGACGCCACGTTTAACACTTTACGAAGGAACGTCGTATTTTAGATTCTACCGCTGACCAGCAGGGTTTTGCCTGAACTGGTGGCCTGGACTTCGAAAGACGTACAAAGAACGGAGTAAAAAAGGGGTAAAATGCCTCGCTTAATGTGATTGACTGAAAAAGATTAATCAGAAAACCGTTTTATCTTCTTTTGGAGCCAATGATGACATGTGACGGAGAAATATGCGGTAAATCCAGAGTAGAATTGTACGTGGACGAACAAAGTTTCCGATGATGGCTTGCTTCGGTGACCTTCCGGGTACGTACTACAAAAGCTATTGTTATTTGCACTGTGATGGGTTAATGGACCTCCACTGAAGACAAACAGCATGCTCAGCCACAAGAGATGGTTTAGATATCCGAATTTTGTGCCGAAAATGTATGCTGTGCGGAAAGAACCGACTCGTTCTTCGCAAGTTGAGAACTGCAGAAAACAGTAAAGTAAGCTTTATTTGGATTGAGATTGTTCAATAAATAACGGCTATTAACAGCCAATTTGACCAGACATTGATAGAGTGCATGCTATTCTTTAAGCCTGAAGACCGATTGAGTTTTCTTGAAGGATTTCTGTCGAATGAACGTGATGTTAATTTCACCAAAGTTTACAACAAATGATTTTTGAAGGTTTTTCCTCAGTGAACCAAAGTCCAAAATTAACCCGCCCCGCAGAGATTTTTATAGATTTAGTAACTACAGTATCTATTTAAACTAGCCACGTAGTTTGAGTTCTAGAATCGGCGTACTTTTGGAAAAAATCAAGAAAAGGTATTGCTAGTTTCACTCGTCAGCTAAAATGGCTGAAACACCATCAAGTTGTTTGACCGTTAAGTTCATGTGCAGTTGATGTAACAAAATGCCACATGCATAAATGTAAACTAGAATAAAGGTTTTACATCTGGTGAAAGTCTTGATTTGTTCAGTATTAATGGACTTGAGAAACGATGTCTTACATTTTGTACTTTTTAAGGAAGTTTCTGAGGTCAAAATTGGGTTTAGTGGCACCAACAAACATCCAGTGTTACCATGGCAACAAAGAAGAAACAACCTTAACAAAGGTCATTTTTGAACATCCCCCCTGAAGACCTATCTGCATGCAAAATATGAAGGGGGGTCAAAAATTTTCATTTCCCACTTTTCTCGATTCTTACAGAGAACTGCTCTTAACCCTAACAACATCAACAGGGGGACAGTGGAATAGAAATTCCAGAAGCATTGATGCCCACGATCAAGAAACACAACAACAGGAGAGCCCTACGACTACGGACCGCCGAAGGAACAATTCGCCGAAACAACGAGGATCAAAATGCGCCAGTCACAGCTGTTGAAAACCAATCAATCACAGCAGAGCATCGTGCTTCATAAGGTGACGCGTAACCAGTCGACCCCATCGCCTGAAGAAGACTAGCAGTATGCAGTCGAAACGTCGCGATCCACATCGGAAGTGACTACATCGTGAGACAAACGAAAAATACTTCTTTACTATCATTTAATTAAATTTGAAAAAAATGTAAAATATATTTCCAATGGAATCGCCACGCATTATTTATAAAATGTAGTTTTCAGACTTTTTTAGTTTTCATAGGCTGTGTTATAATACCACCATTCTACTTGTGTATAGATGGTGAAATGAGAAAATAGATGTTCATGGAAGTGTTTGTTATACCGTATGGCATTGGGACAGCAAAAATAAACTTTATTTATATGATGCTTTTGCATACTGCGAGAAGTCAGATATGAGCGTGGTTGTATAAAAATGGCTGTTTTGTATAATTATGCTAGAGACGTTCATATCGTCCGAAACATAAAGTCGCTGGCGGATTTAATGTCTGACAAATTTAACGTCACTCTTCTTTGATGTGCGTCGTTCAGACGCACTTAACAGACAACTTTAACGTCTCTTTAATGTCAGGCGTAAAATACATTTAATATAAAACTTGACAGCCTTTAGGACGGTTCCTCCTAATACCAAGGTATTTTGCTCGGTTTTCGACTATGCGGGAAAAGCATATCTTAGCAGGAGCTATTGGAATAAAAAGAGAAAATAAAGGCTTAACGCGCATTTTTCAGAGATAATTTAGCTTTAATATGGAACAAGAACGCTAAGAGTAGTGAAATCGGGCTTTAAACGTACATAAGAAATTAGGAATTTGAAGTATAGCCAGAAGTGTAACTACCCCACAATCGAAGATTCATAATGTAGAATATATTGAGTTTCATCTTCTTTTTTTTTTTTTTTTTTTCAAAATAAGATTTTGTCTAGCATTAAGCATGAAAAAAAAGGCCAACTGTAGGAAACAGTTGAAAGAAAACTAACAGCAATCTGAATTATTTTTCTTAGCATAAGTGGACTAATTAAGGAATACAGATCACAGATCGCGTTGCTGAACAACTGAGTAGGACAGTGTTAGTCCTAGTGTTAGTTTTAACACTAGGTATTCCGTAGTGTAATAGGAGGCTGTTACAAATAGCTGAAAAAGCGAGAAATGGCGGGAAAATCATTATCACGTGGTACCTTCTAGAGTTTCGTGCATGCGATCTATACTCCTCGTAATACGTTACTCAATAGCAAGCAGGAGGTGAGAGCAGATCAAACATGAGTCGAAGAAGATAGTGTATAATACTACCTAAAGGTTTAAATGCAAATTTGTGGCCAAAAATCACCTGTTACGTCCAAGGCAAATTAAGTTTAATTTACCATATTCATGCTACCCAAATATTAAGCTGAAACAACTTCAACCAAAGACAAAAGTGTTGGGAAGGTTCCCTGTTTTCC
This sequence comes from Cladopsammia gracilis, assembly GCA_022457155.1. Lineage (NCBI taxonomy): Eukaryota > Metazoa > Cnidaria > Anthozoa > Scleractinia > Dendrophylliidae > Cladopsammia > Cladopsammia gracilis. The sequence continues at coordinate 5,032 of JAJGOT010001273.1, forward strand.
TCACCCCTCCCCCCTCATCCCCCCTCTTTGAAAGTTGCTGTTAACGCAAATACTTAACTTACACTGTCTTTTGTATAGACGTCTTCAACATTGGATTTGGGGGAGAGGGGGGCTATAAAAAACGTTGCGCGCGCCTTTAACTGAGCTGAAACCCAAAGGTAGTGTCATTTTTTTAGCGTTTACAAACCTTCCCCTTACTTTGTCTTGCAACACCCCAAGGAAGTATGTATGCACCCCAACGGAGCCTTTATAGAATACTTGCCATCCCTAGTCCCAAGCGAACGAGAGGCCGAGTGAGCTTGGAGATAGGGATGGCAAGTAGGCTTCGTTTGGGTGCATAAATACTTCCTTGGGGTGGTGCAGGACAAGTAACCCCCTATACTACTGGAAGACATATCTGTTAAAACGTCATGTATGCGAAATAAAAACTCCGTGAATGTCAGGTATTTCGTATTTTCTATGACAACGTTTCTGCAGTCAGGTGTATGTTAACCCTTGGACATACAAGGGATGGAGGGATGCCATCCCCCCTCAAGGTAATCAATTCCTATTTGGTATTTTCTATGACAACGTTTCTGCAATCAGGTGTATACCAAATGGAAATAGGTGCCGGCTGCTTCAAGTACATTGTACGTTTGTCATTTATGTTTTCATGCAATTTTTCAGTTAGGCTAAAATTTATTTGATTTGTCATAACTAACGATTCTATCACAGCAAGTCATCTTACCATTTTCTTTCGAGCGAGATAATTTATTTGAAATTAGACACTTTACATGAAGCATATGTTTTTGAGGTTTTTAATTAGCTGTTGTTAAGTGACCAGTCGACTTTATCGTGTGATAAGTTCTAGAACTAAGCTTTAATTTTGTATTTCAACGTCTCGATTAACATTCAAAGTGATACGTCGTTAGACACACGATTTCACTTTATTAATTCTGTAATTGGACGAATCAAAATTGTCAACGTGATAGAAATAAATTATATCCGATAGCTATTTCAACATTATTTTATAGTAGTGCTATTTGTACTGATGCTACTCTTAATCCTCTTTCTAAAAAGTGTCAAGTGTCAAGTGAGACAGATATGTGATAAAGGCCAAAACATATACATGTACATCACTCCCTGCAGCTTTCAACCGTTTCCTGGGTCGGGTGGTTCGGATCAATGGCAACGACCATGATGTGATCATGATGTTCCCTGGCAGGATGCACCATGCAAGTGCAGCTCATCATTCTCTTCAACTTCTTCCTGAATCGCTCGTTCACCAAAGCATACACAATCGGGTTTATAGCAGAATTGAACAAGACCATTATGGAACTTGATTCCCATGATAGAAATACACCTGAAGGTTGATAATTGCGCATGATGTAGTTAGATGAGTCAGTCAGATAGCACACAGAAAAGATCACACTGACGATGACAACCGTCAAGGTGACTCGCTTTCGAACTTTCATCACACCCTGCAATAAAAACAGAATTACTATAGGTAATGCTTTCTTGTGCAATTTAGAATAAATAAGCACGAGTAAATACAGTCTTCTAAATTATAAGTGCTTATATATTCCAAATTGCATGAGAAAAATCATGTGATCACTTGTTGATAATATACATGAAAAATAGAGACATCACGAACGAAAAACAGAAAATAAAAGCCACTCTAACTTCAGCGCGATACAGCGCGCATTTTAGATGTCCATTCAACTGATTCTGAGTTGAAATACAATGCAAACGATTTTAAACTATAAACTCGGAAATGTAAGGAATAATCAACAAAAACCGATGTTCATTTGAATCATCCTCGATTGTAAAAGCACGGCGTTAACAAGAACAGGATGTTGGGATGTTGCCAGAGAGTGTCGCTGTTACTCTTGCTTGTCGGCTTCGTTTGTCGTCAAGGGACGTTACGCTTCTGTAGCCTGTGACTCTAACGATTTCTGAGCGTTCTATCTTTGTTTTCTTCAAATCGATTTTCTTGCATGTTGATTTGTGAACTTTTTCGAACCTTCTTCAAGGATAGTATTTGCTACCATGGTCTTCATCATGTCGCTTATGGAGTTAACACCCATCACAGAAACGTTAATAATGTTTAAAACCCACCACAAAGTAAAGATTAGTACGTCTGGCGTTTTAAAGCCAGATAAACTTCATTTAAACTTTGTGCTTTATTTGGACATTTGCCCATGCCGGATTGACGAAGCTGTCTGGCTTTTTCTTCTAAAACTTGCTTTGAAAAGTGGAACTGTCCGCCCATTATGAGCTGCTGTCTAGTGCAGCCATCATCACTGTTAAGCTGTCTGGTTCGTCTTCCGCGCCATTCAAAGCGCATTTGTAATATTAAACAAAATTACGAAAATCGTCCAAAAGTCTCTACTCTGGCAAATCATTCAAGTCACTCTTGATGAAAAGTTATGGCAAAAAAAAATAATAAATAAATAAACACTTTCTTGTCTGGTGTTGTATCTGCCATAAAAGCTCTTAGGAAAGACAAAGAAGACCAATTTGTAAATAACGTAAACTATATTAGTTTTGCCGATACTTTTATAAAAGCTAACAAATCTAACAGAATTGCTTACGAGAAACTTGTCAGCTTAAAACAGAGTTGCACCAGTAAAAGCCAAAATAAGTGAAGACAGTTTCAAACTACCTTTCCGCTGTACAAAAATATCCAAATTAATTATCTTCCAGTTTAAACTGCTTCATAGAAGACTAGCACAAATGACTTTTTAAATAAAATTGGTATCAGGAATAATGATATCTGTACTTTCTGTAGTGGAGAGAAAGAAACACTAATTCATTTATTCTGGTACTGCAGTGAAACTTCACTTTTCTGGCAGGGTTTTGGAAAATGGTTTCATGAAAAGTACTCAACGACAAGAATTGATAATTTATCCTTGGCGATAATACTAGGTTTGAGAACAGATATTCTTTCCCACACACAACAATATTTCTACTTTCTTGTTGCCAGATATTTTATCTGGACTTGTAAAATGCAAGTGAAATTTGTTGTGATATTTGTATCCAAGGACGTCTATTTTCCACTACTTTTTTGCTTCACAGTCTCCAAAGAAGATCGTTGCGATCCGCAATGCCTCAAAAGAAGCAAAGGCTCGAGTTAATAAATTGTCTGTGGCTCATTTGTTTATATTCAGGCATTGAATAACTTAATCTGTAAAATTATTCAATAATGTTTTCCGTGAACAATGGTGCAGATTAACGGACGCGGCTGTAATGAACACTTGGCAAAGGGTATTGTAGTTACTGTGAAAAGGTGTCTACCGCCTATCATCACATTTGTGATGCGAACACAATAGCTATATATATGTTCCTATTTTTTAAAAATGTCATTTTTTTGCAAACGGGTGTATATATATATTTAACTATTATAGCGCTCAAGCTTGCGTGATATCGCCTAATACTTAGCCGACGAGGCCGTAGGCCGAGTCGGCTAAAATTAGGCGATATCACGCAAGCTTGAGCGCTATAATAGTTTTATAATTCAACACATTGATAACAAAGCACAGTTTGAAAAAAAAAATATCACCGACAAGCCTTTTATTAAAAAAAAAAGCTTTACAGATGTTTTACCGCGCGAAACTTGCAACATCACACAGTTCATGAATGAAAGTGGCGCCTTTGTCAATACTGTGCAAGCTTGAACAAAATAACTGTTTTATAATTCAACACATTGATAACAAATCACAGTTTCGAGAAAAAAATCATTGAGATATACAACATTTCATTAAGTAAAAAGGCTAACTACAATATTTTACCTCGCACCATTTCTTCAACAACAAGCAGTGAATGCCGAAACTTTTGCCAAGCTTTAAAAATTAATTTAGCGTACACAATCAGTTGACAGTTTCTACGAAGAGCTTTCGTCTACTCAAAGAACGGGACAGAGTAGTGACTACAAGGATTAAAACACAGTAAAATGGCATAGAATGTCTTAGTTACAAGTGTTTCGTATCTTAAAAAGTTCAATTCAGAATCAAAACAAATTGAACAAACACTGCACGGCTGCGAACCTAAACAAAGTCGGAAAGAACTGCAGCGTGGACAGTAAGCTTACAAAAATTCACAGCTGAAGGATACAAGAAACGGTTAAAACATCGTACCTGTAGTTGATTTGGCTTTTTAGTCCCTTCCATAAGCACCAAATTTTCAAACATCGAAGTACGAGCTGAGTCGATCAATGTTGTTTACAAACTTGGAATGCTCGTTTTTTAGCTCCCACAGCCGTAATGACGAGATCAGAAACTTTTCTGAGGAAACATCAAGTCTATATCATATTCCAGAGGTGATTACCAAAGGAATTTCACGAAAACTGTGCTCCTTCATTCACCTCGTGTCGAGCAGTTAAACTTTGAACCAGTTTTCATTCAGCTACGCCAAGAAAAACTGCGACCGCGACAACGCGAAAATTTCGCGCCTTTTTTGTCCAATCATGTGAACAGTATTTTCTCTTTTCTTTTCTTCTCTTTTTTTCTTTCTTTCCCTTTTTTAACTGATAGTTCACGCACTTTTTCGCCAAAAAACACGAAATTGCAGGCAGCAGTCATTGTCACTTTCCTTCAAAATGCGAAATTTACCGCCATCGCTGGTTATACGTCATGTAGACATAACGCATATCGATAACTTTTTTACCATATTTGGGCAGTGTATCAATGTGTTGAATTATAAATATATATATATATATATATATATATATATATATATATATATATATATATATATATATATATATATATATATATATATAATTATATATATATATATATATAATTATAAAATAATTGTAAAGGTCAAGAAACCAACTTCATATAGGTCTTTAGCTGTATTTGCTCTACGTTTCGGCCGTCGCGGCCTTCCTCAGGAGCGTACACTAGTTTGACAATAACGGTAACGGTTAGGTCAATATGAATTCAAATAATGCACTTACAATAAACGGTTAACTATGACGAAATAGCGCGATAACTTGTCAAGTTCAAATAGATTAAAGGCGCGCGCGTGCGCGTGTAAATTTAGAGTAGGTCACGGTAATAATACAAGATCACAACTACAAGGAACTTAACATGATTACAGTAAATTATTTATCGCGGGCTTCAATTTGTTAATCCAAAAGCTTTCTCTAGCTCTTCTGATTGCAACGTTACTATTTCGTACCCCCTCTAGCACAGTTAATTTAAAATATTTAAGGCCACAGGCCCTAAAATGTCTGACTGTGGGAATATTCTTCTGACCGGTTGAAATATCCGAACGGTGTTGGTTTCCACGCAAACGTATACAGTTCCCGGTTTCTCCAACATATTGATCCTTGCATTTCTCACAGTTCACTAGATAAACAACGTTGGACGTTTGACACGTAGTGTTCTCCCTTAATGATACTCTTTCTCCGGTTGTAGTGTTTAGGATGTTTTGCGTAAATAAACCATAGGTCTTACAACAGGCACATCTGGAGTCATTGTTACAAGGCCAGAATCCTGGTTGTGTATTAGATTCAACTGGGCGTTGCTTGTGTCTGTGGGTACAATGAATCAGATTTTTGTTACTTTTGAAGGTGCGGTGACAGATTACGCATTCAGTTTGAGTTGGGTTTGGGGTATTGATTGGAAGTTGGGATAGGCGGTTGTTAGCTTGCTCAGATTCTGCGCTGTTGAGAGGTGTAAGTCGCTTGCTTGTGAGTATTTGTGTTAGGTTCCTCCCTTTCCTATAGGCAATTATTGGGGGCTGATTAAAAACATCAGTACATCTTTGTGACATGTGAAGGATTGGCTGGTGGACTTTAATCATTCTGCGGAGGTCTACTAGAGCTGGGTTATACGTGACTACAAGAGGCACCCTATCGTTGCGCTTTTTCTCGATATCCGTTCGTAAAGCTAGTTCTCTGGAGACTTGTCATGCTTTGCTGATTGAGTCTTTAATCAGCTTGACCTTGTAACCACTATCAAGGAGGATGTTGTGTAGTTGTTCGGTTCGCTTTTCGAAGAAATCTTCAGTGGAGCAGATGCGGCGATGTCTTAAGGCTAAGCTGTAAGGAATTGCGGTTTTGGTGTGTCGTGGGTGGCAACTAGTCCAGTTGAGGTATTGGTGTGTGTCAGTTGGTTTGGTGTAAAGATCGGTCATGATTTTGCCATCTTGTAGGATAACGTAGACGTCAAGAAAGGGTATGGCACTAGATGATACTGATTGTTCAAATTTGATGTGTGGATCGAGGTTGTTACATTGTTCATAAAACTGATTGAGTTTTATATGACCGAATGTCCACAGTCCACGATCGCGTCCAGTGATCCTTCATTTTAGGACTTTGTGGTTGGCATTGTTTGTTGACCTCTACATTTCAAGTATATAATTATATATATATATATATATATATATATATATATACACCCTTTTGCAAAAATATTGACACCTCAAAATATATATAAATATATATTCGTCCTTTGTGTTTCTATCGTATACGTGACGATAGGCGGCAAACAGTTCTCGAGGTGGGTACAGTAGAGTTTGTAAAATGCTGCTGTACCCACCTTAAAAGCTATTTGCCGCCTGTCATCACGTATGCGATATAAACACAACGGACGAATATATATTTATATATATTTTGCGGTGTCAATATTTTTGCAAAAGTGTGGATATTCGTAAAACAGAGCTCAATACATTAGTGTAGAGCGAAGTATACGTTTATGGAGGAAAGAAACAAACAAATAAACTACCCTTTCATCCCGACAAGCCTGTTTCGTGGCTGCCCACGCATCAGGGGATTCAATAAGAATATTCCTTACCGTCACTTCTTATATACAAAATAATTTACATAATAACAATAACAGATCTATGCGGCGCGAAGTTTAACAGTTCAGCTGTTGCGTAGAAGGGCTTTGTTTCTATGGCGGCAAGAAGACACGAGTTCATTACGTTTGTTAAGTGTAGAAAGTTTCGGTCGGCAAATGATTAGAAATTTTTCCTTTAGGCAGAGGTTGCATCTTTTACTTGGGCTGTTGTACGGTGAATGCGAAGACAGAATGCGCCATGAAATATAGTGTTCGATGTTGTTGTCTTTGAGAGTCCTCAACCAAAGCACCTATCAGCCCTTCACTAAACCGAACACTAAACTTCAATACGTCCACCGCGAGAGCAATCACCCGCCCATCACTGCAAAGAACATTCACGCCGGCATCAACAAACGCCTTTCATCCCTATCTTGCGACAGAGCATCCTTCGACAAAGCCGTCCCTCCATACCAGAAAGCACTCGACGAAAGCGGCTACCAATACACGCTACAGTATGAACCTCCAACAACAAACAGACGGAAAAACAGACAACGCAACAACATCATCTGGTATAACCCTCCATTTAGCAAAAACACCAGAACCAACATCGGATACAAGTTCCTCGCCCTAATAGGCAAGCACTTCCCTAAAGATCACAAGCTCCGAAAAATCTTCAACCGCAACACAATAAAAATAAGTTACAGCTGCATGAATAACGCCAAACAGATAATTGATAACCATAATAAGCAGATTCTAAAGTCATCCACGCAAGCCAACGACGCCGCCACAGCTAACTCTAATACCACTCAAGGCAAGAAGACATGCAACTGCCGACAAAAGAACACATGCCCACTCGACGGAAACTGCCTACAATCATCAGTCATCTACCAAGCTACAGTCACGCGCACCGACAACAACACAACAGAAACATACATTGGACTCACGGAAAACGACTTCAAAACAAGATACCGAAACCACACCGCATCATTCCGCCACTCTAAACACAGAAACTCAACTGAACTAAGCAAGTACATCTGGACTCTCAAAGACAACAACATCGAACACTATATTTCATGGCGCATTCTGTCTTCGCATTCACCGTACAACAGCCCAAGTAAAAGATGCAACCTCTGCCTAAAGGAAAAATTTCTAATCATTTGCCGACCGAAACTTTCTACACTTAACAAACGTAATGAACTCGTGTCTTCTTGCCGCCATAGAAACAAAGCCCTTCTACGCAACAGCTGAACTGTTAAACTTCGCGCCGCATAGATCTGTTATTGTTATTATGTAAATTATTTTGTATATAAGAAGTGACGGTAAGGAATATTCTTATTGAATCCCCTGATGCGTGGGCAGCCACGAAACAGGCTTGTCGGGATGAAAGCGTAGTTTATTTGTTTGTTTCTTTCCTCCATAAACGTATATATATATATATATATATATATATATATATATATATATATATATATATATATATATATATATATATTAGCATATATATTTATTAGCGTCGTATTGCAAGCAATCTGAGTACTGCATTGTAAGTTGTGTGAATATTGTATTGTACGTATTGTATATAAGTATTCTATTGTAAGTAGTGTAAGCATTGCATTGTAAGTGGTCAGTATTGTATTGTACGTGTTGTAAGTAGAGTATCTTATTGTAAGTAATGTAAGTATTGCATTGTAAGTAGAGTAAATATTATATTGTAATTAAATGCGAGTATTACATTAAAAAAAAGTTATGGCAAAAAAAAAAAATCGCGAGCCTTCAAAAATCCAATCTAAAAAATTGTGGCCCTCCCAAAAATTGTGCGTAAAATTTTGTGACCGTCCCCCCCGAAACGAAATACGCCTCCCGCGCTGAATAATGACCAGTCCTTAATTATATCCTGTTAAATAATTTCAAATAAGAATCGACAAGGCTCGAAGCTCGAGCGTCCACAGTTGGGCACTCTTATTTAGTTCATAGCAAAAAAATGATTTATAAGATAACTAACACGGCGTTTGGCATTAAGTCAGGAAAAACATAGCGTCCATACTATAACAAATGTACAATGATGAAGAGATATGTAGGCTTTAAGCCGTTTAAAGGGCTTATTTCAAACCTGTTGTTGACTAGGCTCTCCACGTTTGAACCACAAAGTGTAGACGACTCGCGTATATAGTGCAGCAATCAAAGAGACTGGGAAAAGTGCCAGCAGCAGAAACCAACTTAAACTGTCAGCCTTTCCCATCCATTTTTCTGGCCACATTGCACTGCAGTGTCCCAATTCCTTCGAATACTTAGTAACCAGGACCCATGGGATATTCGTAAATACTCCAAGGATCCAGGAACAAGGTATAATCACCTAAAATGATAACAAGTGGGAAGTGGCCTAGAATTATTTAAATAAAACAGCCATGCTCAATGACTTTATAAGGAATAAGGATATAAGAGGTTACAGAATTACAGCAAAGTCAAACAGGCAGAAATATAGTTGGATGAAAGCGGTTAATTAATAAAGATTACGCCCAAGAATGCTAGCCTTCCAGGGATTACAGTGGTTAATGGTAAGAATGACTAAATCAAGTTTGGATTTTTTCCTTATCTTAACCCTATTCAGACTGGGCTCCTCGGACCCCCCCCCCCCCCCCCCCCTTTATATCTCTGGAACCAGTAAGTCTAGGACCATGACATTTTCACACAATGTTCAACTCCATACAAGGAAACCTCACACCCAGTTTAGAACTGCCACACCCAATTATGACAATTTGATATTTTTCCATCCAGATACTTAAAATATCAAATATAACTGTAAAATCATCTCTTTAATATTAAAACATAATAAATACAAACAAGGACACACTTGTAAAGCGAGAAAAAACAAAAAAAAAAAAGGCGATAAAACTATAATTTTGAAATTATTGTCCGCCATCTTGGATCCGCCATCTTGGATTTCTTTTTTTTTTTTGTTTAAATTAAAATTTAAAAAATATCTAAAAGAGAAAAGAATCAGAATGTATAAAACACGTATCAAACTAATGTTTATTATCGAAACAATGAACTTAGAAGCGTTATTTAATGAATAGTACAAAATGTTTGTCTTTAAGTAAAAGAGAGCAAAAATTTACCTACCCCTCCCCCCCAAATATTTGATGTTAAAAATTTTTGCTATCTTTCAAGACCTAGTCTCAAGAAAAAAACTATTCTAACAAGAAAATGCACTATAAGTCAAAAAACAAGATCTTAAAATAAAAAAAAATCAACATATTTTAATATTTTGAAAACCTATGTGTCAAAAACCGGTTGCCATGGCAACATAATTAATCACACTGACATGTTATGGATACCAAAATGTCCCTAGATAAATTCTAGGAGAGTCAGAAAATTTCAGCCTCATAGCTATTTCGGTGTAAGAGTTATCACAATTTTACTGGAAGGGGGGTTCCCCCCCCTGCAGTCTGAATAGGGTTAAATTAAAATCGGGGCAAATGAGCAACATTTTTTTTTTATTTCGAGAGGCTGCCAGTGTATTTAAAAACATTCATTCGTTTAGTCTGGCCAGTTACATTCTATCGGATAACATCTGCTCTTAAAAACCTCAGGAAAAAACACAAACCCACTAAATATAACACCAACTTCTAAAGGAGAAGAGCCAGTCATCATGTTTAAATCAAAGAAGCCCAGCAAATAAGCATAACAAAAATTGGTGGAGGCAAACTATAATTGCTAGTCAGGACACGCAGAGATTCTCTGGAATCACGCGATTTCAATTGATTTCATCAAAAATGCAACAAAAGCACTCAATTTATCGAATTACAGATGAATCTTTATTCAAAACACGGGTTACAAAGCTGAAAGAAGCTTTGCTGTTTTACACAAAAGAACCAGGGAATATAACTTATCTCTTCTGGTCTTGCACGGAAACAGAAACACTTTCCTAATTTAAAAAAAAAGAAAACTTTATATACCTTTATGTTGCGCATAGATAGCCTTCCTTTATTTCCATGGGGATGCAGAACAGCATAGTACCGTTCAATTGCTATGACAACCAAAGAGAATACAGAGGCGGAAGCTCCAACAAAGACACAGGTTCCACCAGTCAGCAGTTTGCATAGTATATTACCAGTAACTCCATCTGGGTGGGTGAAAGTGTGGACAAAAATATCACGAGGTGCTGACAATATGCCTACGGTCATGTCTGCGACAGCTAAGTTCATCAGAAGATAGTTGATTGATGTCCTGTGGAAAACAAAATCATATGGAATATGAGTCCGCATATTATTTGTTAACTTTTTAAACCTGCTTTGGAGGTAAGTTCGCCAAGTGCAATTGCATTTAATCAAATTCCAAAATGGAGTAAAAAATCATAAGGAAAATACAGTCGAGTCCAATGCAATAATGAATATCTTAAAATCATGACACAGCTTAGCTATACTTTATCGTTGATATAATATATACTTAGTACTCGTGGCTTTGTCAACGAGTTACGTTTTACGCTTTGACTTTTTTTTGTGTGTGTGTTGCATTAGTTAATGCAAATTTATGTACACATATCTTAATTTTAATTGGTTGACACGCGCGACCTCGTGATTTTGCTCTTAATTTTAAGATGGCGGAAAAGTTTCTCAGTGTGTTGACTTAAAGGCCTACTATCACCCAAGATGCATTGCGAATTTAACGCAGTCGAAAATTCCCGAAAGACCCAATCACGAGCGAGCTCGTCATTTGAAAACAAAAGCAAACGACTGCAAAGCCGAATGGGTGATAGTGGGCCTTTAAAAAGCAGAAGCAACAATTACAGCGTACAAGTTTTCAGGAAAATGCAGTGCGTTCTTTGATGGGTAGGACCGTTTGATATTCTGTTCGCTGCTTAATGCTGTGGGATTTTTGTTCCGGCAAGTTTTGTGTTTTATATAACTTGCCATTTCAGTTAGCGATTGTGGTTTCAAGTGTCGGCTATTGAATACAGTGAATGTAGTGCGGTATTACTTTTTAGACATATTTTTTAGACGTAATTTTAGCTTGAAGAACTAATGAGGTTCATTACTATTGTTTTATACGTGAGTATTCTCCTAAGATCTGAATCTGTTGCTAATATTTTACCTATGACAGAAATTAAACAAAAATGTAGAAGTAAAAAAACGTTAACATAGAATTTTCCAATGATCGCAATGCGCTTCATTAACAGTGAACGCCATTGGAGAGAGTTGTATTGTTTGTTTTTTAGTATGTTGCAAAATAAAACAATAATTTTTCATGAATTTGAATTCGGCTTCTATCCTACCACTCGGGCATTACATAACTAGCTTATTTTGATTTGCACAACAAACGGTGTGCTCGGTTCTGTCGCCAACATACCTCATATCTTGATTCTTCACTATGATGACACAAACCAGAGAGTTTCCGGCGATGTTCAAGATGACGAGTAAGGACTGCACCGTTGTTGTCGCTAACTGAGCTGATTCAGGCATAGCTTCCGGAGTTGGTTCCGTTTCTTTCCACAAGTTCTGTTTTATTATCTAGGAATAAATATTAAAATATTCAAGAGATTTGGAAGATTTTAACACCTATTTTATAATGACTGTTTAATTTGTATTACGAGGTTTGTGATATCACTCTCAATAGTCATTGTTACATAGTCAAATGTAAACAAACAAAAACAAAACAAAGAAACAAATTAGTGTCTATTTGTCTATTTTTTTACTTCACGGGTTAAGTGAAACCACTCTAACACAATGGACACACACACTAGGCACAAATAAGGGTTTGGTTGAACTTTGGTTGACAAAATCACACTTTCTTTGGTTAAAGCACTGCTGTAAAACGGCTTAAACTGATGCTGCCTATCTCGCCATATCTTGTTACCATAGCAACCGATTCTGACCAATTGTTATCGCAAGGATACAAAATGGGCTACTCAAAACAGCATATGCAATAATAAATATTCAAGAAAAAATGCCAAAAAAATCTAGGGGGGGGGGGGGGTTGGAATGGCATCCACCCGCTCCTGTACGTCCAAGGGTTAAGTCAGCATATACGGACGGGTACGGAGTATGTGAAAAGCTAATTCAGTCACAAGTAAAATTATCCAACCTTGCTAAACGTATTCCCATTCAAAACACGTTGGAAGGAGCAAACGACATTGTGAAGGCGTTTTGCCCTATTTTTACTGATTGTTTTTGGCGGGCCCCGTTTTGAGATCAGCACAAAGAAACTCTCACATCGAGAATATTATGGAGGAGAAAATAAAGCAATACCCACTAATTTAAAAGCACTTATCGTGATGCATTGCGAGCGTTCTAGAATTTCTGGGGCCACGAAAATCGGTTTTCTGAGGCCACGTTCGTTTGCCAAGAAAAATCCGTTTTCATCGAGACTTCTGAATCGCAGTTTAATCACAAAAGATATTTCTTTCCATTGTTTAATATATCTTGAAGTCACTGCGTCTTGTTTTCGTGTGTTTTTCGTCGTTATATTACGTTTTTCATAGCTATGCCGCCGAAGGCCCGAGGGCGGCCGGCAAGAAAGGAGAGCCGTCAGAAGGTTTGGTTAAGAAATTCAGTCTTTTGTCTTTGGACAGAAAGGAAACAGGGCTTAGGATTTGGAAGAAACACTCATACTGAATTTGCGGAGTTTATTCTTCATCGTGTAAGCTACAAAAGTGCAGCAGATGAGTTCAGACACAACAGGAGATTGAGGAAGAGAAGGCGAGATGACATTAGTGCTGATTCACCAATGACAGGTAAGCAATGTTGTCCGAGTTAAAAGGTATAGCTTTATGATATAAAGTTGCTACATCATTGCATTGACTGAAGCTGTAATTTGTAGGTCGCCGACCGCTGTGTGCATCAACACCGAACAAACTTTCTCGTTACCTCTCTGTCAACAATCATGAGCCATCTAGCTCCTTTACTGCTAGCAAGTTAGTATTGTAATAGTATAAATTTATTTTTGTGCATGAAATTGCCGTTTACATTTTTGTCTGGTTTGATAGTGACAGCAGTTTCTTTCTTTCTGATAATTTAGTAGTGATGTCGATGTTATAGGAACAATGTCACAAGTCCTTGATGTTGAGCCTGCTGAATCGACGAGTTTCACAAGGTGCAAAACCTTGAATAGAAATTTTGCGTCTACCGCCGGAAACCCTTATCCACTGCAATCGATGAAATCTGATGAAAGTGGTAGTGAAACCGACAGTGATATGGAACCTGAACACTTTTCTAGGTATTTTTTTTATATTGTTCTATATACAGATAAAATTGTTATCCCACCTGTTGCAGCGAACCAGTAAAATTTAGATCAATATGTAATAGATAAAATATGAGCGGGAGAGCCGAATGTGAGCCATTGTAAGGCCGTACAGATCGGACGCGAATATTTTATGGTACTTGTGAAATGAAACAATGAGTAGAGATCTGTATGAAAAGTTAATGAATACTAATTAGCTGAGCAGGTGTTTGTATCAAAAGTTAATTCTACTGTTTACTAATTCGTCAACTCAGTTGATTTGTATGTAATGTTTACTACATGAGAGTGTTGTATCGGCAAGTGAGTGTATAGTGCCGATTGCTGGTTTGCACGTGATGTCACGGCATCTATGTTGGTGGTCAAGAACAAAACTGTTTCTCTCTGCTGGAAACTAAACTCTATTTTCATGCACATTCTGCGAACAAAAGTTGCATTGTATTGACCACCAACATGGCCGCCTTGTCACGTGGTTGTAAACCAAGAATACAACACTCCTGCTCATGTGGTAAACAGCTTGTAAAATTCCATTCACATGTAAATTACATACAACCACTCGTGAGTTGTATCTGGAATGCAAATTAGATACAACAACTAGTGAGTTGTATCAAGATTGTAACGGCCTACACAGGGTAATCATGTAATTGGAATGGCTCATTTCTATTTGTTAGTACCCATATGAATTAGGAATTCTTAATGAACTTTACAAGCAAACATTATTTATGCTTTGCAAGATTCATGCACAGAGTCTGTTTTATCCCATCATTTAACAAGATACTTGGATGTTTCAATCTGATGATGTTCATGTGATCGTTAGTATTAATTTTATTATTATTATTATTATTATTAAATATGAATCAATAAATCGGTAAATCATTTGCTGTAAATTTTTGCAGGTGTTCTGTGTGACATAATTGCATGGGATATTGTAACTTACTGTACATAGTTGGGTCAGTGCGTTGTTGGGCTACTAACTTAACACTAGTCACTAAAATGTACATTCAGTATGTAGGGGCACCCCCATCCCACCCCAGTCGGTCGCAGAGTCACGTGATCAATAGAGCACCAGGTTGAATAGAACATGTAGAAGAAGAACCGAAGAGAAGCTCCGTGTGCTGTGTGTTTGATTTGTATCTTTACTGTTTGATGCCGGGCCAACACCCCTAACATTTGGCGACCCCGCCAGGACTGTCACTCGGGCAAAAGTTGCCTGAATGTAGTGACGAAACGAAACTTCGGTGCTTTTGGGTTCGCTTTTCGCTTTTGCGAACCGAACGACGCGTGAGCTTTGCTGATGTGCAAGCAACATCCACATGTGGACGACATTGCGTGTTATTCTGGCGACTGGAAAACTCAAGACAAGCTACATTTTGAATGAAATTGCGTTCTGGCCCTGTGTAATTTCGACGAAGTGTGTGGTACAAGTGTAAATGCTGTGGTAACGAGCAAGTTGTTTCGTCTGTTTATCTTTGTTTATCTCTGGAAATCAATATGGCGACGGAAAGCGAGGATTGAGGAGCTTCAACTTGAATTGGAAGCGAAACTTTGTGGTCTTGATGTCGATGCACTGGGACAGCTAGCAGAACATCTAACACTGGAAAAGGGAAAGCTAGGAAGGTTGCAGCTGTCGAAGCGAATCCGTGAGAAAATAGAGCTAGACGTGAGCGAAGCAGACGATAAGAAAACATTTCTGGTCGGCCTTCTTGCATTTGTGAAGGGGAAACCACCTCCACTCGAAGATGACACAACAACAGGAACGGAAGTGAAAGTTGAACCACCTACCCCGACAGAAAAAGCAACCGAGAAAGCACAAGACGAAGAAACGAAGGTAAATGTTGAAGTTAGCAAGGTGCTTAGGCGGGAGTTCAAGATTCATAGTGTTGTGGCGGGAGATAACTTTAAGGACGGTCTGTCGTTTGTTAGTTTGGCGCGACAGATAGAATCCGGGACAAAGGCAGGATATAAAGAGAGTGAAATTATAGAAGCTGTTATTCGTGCAGTTAGTCCAAGCCTTCAACTGAGATCTTACTTAGAGATGACACAGAATCTATCGTTATCTCGCTTAAGGCAGATTATGAAAGCTCATTTTAAGCAAAAGTCAGCAACGGAACCAGGAACTGTCTGTCTTACGCCAGGAAGCAAATGAATCTCCCCAAGGTTTTCTTGTGCGGGCTTTGAACTTAAAACAGCAAATTATTTTTGTGTTAAATGCCACTGATGATTCCATCAAGTATGAGCCCTCTCTTGTCCAAGCATTGTTCCTTCATGTAGTAGAGACACGGTTACAAGATGAATCAGTTAGAGCTAAACTGCGCCCTTTACTAGAAGTAGCTTCTGTAACTGATGAACAACTTATGGAAAGGGTCAATCGGATTATGTCGGCAGAGACAGAACACCAGAATAAGATGGGTGTAGCTGGTAGGAAAGGGGCAAGGGTTAATCAGGTTGAAACTGCCTCGCCTCCAAGTAACCAAACCCAGTCAAATTCAAGTCCACCACCCCAGGCTGAGAGTAACAAGTCCCAGAAAATGGAGCCAAAACCCAATACTCTGGTGACAGTATTGGAAGCAGTGCAGTCAAATCTTGCCTCCCTGAAAGAATCCTTTGACAGAGTCAGCGCCCCAGTAGAGAGGAGTCCTTCGCGGCATTATGCATCTGGTAACTGGTCACAGTTTCAGCGGCGTCAGTGTAGTTCATGTAGGACAGCGGGTGCAGACAACTGTGATCATTGCTTTAAATGTGGCTCAACAGATCATTTTGCTCGAGGATGTAGAAGGGTGTCGGGAAACGGGAGGAGGCTGCATCAGCGGGACAGGGTGTAGTCGGAGCGAACTCGTCCCACCATGTCTGCAAGTTCTGTGGAAGCAAAGAGGGTACCTCCTCTTTTAAAAAGTGCAGTAGTTGTAAAGCTGTCAGATATTGTTCAAGAAAATGTCAAGAGAAACACTGGAGACAGCACAAGACACTTTGCCAGGCCATATCCACTTTGGAAAAGCGAAAGTACAGAGAAGACAGAGGAAAGACAGGAGTCTTTGTGAGCCATTTGTCACCACAGGAGCATGCCCAGGTAGTTCGTCTTGTGGGGCGTAAATGTACTGTCAAATGTTTGCTCAACGGTGTCGAGACTGATGCCCTGTGTGATGACTGTGTCAATTATTTCGCGTAGTTGGTTGAAGCGGTGTCTTCCAGGTTGTGACATTCGAGACATGACAGAGTTGTTAGGCATAGATGAGCTTGATTTAAAGGCAGCAAATGGAACTGACCTACCCTATGAGGGGTGGGTGGAACTGACTTTTAATCTTATTGAAGATAACTCTGACCACACTGTTAAAGTGCCGTTTTTGGTTGCCAAGGATTCCTTGGACATGCATATTGTTGGATTTAATGTTATTGAAGAGTTTACTAAGTATTTGGAAGGAGATACTTTAGTTGGAGTTCATAGATCGTTGGTGGGTGTGCTTACTTCAAGTCTAACTGGTGCTGATCGAGTAAATGTAATGGCCCTTGTTCAGCTCATCAAATCTGAGCCTGTAAAGGAATTGGCTACTGTAAAGTCAAGAAAGCAAAACACTGTAATTCCAAGGGGACAGTCAGTTGTTGTGTCATGTCGTGCTGCAGTGGGTCCAGTTAGTAAGATACCTGTACTATTTGAACTTGACCCTAACCAGTCTTGGCCTAGTGGTCTTGAAATACCTGGAACACATGTGACTGTAGCAGGAGGCTCCACATGTCGGGTGAACATTCTAGTGGATAATCCAACCAAACATGACATTACTCTGAAAGGAAGGATGGTTTGAGGGATGATATTTGTATACCTTACATTGATGACATCATTGTATTTAGCCAAACATTTGAGGAACATGTTGACCATATTCGGAAAGTGCTGCGACGGTTACGTGAACATGGGGTCAAGCTTAAACCCAAGAAGTGCAGACTCTTTAAGCGAGAAGTTCACTATCTTGGACAGATTGTGTCAACAAAAAGCTACAGACTAGACCCTTCCAATGTGAAAGTAGTTAGGAGTCTGAAGGACAGTAAGCCTAGTGGAGTTGGTAAAGTTAGAAAATTACTGGGTCTTGTCGGGTACTACCGGAGGTACATCCAAATTTTTGCCAAAATTGCGCACCCGCTATTTCAGTTATTGACCTCTGAAGATGTGACAAGAACATACAAGAAACAGCAACGTCATGGTTCAGTACCATCGTCCCAACCGGTCATTTGGATGGAACAGCATCAAAAAGCAGTTGAAACCTTCTTAGACCACCTTGTAGCTCCTTCAATTCTTGGATATCCCGATTTTAGCAAGCCCTTTGTCCTGCATTCTGACGCTTCGCAAGAGGGACTAGGAGCCGTGTTATATCAGAAACAGGATGCAAAGATGAGAGTAATTGGTTACGGCTCAAGGTCATTGACGAAGGCAGAGAACTATAATCTCCATTCAGGGAAGCTCGAGTTTCTCGCTCTCAAGTGGGCTGTCTGTGAACACTTTAGAGACTACCTCTACCATGCGCCTGACTTTACTGTGTATACGGATAATAATCCCCTGACATATGTGCTGACGACTGCAAAGTTAAATGCTACTGGTCATCGTTGGGTGTCAGAGCTCGCAGACTTCTCATTTGCCATCAAGTACAGACCTGGACACGCCAACAAGGATGCTGATGCACTCTCAAGATTGCCAATAGAAATTGATTCTTACATGAAACTGTGTACTGTGAATGTGTCCGAGGGTGATATCAAGGCCTGTTGTGCGGCAGTAAGAGCATATGAACAAGGGGAGACAATCTGGGTGTCTGTAGTGAGCAAAGATTCCAGCTTGTTGAACATGGAAAAAGTATCTCTTGGTTCTAGTGTGCATACGATTAGCAAGAATTCTGTTCTTGATGCCCAGAAACAAGACCAGGTGATAGGAAGAGTACTCACATTCTTGAAAACAGGAAAATGGCCCAAGTCATGGGAGCTTAGACGTGAATTACC
The DNA here is from genome assembly GCA_022457155.1 of Cladopsammia gracilis. Lineage (NCBI taxonomy): Eukaryota > Metazoa > Cnidaria > Anthozoa > Scleractinia > Dendrophylliidae > Cladopsammia > Cladopsammia gracilis. The sequence continues at coordinate 24,009 of JAJGOT010001273.1, forward strand.
AGCCACAAAGGTATTATTGAGACAGCGACGCAAACTCTACTGTGATAAAGATGGCCTGTTGTTTAGGAGTAGTGGACCCTACTCTCAGTTAGTGCTACCTAAAGAATTCCACACTGTTGTCTTTAAAGAACTTCATCAGGAAATGAGATACTTAGGAGCCCCTCGTGTAGTCCAGTTGGCACGTGAACGTTTCTGCTGGCCCAACATGGAAGATGACATCACTCACTTTGTGACCAAAGTTTGCCCATGTCTTAAACAGAGACAGCCAAACCTGTTTACAAGAGCTCCACTACATAGTGTGACTACTTCTTATCCTTTTGAATTAGTGTCAATTGACTTTCTACATTTGGAGCCAAGTTCTGGTGGTTTTGAGTACATCTTAGTCATTATTGACCGTTTCACTCATTTTGCACAAGCCTATGCAACAAAGAACAAGTCGGCCACAACTGCGGCTGATCGCCTCTAAAATGACTTTTTTCTACAGTTTGGTTTCCCAGCAAAGATCCTTCATGATCAAGGACGGGAGTTTGAGAACAAACTCTTTCACAGATTGGAAAAGCTCAGTGGTGTGACGCGTCTTCGAACAACACCGTATCACCCGCAAGGGAACGGAAAGGTAGAAAGATTTAACAGAACATTGTTGCATATGTTGCGAACTCTTCCAGAAGGCAAGAAGCACAAGTGGAAGGACTCACTGAACAAAGTTGTCCATGCTTATAACACCGCTAGAAATGATGCCACTGTTTTTTCTCTTTTCTATTTATTGTTTGGACGCTCGCCACGCCTCTCAGTCAGAGCGTGATGGTCCTGGGAAGCTAAGGTCTCATTGGGAGCAAGCAGTACATATTATAGTCGAGCAAAAGAGCGACCTACCTGTCTATGAAGTAACACCAGAAGGGCGGAAAGGCAAATCAAAAACTCTTCACAGAAATCTTCTGTTGCCTTGTGATTTCATACAAAGTGATTTGCCAGAACCTGTTGCTCAGCGTACCCAAGTAAGAAGGAGCAGATTAGTCCCTGTTAACCAGCAAGAGAGAGACGTGCATCATGGTAGTGACAGTGGGGATGAGAAGGAATTTCCTGGCCTCTCACCCAACGAGTTGGAAATGTTGCAGTTCTCAACACCATAGCAGAAACTGACATTCAGGAACAAGAGCCTATAGATGGTATCCAAGAAGAATTGTTGCCTGACGACGCAGAGGATTTGTTAGAACGTGATGAGGACACACCAGTTGCAGAAGACTGTTCCCCGTCTCACTCTGAAACAGAAGATGAACAAGAGCCAGTGGGACCTCGGAGTTATCCTGTGCGAAACCGCCGTCCGCCAAATATTCTTTTCTATGACCATCTTGGCAATCCAAGTTACCATCCAAACAGTACACTGAGTACTCCAGCCACAACCGCCAGTGTTTCTGCTTATTCCCCGTGGATGTCTACTGTACCTTCTGGAGCACTAGCTTTGTCTAATTATTGGGTGACACCTTATTATGTGCCAGTGTATCTAGCTTCTGTACCATTTGCGCCACCAAACATTTACCAGTATGTGCCACCAATGGCTGTATAAGACTGAACACTAGAAACAAAATAATCGAAGACTTGAACTTTATTGAACTTTATTACACTGTTGTTAAGGTAACATATTAGTATCATGTTTTGATTCTTGCAAGAAAACAAAATATAATTCTTCGGGATAAATGGTTAAGCAATTTCAAGACAGTGTTTAGGAACACTGTAGTTGGTCTTTAGTCATTATAGGTTCTCGAATTAGTAAGTAGGATGAAACTGTGAAGGCCTGATCACCCTTCAAACTTTTTGTTACTCGGATGTTGTAAACTGTTACAATGTAAACTAGATTAAGCCACTTTTTCGATGTCCAGGATGACATCTCGTTTTAGAGGGAGAGTATGTAGGGGCACCCCCACTCCACCCCAGTTGGTCGCAGAGTCACGTGATCAATAGAGCACGAGGTTGAATAGAACATGTAGAAGAAGAACCGAAAAGAAGCTTCGTGTGCTGTGTGTTTGATTTGTATATTTACTGTTTGATGCTGGGCCAACACCCCTAACAAGTACAACCATGTATGCCTAGCTATAGATATTACTTAAAATCACCTAAATGTCTTTCTGGAAATTCTCAAAAACTGTCCTAAATATCAGTTTCTCACTACTGGGTTGGTCAGTTGGTACATGATAGTCTGACGGCTATGACTGAGCAAGGAAACACTCCCAACTTTCAATATTCATATCCACTACATCACCAGATTTTAAGACAACCTCACTCCTCAGACTAAAATTAGTACAATACAATCACATGAAATTTCTGAAGACTTTACAGTTCTCAGCGTCAGCCATTTTGGAAAATGGCTCCTTTTAGTGTTTTGGAAGATTTCAGGTGGGAAACTGCTGAATTGGATTGGTCATTAGTGTTGGCATTGAACTGAGTAACAGTTTAAGAACATGGGAGGGAAAATACAAGGCTCAGGCAAAAAAAGCTCCAAATATCCCCAAATTTTCTAAATATCGTCACATTTTCTAAATACATGTATCCTGGAAACTTCTAAATATCTCAAGAAATATCCAGGCTTGGCCTAGCATGCATGAGATTTTTACAAAATTTAATCTCTCTATATATATTACATGTAAATATAATCACCATTATAGCTTGCTGTAAACCTATGTTCAGTTTCAGTTTGATTTGATAAGGTTAACCCCAGAATCCTTTTTTTTTTCATATAGATTAAGCATCATTTTGAATGAAAGCAACAGTTCTGACACAGCGGAATTTAGTGATTGGAGTTCTGGAAAAGATGAAATCATTTCAGGTACTGAAAATTATGCAACTGTACAGGCCAATGAGTAATTACATGATGTGTATCATTTTTATTCTTTTTATTTGCCTGGTTTCTTTTAATAACTATATTTGCTGCCATACAGTGCATGAACAAACTGTTGCTACCTGATTAGCTAAAAATGTTAAATATTTTAGAGAGAATTTCTTTGATAGTGCCTAATAGATGTTCTATTTGACCTTATCTATGGTAATGAGGTAAAGTTAACATTATTTTAAAACCAATCAACCCTCTACCCTATCAACAGCAGCATTACAAGTAATTATGTTTATCATGGTATCTAGACTGTATGAAGGGCTGTTTTTTTGTGTGTGTGTGTGTGTGTGCAAGACCCTACATGTATACCACTATCTACCAAGGTCTATAACTATAAGTGGGTACTGGAAAATTGTTCAGACAGCATGACCAAAAATGCTAGGGGTAAACCTGCATATCCAGGGGAGTACTAATACTCCGTCACTTCAGGTTTATCATGCCATAATGAGTGCAGACTTGATAAGCTACCTGGCTTGTAGACAGATTCTCAAGCTGCACATGTTCATTTTTGTTGTTGTTGTTGTTGTTTATTTGCTTTGTTTTGTCTTTTGTTTTTGATTGTGGTATATTGCACTGGTTATTCTCAGGATTGAAATGAATGAGACTACCCTTACAGCCATCTTTGAAGACTCTGTGATTTGTGGTGAACAGGATACCACCAGGAGTAAATCCAATCCAGAATCAGCTGAAGCTGAATCACCAGCTTTAAGTGTTGACGAGCAAGGCCCAGCTCATCCATCTGCTGAAAGTACAGAGCATCCAAGAATCATTGCTGAACAACCAGAGCCCACTACATGTAGTGTCGGTGATACTGAACAGATAGAGCCTTGCTTTCAAATTGGTGCTGTTTCCGATAACAGTGAACTGAGTGATAAACTGCAGAAAGCCTTTGATGGGTTGTTAGGTGGAAATTCTGAGGAGTCATTTGAAGATATGGTAAAGAAAGAGAGGGTCATTGTCACTTTAGATAAACTGCTAAATTTGTTTGGTTGTAATTGTGATTCAGATGGTTGTCAAAGACAGAAGCAGGTATGTCACAAGGTTCAAGGGGGAGTTGTTGTGATTAGTTGGAACTGTGGAGGTGGTCATGGTGGTGTTTGGGAATCATCTGATGTGCATGTATTGGTGGAAAAAGAAAAGGGGCAGAAAGTTGATGTAAACACAGTCATGTTGGCGGCTTCCATTCTTATCACAGGGAATAATTTCGGTAAAACTTTACTGTTGAGTAGGTGTTTGAATCTCGGTTTTATTTCCTCTTCCACATTTGAGAGAGTCCAGAAGCTGTATGCAATTCAAGCAATACAGACATTCTGGGGTGACATGAAAAAGTTTATACACGAGGTCATGAAGAATGAAAAGGTGATTTTGTCAGGCGATGGAAGAAACGACTCACCCGGATTCAGCGCACAGTATTGTGTGTATACTTTGATGGGGGAGATCGTGTAGACAAAATTGCTAAGAAAACCTCTGGAGGGATTGACGTTCTGAGACGTGTAAGGCATCTCTTACCTTATCATACATTAATTATGATGCACTACTCACTTGTACTACCATATTTCGATTATTGTAGTATAGTGTGGGGGAGTTGTGGGAAGGGATGTGTAGCACCCTCCAGAACTGCCACGGTGATAATCTTCTCTAACTACGATAGACGATCAGTTGAGATACTGGATGAACTTGGGTGGGATAATCTTGAAACACGAAGGACAAGACAACTAGCCATAATAATGTATAAATTGAAAAATTGAAATGTGCCTGATCATTTGGCTCAAATTATTAATAGTACAAACTCTATGTATTCTTACAATCTAAGAAACTCAACATATAATTTATTTGTACCAAGACCGTATACCGAGGCTGAAAAAAATAGCTTCTACTATAGAGGGGCAGATCTCTGGAATAGTCTATCAAATACTATTAAAGGGCAGACAAGCCTGAAATCGTTTATATCATATTTGTAATTTAGTATAATTTTATTTTTTATTGCATGATTTCTGCACGGCTCTCTGGAAGATCATTTTTATGAGTGGGATTCCGTGAATAAATAAAGATGATGATGATGAGGCAGTTACAAAGGTGATTGTGGATCTCGAGGTAAAAGACAAAACAGAGACAGGAGGTAATTCAACAGTTATGGAAGTTGCTGCACTGAAGTGTCTTCTGGAGAGACTGGTTAAGACGCTAGGCATAGCAGAACTGACCACTGATGCCTCTGCCTCTGTTATTGCCATGGTCAGGAAATTGAAGGGTAAATATTTCAAACTTATTACTAACACTTTATTATTTTTTTATTTTTTTTACATTTTGTTCTTCAAAGCTTTCAAAATGGTTACAGAACTAGCGCAATACTGACCTGGATAATTTTGACTGTTCACAAATAAAATTTACTGTAGCTAACTTGGATTAAACATTTCAGCAGTCTTGTCCTCAAAGGTCTTTAGGATACCCAGGGTGACTATAGCGCATACGAAAAGAAGTGAAGGATGTTAATCAAAACTCAGTTTATTCCAATTCTATTTTTGTACTCATGCATTTTGTGAATAAATTGTGCCAGTTTTGTAGAATGTTCTATTAATTATTTATGTGTTCACTTTGTAGTGTGTTTTCTCTTGTTTCTTAACAAATGTAATTGAGTTTTAGGGCATATAACTAGTTTACCTATATCTTGCCCTTCTTCATTTTGTTCTTATCTTGTTACATTGTAGCTTAACAAAATGTTGTTATGAAAAATAGAGTAAATGAATACAAAATACAAATACAAATTTACATGGGATTCCCAAAGCTGAGAGAAAGAAAGGAAACTTTTACAATATCTGATCTAAAGCTTTATTTTCAGACAAACATCCAGCTTTATCAGCCCTAATTAAAGCATTCATTGGACATCTGGCATAAGTCGTGCAAGTTGACCAAACTCTCACAGAGGTAATTTTCGTGTGCTGGAAACATTACATCGCAACTAGTTATGTAAGATCAGATGTATTGTTACTAAATATAAATCTGGTGCAATTTTCTTTGCTATTTTCCAAAACATTTTTAACATATTTTTGGTAGCTTGTGAAGCACAACATTTTGGAAGGGGAGCTTGAGCATTTCCGTATGCATTATTCAAATACATGTGTTAGCACTCATTTGGTGTTACATTTAACTAATTTCAACGAAATGTAATGAAAGTAATTTTTTCTTCTTTCTCTTTATGTTTATGTTTCAATCATTTCTCTATTTTAATGCAAATTTGTCTTAATTTTTTTTTGCTTGTTGTGTGCCCTATTGGTCAATGCAGATTTTATGAATGTTTAAATTATAATTATAGGGCAATGTCGTCCTCCTTAACGCTTAAAACCCCAAGGGAGATCAGAATTGTTGGAACAATAATAAAATAATTTATTCAATTTTTGTTAGGCATCCAAAGTTAAAAACTGCGATGACATTGCACAGTGGATCAAGCCAATACGGAACCACTTCTGGCACTGTTGTCAGTCCTGTGATAAAGATGTGGACAAGTTAAAGGTTACAATTTTTTTGGCAGGTGCATCTTATTGTATAAGTACTATGTTAACAGTTATTGCAGAAAATAACCCACCTCCTTCCCCCCCTCCTCTCGCCCTCCCCCCCCCCACCCACTGAAGATTTTTTAATAATTAATTAATTAACCCCTTGCCTTGAATTTCTGATAACCTTCTTTGGTAACATGTAGATTTTTCCTGGAACTTCCCATTAGAAGTTTTTGTTGATGTCTCTGTAAACATAGACTAAAAACATAGCTAAACACGTTTTTGCATCCACAGAGCATGTGGGTTGGTGTGGTACACCATGTGGTAGGTGAACATGAATCTGAAGGAGGGAAAACATACCTAGCGAAGGGATCCAAGTCTGCAGAGGCAGTGAAAAAAGTGGTATATGATGAGAGATGGCTGAATTCTTTAATTCATTACGTCACATTCAGGTAAGGTTTGCAGTCTACATCATTATTGTGTTTATGGATGTAATTTTATTGATGAAATGGTCTGATTGAATGAAAATTTTTAAAATGTTCACAAACCAGCTGTTTGCGTTGTTTTCTTGTTAGGTGCTTACAATTGCTGATTGGTTTATCAGTCTAAGCAAATTGTCATAACAAAAATTTTTTATCCACCATCCAGTCAAAAAGTTTGCAGAAAACTCCCACAAAACAGTAAATAGATTTCAATTCAATTGTACCTTACAGATTACAAATGTCATTTTCTTGTAGGCACACCAGTGACTTGGAGAGCTTCAATTCTATGTTGACCAAATATGCAGCCAAGCGAAATGCATTTGAGTAAGTGGACAAAATATGTAATGTCAGGGATGTGCTCTAGCAGTGCTTTGGAACCTCAAGTTACTAACTGTATTCTGGTGATTGCGTGAAGGTTAAGTGTCAGGGAGCCAAGATTTCATGCTTTGGATCATTTGGGAACCCTGTGCAAAGTAGATTTCAAGCATATTGCACAGATTGACTTGCAAAAGTAATCATAAAAAAATGTATATTCTCTTTAAGCGAGATTGACATAATTTCTGTTGTATTTATAAACCATTCTGGTATGTTATATGTATTCATTTTGAGCTACTATGGTGTCTGTAAAACCCTGAGGACTGTCACAAGAAAATCTACTTTGATTCGCATCCTTTGTTATAATCAAAACTAGGACTGGCCACCTCATTGAGAAAAGTAATGTTTCATAGAATGTAACCTATATATTAATCCAAACAATTTTTAAATTATATTTACTTATAAGGTTGTTTTCTTTTTTGTTGTTGTAATCTAACAGGTACCTGGCCGTGGTGTTTTTGGCACGAGTAATCTTAGCAGCCATTGATCACAACATGCATGTATCTAGGCCTCACGCAACCACCTGTGATGGAAGGTTAAAGTATGCCCGGAAATACAGTAAAAGAACTAAGAAGTGGCACGCAGAACCAGTAAAATCGCCCAAAGATTACAAATACTGGCCATTCCTATTGTCAAACATCTTGCGTCTTCGACATGACGATACACATTCAGTGCGGAGAACCGTGGTACTCCCTGTAAACCATCCAAAGGACATGCCCCCCACAATTTCTATGAAACAACCAACAGCCACAGAAGAACTGGTTCAGTTTAGACTGGCAAGATATGGGTTGCAAAAAGATGAGAAAAAAAAAGAAGAAATCGGGTTTAAACTACAAAGTTGCTCGATTACTGGCACTGTTTACTGCAGTGTGCAAACAAAGAGCTGGACTGCAACTGGCTCTTTTAGCATTCGGTTGTGGTTTCTTGTTTTCTTATAATTGGTCGAAATTTTTTAATATGTACACAACTGTGTCCAAGCATAACTGCCTGCTTCTCAGTTGAAAGCTCCTAGGCTGTTCATTTGTAGAGCATTTGAAACCTTAGGGTAAGCAATAACCTCTTGTTCCTGTGTCAAGGGGTGTGTGAAAACACTAAACAATGTTTCATTATGAAATTGAGGGGTCCTGGGACAGAGGCCCAGTGGGGGTCCATAATGCAATTCTCCTGGTAATTTCTTAATCATCAGAATATCAAAGGGTTTTCAGATATCTTTATTGAAAATTCTTCAGAGTTTTTCATTTTGTACCAAATATATTTTTAATATAGTGTTTGAAGAAGTAATTTTCTATTACGAATGCATATAACAAGCAACATTTCAACAGATAAAAATAAACATAACTTTTCAACAAGTGCATGTTGTGTTTGAATGAGACACATCCAGGCTTAAAGCCCAGGGACCATTCCCAGGCACAGAAAAAAAAAACTGCAAGCACCAATGAAATCCAGTTCACACAGCTGCTGGTGCCTGAGCATGTTCCCGGAACCTACCTCTGAAGTCAGTAGTTGAGGGCGATCAACCCTTGCGATTGGGCACTTTTATCCTACATCTATTGTTGCTGCGGTACCCTATAGTGGGAGTCGACCAATCAGGAGCGAGTACATAAAATTAGCATCTTATTTACATATCATTTGCATTAAATTAAAATCTGTACACGTGCTATGACATCATGGGTGAGAGTGACCGGAAGTGAAATTAAAGGTGACTTAAAGGTCGTAATGATGGTGCAATTGGTTGTCTCAAACAACCAGGATGTGTCGAGGATCCAAGCTCCCGCTCGGGGATGGCTCGGATTCGTGTCGGGGATGGTTCGTGATTCCGCTGGCTGGGTGGGTCCCAGATCCCGCTCGGCCATAGAGACAGAAAAACAAACAGAAATTAACACAAAAAAATGCCTTTTTAATAGTCACACAACGAAAACAACAACAAAACCTAGTTGACAAGCGGGGACATGGGTTCATCCCCGACTGGGAGAACGCCCCTTTGTTAGTAGTCACAGGACGAAAACAACAACAAAAACTAGTTAACAAGCGGGGACATGGGTTCCATCCCCGACTGGGAGAACGCCCCTTTGATAGTTCGTCGGCTCAAAAGTCACGGGGACATGGGTTCATCCCCGAATGGGAGAACGCCCCTTTGATAGTTCGTCGGCTCAAAAGTCACGTGCCCTCGACTAGTGTCCGGGTTTCTGCACGATGATGAAGTTCACTTTGAAACAATCGTTCATTTTGAAGACTTCTTGGGAGTTTATTATCTCGGCTATTTTTTTGTAATTTTCCGGGACATTCTCACTCCGGTTTCGCCATTTCCGCACAGGTCCTTGAAGTGGAACAGAGAGGTGGGATGATGCAACGTAAAAAACAGCCTATCCTCATCCTTTAGGCGTTCCTTATCCAATATGCGATCGATTGCACGATGAAATGCCTCTTTGACTTCGTTCCCCACGTCGTAGTGGCGGGGAGGTGGGAGATTCGTGTTTTGCTGGAGGGTGGCATGGAATGTGCGACCACGTGACTTAAACAGTCGTCTTCGCATACGATTATCCGTATACGTTGTGAATTGAAACTCGAAGAGGGGTCCCCGGTGTCTCTTTTTCATCGGTTCCGTGGCCGTCGACAAGACGTCATCATCCAACTCCTCGGGATGCTTCTCCAGGTCGGCCATTGAAGAGGTGGACGCAACTATTTGGTGGGACGCCATCTTTGTTAGGTGTGACTCGTAAGAACTGAGCGAGGCGTGAAAAGGTGATGCTAGCACTCTTTTTATACTCTTTGGGAGAATGACGTTGTAGGCTGGGAAGGAACGGGGTACCCGTGGGGGGGTATGGGTTTTTTTTTAACTCGCCCCAGATCCTGGCCGGGAGGTGCGCAGAGATCTATATAAAGGCCGCGGGCGTGGCTTGAAAGTCACACCAAAAATCCAAAGTCAAGATAATGTCACTAGATACTCGTGTAGATATTTTTTCGGTGGAAATGGAGGAAGGAGGAGCGGAAAGAGCTGAGGGAAAGAAGAAAGAGAAGGACGAAGAACGAAAGTGCATCGTATGCCTTGAGGAGAGAAAGCTGACAGTGCGAGAATTTACCAAGCGAGATGGGACGCTGGCCAGACAGTTTGTTCAGGCGCGGACGCACAAGTTATTTTGTTGTAGCGGGTGGTGTCACAACACGTGTCTGTTAAAGTGGGTGGAGCAAAATGGTCGACTGTTGCTTCTTTTCAAGTGCCCCTACTGCCGAGCCCTGGGATGTGACTTTAACGAAATGAAAGCGTTTCAGGAGGGAGAATTTTGAAAAAGAAAACACACTCAAAGAAACATTTATTTTTCAAGAAAAAAATATATATATTTTCAAGTGACATTTATTTTCAAGAAACATTTTATTTTACAAGGAACATTTTATTTGTTTTGTGAATCAAAACACAATAAAACAGTTGTGGTTCAAAGTCGCATTTGCAGTGTTCTCATTGTCTCACGGGTGGGTGTCAAAAAATAATAATCTTCAAAGTGTCAATGCAGTGATTGTAGAGACCCCACGGTGCGCTCGAATAATCCGGCGAGGGCCTCTTTCCATCGGGGGTAATTGTCCACATAGCGGGAACCCACAATGGCACTCTGGGTGTGTAAGAGGGGAAAATTGCCGTTCCCCATCGCGTGAAACGTGCCGGTGCCATAGTTGTACTTGTACCATCGCGTCGTCTCCAGGTCGTAGGCAAAGATCTGCCGATGCAATTGTTTGGCATATTCCACGGTCCACCCCGTCCCTCTTTTCATCTGTTTATGGTAGTAGGTAAAAAACCCAAACGCGTAGACGGTGCCGGCCCGTGCCGCAATGTGAAAGTTGCGTTTCAAGTATTCGGCCGTGATGGCGTTGGAAACCCCTTTTCCCAATCGATTCTGGGCCGTGATAAAGTAACTGTCGGCTCGGTTCAATTCTTCTTCCGTCAAGGGGGTGATGGTTTGACGGCGAGGGTGATGGGGTCCAATCACCACGTCCAATTGGGTCCCGAAATGGAGGGCTTGACGTTCCGCCTCCGCGTCCATGCCCCGCGCTCCACCCGTGATGATGGTGTAGTCATTCAAAACGGGAATGTCCATGGCCATCGACATGATGAGGAGCGCTCGTGAAAAGAAATCAACGAAAAAATGAGTCCGAGCCGGGGCAAGCGGGTTCTTTTTATTTAGACCGTCGTCGACTTTGTCCACACGGGACGGTTGGCGGACCAATGGTATCTGTACGTGGACTGATACGTCATTCCGCATTGTTGTCGCATCCAATCCACGAAATGATGGCATTCGACTTGCGGGCAATGATGACGTAGGGGGTCGGCGTGAAAACCGCAACCTTCCACGCGATCCAAGCGTTTCATTTTACGAAACGGGGGACACCCGTAAGTTTCGAGATCGAGATGGGGGATGCCGAGTCGATCCAAGAGATCTTGTTCCACGTGCCCCCCTTTGAAGGCCACCGTATCTCGTTCGTCGGTGCGGAATTGTTCTTACAGAGCTCGGATTTGCACGTCCAAGAGTCGGTGGGGGTAGGGCGCGGCGGCGGGGGGTGGTTGAAAGTGGAGTCCGTGAATGTTACGCATGACCCAACGGGCGGTGATCTTTTCCTTGTCCGACAACTGAGCATACTCGATGGGGAGATGGTAATGGACGACGCCCGAATGTTCTCGCGTCCAATCGCAATACCCCATTTCGCGGCACAGAAAACATCCCTGGATTTGGAACCCTTCCAGGTCGATGCAAACGCATACCTTTTCCATGTTGCTTGTTTTGTCTGTTTGAATACGTGCGAGGGAAGGGGGTGTGTGGTTTTTTTATAGAGACTGGCAGGTGGAGTGGTGGTGGGATTATGTTTAGCCAATGGAACGAGGCCACGTCGCGAAGGACGCCCACCAATCGGATACCATAACGTCACGCTACAGGGGGTCGTGGACTTGGCATTTTAGGCGTGACGCATTCTCTCTCGTCCTCTTTCTTCTCCGTTCCGGTAGCAGTGGTCCAAAGAATAGAAAAGTGATGAGTATGAGTCGAGTGGCCACGCAACCGACTCCTGTCGCTGCACCTAAAAAACGTAAAACCAAGAGCGATGCCGAAGGGAGTAAAAAGAAGAAGAAGAAAGACGAGACACTGAGCCCCGAGACAAGGCGGTCTTGAATGCCCCCGTGGACGTCTTGCCACCTCATTCCCCCGAACCTCTCTGTTGACCGAGGAAGAAGAGAACGAGGCGGATGCGTTTCTGG
>JAJGOT010000218.1:0-190000 GCA_022457155.1 Cladopsammia gracilis
TGAGGACGTTATATGATAGCGTGATCCTTCAATTTATTTCCTGAAAGCTTAATATTTACTTTGGAAGACGCGTATTAAGCTATGCTAACAGCTTTAAAAAATCTGTGGTAAAAAGTTTCGGGAAATTGATCGAATGATTATGTTTAGCATTGGGGCGTTGAATGTTTATAAATGTAAAGTGGATAATCGTGCCCCGTAGACCCCCTCTTTACCGGAGCATTTCAACACACGATATTCTAATAAAAACCATCATATTTTCTATTCTCTTTGAACCATTTGTTCCTAAAACTCCCCCTATTTATTTCTAGCAATCCCCAAGAAACAAGATGTGCACACCAGAAAACTTCATTTGGCAAAATTTATGTATATTATGCAAATACACCAAAGACATTGAAACGTTGATAATTAAGTTTGTCTACAATAAGTGCATCAGTTTAGATAAAGATAAGCTGTATTTAAAATTACGGGAGATAAAAGAGGCGGCGAAGTTGTATAAAACAGGCACGGTTTCCCCATTTATAAAATAGTAAAGTTGCTTATCAGCGGATTTCGGCAACTTTCTCGTCAATTCTTGCCGACAGCTGACAGTTCGTTCAAGGAACTGCCGCTTCCCACGGGTGATTAAATATTACATCTGACTTGCACTTATATTTTTATTGCGCTCACACTACTAACGACATAAAGCCCACTCACTCCACAATGAAGTCATCGCTCTGCATTGTTGCCGCTATCCTCAGCATTGGTTATCCTACCAGCTCAACAGGTTTGTAAAATAGTTATTGCTAAATTTACTTTAAGACGCATAACACAATTCTTATGTTGTTATCGTCGCTCAGTCACTTTAAAACAAAATACGCCGGGCTCAGTGTGACAGTCATAAACTTACTTTTGAGACTGTTTTACAGGCTTGAACTTCGTGAAGAGAGAAAAGTCGTCGAAGCAAAACAACATTTAATTTAACAATAAAGTTAACCATGTATTTTGTTCCTATATCATTTAATGAACTTACGCGCGAAAGCATCAAAATCTTTATCAACTGCTCTCTTAGGACAACCTGTTACTGTTGATTTTCCAGATTTTGTTGTTGTTATCTCTAATGTTATTACGAACGAATATAGCTTCTTAGAATATACTGTAGAAGTAAAGGACGATATACGATAGAGGATATTTTATTCTTATTGTTTGTGTACATGTATTTACGAGTCGTCGCCACGTGCCATGTCAATAGACAAACTGCGTCGGACATACACTTCATTTCAGTTAAACAGGCCTTTTGTTCCATACAGCTATAGGTATTACTGCTTAATTTTTTTGTTCATAATCGATCCTATCCTTCAAAATTTGCGACAAGTAATCCAATACAGTGTAAACCAAATTGCTAATTATGTTGATACCTGAGCTACAATAAATGCTATGGATACATCCCTTGAAATTTCATAAGCTAGTTTTGGATTAAAAAAAATGCTTGTTCCCTTTTAATCGAAATTATAATTTTTCAAAAAAAAAAAATTCCTCTCCCGTGAAGGTTTTCTGGTTAACTAATTTTATTGCTATAAATTAACTAGCAGCTATAGAACCAGACAAAAAAAAAGGCAAGTTTACTCAACTTCACCAAAATGACATTTATATTAACTGACAAAAAGTAACACGTCTGTCTCGGAACTTATCTTAACCAATGGTACTAACGATCAAAAAGGGCAAACACTAAGGCAAATTTTTACAACTCAAACTTTTTTCATGGGCCACAAAAGAGCCAACAAAAAAATACTGTTTCTTATTTAACTAATTTGCATAGAAAACTTTCGATGGCCAAAATTATCCTAAAGACGAATTATCCGTCTAGACGAATTACCAGTCGGATGAATAAATTCGAAGAGGAATTAGGACGGATAACCCAACGACAAATCTTTGCAATTTCCCAGTAATGGACTTGGAAGAGGAAATATCCATCCCAAGAAACCTTGCGAGCAAGACGAACAAGAACCTCTACGAGTAGTGAAACCGGGCTTTAAACGTACATGTACATAAAAGGAGAAGGGCAACGGTAGGAAACAAGCAAAATAACAGCAATCTGAATTATTAGAATTATTATTATTATAGTATTAAAACATGAAGAAGATGAAATTGAATATATATTCACGTGTCGAGATATATTTTTTCCGCAGTGGGAGAAATTCTTGTATGTCACTGAAGTTTAAATTATATTTTTAATTTTAGGTTCCTCACAGTACGTTGAGGTCGGATGTTTTAAAGATGAATTGGGTCAAAGAGCTCTTCCAGAATTGATTGCAAACTATCGAGGAAAACTGGACTGGAGCAACATGAATCAGTATGTAGAGAAGTGCGCTTTGGAGGCGAAGAAGAGGAATTATATTTATTTCGGGTATATATTAATCTTACTAACCACATATATACAAATACATTTAATATTTAAAATACATTAAGCCCAAAAATGTTGGACGCATTATAAGTTTCTGAACAATAAATTTCGGAATAATTTATTGCGATTTCGTACAATATATCCAACTGCAAAACTGTACTTAAGATCATATTAATGGATACTAAAAAACTAACTTAAGCGAATTAACAAAAAGAGCAATTTCTTTTTCTGTTCCAGATACGTGCCTTGGTATTGTAACATATAAAACAAAATTAATATATATATATATATATATATATATTTCCTAAATATTTGTTTTAACATGTTTACTACAATTGAAATATCTTAAATGATCTTTTTAAGAGAGTTGTAAAATGTTCGGACGCTTAATCTTTAGGGTGGATTTATTTCTGGACACATTTTTGCCCGAAACAAAACGCTTCCGCAATTTTTGGGTTTAATGTCAGTAGTAAAAGGATAGTGTCCCGTTGAAATAAAAAAAAAAGAGAGATCGCTAACCTTATGTCTATGTTATACCGCCAAATGTCACACAATGTACAACAAATTATGTAGAGCAAAACAAAAGCAATAGTTTGGAGATAAAACGCATGACTTGATTTCGTAACAGGCTTAAGGCAAGCTCCTGGCCTTAATCATGAAAACACGATCTATCAGTCGGGACACTGTCCCTTTTTAAAATTTTTCAATATCTATTGATTGCGTATTCGTAGTAGTAGGTTTTCAAGTGTATGATTTGTTTGCCGAAAAAATGCTTGACTTGACTCTGTGTCTTGTGACTCTGTGTCTGGTGACTCTGTGTCCGTGTCTGATGGTGTCTTGATTTTTTTTATGACAAGTACCAGGTAGAAATTTGTTCTTATTTGCAGGATTCAATTTTACGGAGAATGTTGGAGTGGAGCGTATGCGCCTTTGACCTATGATCGCTATGGACCCTCGTCCCAATGCATCTCAAACGTAGGCATGGGCCTGGCAAATTTCGTCTATAGATTTATAGGGGATGGTTAGTTTAGTTTTAGTCTATCTTATTGCTACTGATATAATAGGCCATTTCCGAGCTAGTTGCCTTTAGCCTCTCTATCAAAGCAAGGCTAGGTGCGAAACCTGTGTTTTTATTCACGTGCAAATAAGTTTTATTTATAAAATAATAATATTTTACTGCATATGGAATGGCGCATATAGAGTGTTTTGCATTCGTGCAACTTTTTCAACCAACCAGAGGAAACAGAAGCCAATGATGAACAGCGCAAGTTCCCTTTCGTGAACGGTTAATTGCTGACATTTTAAAGAAAGAAGTATTTTACCAAAAAAAAAAAACAATTACAAGACGTCTACGATTACGATTTGACCCCGAGCCCTTCCACAAGTTACTTTTCTCCCTCACTATTACATCACCACGCTAAATAATTGCTAAATTTAATTATATGAGATGTTTTTCATTACAAATAAATCTATAATAGGTGATCCTATCCATTTCCTTAACCCAAGTGTAAATCTAACTTTATTCTTAATAGTCATATTTTCTGTTTTTTTTTTATTTAATGATTGTAGCCTTTTTTCGGCATAATTTAGGCCTAAACTGAAAGCTTAATTAGTTACAATGATGGCGTACACCGACTGATGGCCTCGACTGTTTATGAAAAGGAAAATGAGCGGTTCCCGCTTAATTTATTTGCTTTGAGTTTTAAATGGCTCAGTCGATGGTTCTTTTGCGTGTGTTGTAATTGGTCAGAGTGACTATTTTTGTTTCTGATCTAACGTGAAACACCTAGTTATATTGTTATTTGATTTTAATTTAGAGAAAGAATGCTTGGATTACTCCATCCTTAACTCTGCAAATCGCTCATCACTGTACCAACTACCCAACGGTATCCCACCATCATGTGATGACAGTTTTCCTCCTGGCTGGTACCGATTCGTGTCTCCAGCCGGAAAACAAATGGCTTCCACCTGCATTCAATCTGGGAAATGTGGAACTGTGGTCACAGGTTGGCTGAGTTCCGTTCATCCCAACACCACTGACGGCATTGTTAGCGGCAAAGTTTGCTTCAATTGGGGCTCTAAATGTTGTAACTGGCCTCAAGATATCAAGGTTCGAGACTGCGGCAGGTTCTTTGTCTACAAGCTGCAAAAACCCGTTGGCTGTCCTATGCGCTTTTGTGGGCAATAATAATGTATGCTATTGTTTGTACCTTTTCTTGTTTTCTGAATATCTACCTGTAATTAATATAGTCAAGCAAGTGTTTAATGTTTATCGACAATAAGCCAATGCCACCAACAAAGGCTGATGTTTCTGGTAGATATTGCATTTCTACTCACAAAATCGTGTTAATTCTTTTTTCAAAGTCAGGTTTTGTTGGTCTATCTTGGTCTATCATTCATGCAATCTCAAAATCTTCAAATAATGTTCTTTCTTCTGGATATTAGCCGTTTTCAAGTTCTCATTCGTTTATTAATTACAAATTATATTTTAAGGTGGCTCACACTTCCCTTTTTGAATGCGCTTATACATAATCTTACTTTAGCTCAATAAATCTGAATTTGATACCAGATGTTTATAGGCTTAGATGAAAGTTTTGGATGATTCTCTTTTTATGCTAATCAGCGTTTCCATAGCAACGGTAAACAAACATGGCAAAAAAACAGTTTTTCCAAAATACCTTTCAATTTTGGGGCTACCCGCAACAAGCGAAAACATGCGCTATAATCTACACAGTGTAACACACTAAATGGGAAAATTTTAAACAAATTAAACTGTTCGATTTTAAATAATTCGCTAAAACACTTTTAACACGTGTTTCTTCATATTTGTAATGTAAGCGGTCAAAACATTCCATTAAGGTTTCGCAAATTATCATTAAATTACCACAGAAAGTTTCCTCAGATTAAAATTATTACGCCCTGCAAATAGTTCTGACTAATTCCTCGGCAATAAAGAGATCGAGCTTTTCATTGAAATGCGGTTTAAAAAGGGTGAAAACGAGTCAAGCAAAACTGCATTTTAATAAAAAACTCGATCTCTTTATTGTCGAGGAGTTATTGCAGGGAGTAATAATTTAAGTCTGAGGAAACTTCCTGTGGTAATTTAATGATGATTTGTGAGACCTATAGAATGTTTTGACCGCTTACATTTCAAAAATGAAAAAAAAAACCGTGTTAAAATGTTTCAGCGTTTTATTCAAAATCGAACAGTTTAATTTGTTTGAAATTTTCCCATTTAGTGTGCTAGACTGTGTAGATTATAGCGCCCAAATCTAAAGATAATTAGGAAAACCGTTTTTCGCCATGTTTGTTTACCGTTGCTATGGAAACGCCGGTTAACATAAAAAGAGTATCGCCCAAAACTTTCATTCAAGCCTAACAAATTCAGACTCATTGCGCTATAGTAAGATTATGTATAAGCGAATTCAAAAAAGGAAGTGTGACCCCCCCCCCCCCCCCCCCCCCCACCAAATAAAACTACCTGGAGCCACCTTAACACTTCACTAAATCTTCAATATTTCTTATTTCTCTTAATTTTACCATTCCAAAATTTACAAAACACCCCATAACGTAGATTCATGAGATGCATAGAGTTTTTCATTGCTTGAAACGTGAACGAGATATTTCCATTAAAGCCATGTCAAGTGAAATATGGCGTTCAGGTTTAAATCCGCCTTAAGCGCCAAGCCGATGTAAATGCTAGCAGTTGAAAGTCATGACATTTTCTGTGCTTCATTTAATGGATGTTAATTAATTTGTTGTATTTTCATCATTATTTTTATTAGATGCAATGTAAAAGACGCTCCACAAAGAAGAAAACCAGAGGAGAATAGCTCAAGCTTAAGTTATACAATGTAGTTACGTAAAATGTAAATTTAATAGGTGAAATAAACAAAGTCAATATATATGCTCTTTTAAATGTTATTTAAGGCAGTATCTAATCTTCGCGGGTCGGAGGTCGCTAGTAAATTGCGAGGGTCGCGGATAAATGGTGTGGGAGTTACACAACCCACAACCCGCGCCATATTTACCAGCGACCCGCGATCCGCGAAGAATAGATACTTCTTTAACAAACGAAGAAGGTAAAACAACCGTAACAGGACACGATGGGCACTTGCGAACATGAAAAAAATACGCCGTTCTTAAGTGCCATTAATAATATATTTCAGTACAGTTTTAGCCTCGTATCCAGGAGGGATGCATCTTCAATGTACTTTATTCTTGGTACGAGCTGCAGGTGCCATGCATTAACTTCTCAACACTAACATTTACATAACAAACGTAGTTATTTATGAACTTACCGGTACAACTTGGTTTTTTCTCGATTTATGAGTTACAACCTAATTTTCATTTTATTCCAGAATACGACGGCCGCGGTGCTCAATCGCAAGCTGGTTACATGTTTGCTAAATCCCATTGTGCCACAAGAACATTAAAATAATTTAATTATTACGTCCATGTGAGGCTAAACCTGAACATTTTAGAGCGTTGTAGTCCTTTTAAGAAAGGCTATATAGAGTGCCCAAGCCGGAGTCGAAATGTATGGTTGCTTCCATGTGTGGTACAGAATATAACCTAAAACGTAAACTGAATGGCACGAATTTTGGAAACCTTATATCTTTGCCAACTGATCTTTTATCATCGAAATCACTTGTAAATTGTGTTCTCACTCAATACGGCAAAAACGCTTTCTTCTCTCCTATGATTTAAACTCTGTTATAAAATGCTCAAGGAAATGCGCGGCTACGATTGGTTTCCGCGAGTTCATACTCAATAAAGCACGCGCGTGACGTAACATTCATTATAACCGTTTTTATTTTATAAAATAAATAAAAAAACTTGTTCCTCGTGCATTGTTGAGTTATATGAGCACTTTGGAATTTTTAAGAACACTAGAGAAGTGCGAGAAGCACTCCCCTTTGGCTCGTGCGTCTCTGCACTTCTCTCGTGTTCTTAAAAATTCCCGCGTGCTTATATAACTCAATAATGCAATCGGCGCGCTTTTTTATTTCCTTAATAAAACATGGTGTTTTAGCCAATGAGAGCGCGCGCAGTTTCCAATCTATATAATAAGACTAATCAAAATGAGAACTAAAACGTTAAGGTAAACGTTGGCATTAATTTAATAGCACTGCACTCCAGCGTCGTTGGAATGATCACAGTTAACAATGTTTCCCCACCCGGCATGCTTGCATCGAAATATTGAATTTTCGTCCCCTTTGCAACTGACTTCACTAAGCCAAATGCGACCAGACCCCATGCCATAACTCGGGGTTGCTATGGCACCGGTATAGGCAAGCATGCGACACAAAATTATTGCATCTGTGAGATCCCAGCCTCTGTTGCAAATTGTGCCCCACTGACCACTGTTGAACAGCTCTACTCGGCCTTCACTACGGCTTGGTCCTCCCACCAAACGATCTAAATACGAACGAAAAATTTGAAAACAATGAAAACCTGATTATAATTTGGAGCGAGGGACTCTGAACGTGGCTGACAAACAACGTTGGAATGATCCCGTAGTTGTTGTTGTTGTTTTTTTTAACAGGGCTCAAGATCTGATGAAAAAAAAAGCAAGGATCGATTCAATTCCCAGACAATCTATTGTCGAAATTTAAATATAGTGATTTTTTGGAAAATTTGATGGGCGCAAATTGCTAAAATGGACTATGTCAAAAAGCCAAAGGCATATTTGAAAAATTATTTGGAAACCCCAAAATAATGGTCCCGTTCTGTTTAAAATTCTACTACTGTGTCTTGAGCTGCAGATTTCTAGGATGAAAAGGGATTGTGACTTAAAAAAAAAAAGACATTTTTGGAAAACTTGTTAAAACTTTGATTATGGTTCATTCCCTCTTCAAATTCTTTAAGCGTTTTGTAAATGATAAAAGTATTGGGAAGTTTGAAACTAAAAACGTCAAAAGCCCCATGGCATGTATGGCATAGCTTCTCAAACAAGCTTGAGATATGCAGCACAGTAATAACGTTTTGTTTAGTTACATGGTATTCTTGGCCGAGGGACGAATGACGCTATTCGGCAGACAGCCCCAGCGTCATGTAAATGAGTACAGTCGTTGTAATCTTTGTGAGAACAAAGGGCAAGATTTGTTTCGCTTCCGTTACATTCAACGCCACCAAGCCGAACCGCTCCTTCTCCTTGTCCAAACATGGCACCTCGAGGCGCAGATAAAGCTCCTAGGAAATAAATGAAATTGACAGATTGGTTGTCAGAGTAACAATTTTCTTTATGAATGTGGAACACATTCATTTGAATAACTTTTTTTAGCTTCGTACTATTTGCGGAACAATCAATATACAATACAACACAAATGTTATTAACACTCTCCAAAGAGACTTTTCGGTTTTTGTTACTACATTACTGTAAAAACATGATAAAAATTACGACTATTTTGATTTTTGCCAATAAATTGTTGTTGTTTGTTTTCGTTATTTTTTATTTTTTTTTTTTTTAATAAATATTTGACCATACGAATCTTAGACCTCTAGACCCGGTTGTTCGAAAGTCGGTTTGTTCAAAAACGGGTTAAGGTTAACCTTGGGTTAAATAGTAGGTTAAATTAAACTCTCCTAGATGACAAACATTCTCTAATTTACGGCAGCGAAACGTTTTAAAACAACAATTAAATTCATGGAAGATGAATAATGCCCTCGCTATAGTTGGGCGGCAACCTTCTTTTTGTATGACAGGTTGTGAAAGAACGTTATTTAATGGCAAAATTGACTCCAACGAACGCTGAACGCCTCACTAATCGAAAACCGGTCAGTGTAAAACGCAGACTGCAGACCGGGGGTAAAATGCAGACTGAGGATAAAATGCAGACTGAGGGTAGGGTTAGGGTTAGGGTTAGGGTTAGGGTTAGGGTTAGGGTTATTAATATTTTATTTTACCCTCAGTCTGCATTTTACCCCTGGTCTGCAGTCTGCAGTCTGCATTTTACCCTCAGTCTGCATTTTACCCCTGGTCTGCAATCTGCGTTTTACACTGACCCAATCGAAAACGATGTAGTGGAAAAATTACAAGCGATCTGTACAGTCATCAAATTGAAACTCCGACGGTTCTCCCTGGCCTAGTCTCTACCTTTAACGAGATGAAAAGGGTTCTTAGAATCCATGAAGAGCTTTTTTTTTTAATTTTCAAACATTAGAGCAACGGTAGCAATTATTTTGAACTCTTTGATTTCTATGTGGAATTTCCAATACGAAATCTTAAAAGCGCAAAATTTCGCTTTTACTGATTTCAAATTTTCTTGTTTATCGTCGTCAGTAATATCAATTTTACCAAAAAATACATCTTGCCAAACTTCAGTTCAAAACCAGTCAGTGCTGAAAATATCACGTTGGTCTGACTAAGAAAAGATCGCTTAATAACCGATTGAAAAATGTAGGTATGGGGTGGGTTCCTTTGGTCAGAATCCAAATCTGTACTTTGAATTAAAAAATGGATTTTCTGTTTTTTTTTTTTTTTTTGGACGAATCCTAAAATGGATTCCGAAGGCATCAAATCCACTCTGATGAAGGACTCGATGGATTCTATCCAAATCCGGAATTTTTAGATTTGAAATTCAAGCGTTCCATTGCAAAGGATTCGAAAAAAAGTACTAGTTGTCAGCGGAGTTTAGCAGTTTATATATACGGTACACTCTGTTTAACATATATGACATATCTTGGTGTGCAAAGGCACCATTTTTGTCCCAAATTCCAAGAAAGGTAGGAATTTGTTTAGTTTTCTTTTAAAAAGCCAATAGTTTAGAGCAAATAAAAACTTTCCTCGCCCAGGCCATGTGGCGTTTTTATACACCAGCAAATATACGAGGTTGCATACTTGTGACTTTTTTCTTTGTTTTCTACAGTTGTTCATGTTGTCTTGCACTGTACTATTATTGCTTTGTTGTATGTCGCCCATGAGTAACTCAACAACAGTCAAGCATATACCCTGAGCTGTGCAAAATCTTCATAGCGCGACTTTATTGCTGTCACACGACGCGAATCCTTTTCTGGATTTGGCGTTAGTTAGAAAACCGCAAATCCGAATCATCCTTCCCTACAAATCCGTTTTTGGATTCGACCAAAGGAAAGCACCCATGGTCTCTAGGAAACTGTATCGAAACACCTTAAACAAAGAGTCAAAGTGTGGGTTTATTGTTTTAACACGTTCATGTCATTGGCTTCTTAGTTTATTTTTCCGAGGTGCTAATCTTCCATGCAATTAGTTCAGTCAGTAAGTTCAACGATGCGTTAAAGTTTGACGTTTGAACATTCGGTTTGTTTACCTCTGGCGGTAAAGTCATGTTATAAAAACTTGAAGTGGATGATGGCTGGGTAACTGAAAATCGACAAAGAGTCTAGCAATGTAGCGGCTATAAGAATGTTGTGGATTTTAAGAAATCTAAAAAGCGTGGTTTGTTTTATACTGCGTAATTTTATTTATACAGTGAAACCTGTATTAAGCGGACACCCCTCGGGACCCTCGCTAGTGTCCGCTTAATAGAGGGGTCCGCTAAATACATGTTCGGTTTACGATAAATATGGGGAAAAAAATTGGGGACCCAAGCAGTTAGTTAGTCCGCCTAATAGAGGGTGTCCGCTTAATATGGGGTCCGCTTAATACAGGTTTCACTGTATTCTAAACTTGAATGTTTCGGAACCCTCTTATTAGTTTTATTCAGCTATAGTATCCACAGCTTTGATAGTCTAGTGGTTAAACACGAAGTTCCGGTATAAAAGGAGCCTGGCCTGGCCATTCTAACACTCCAGTCGTCAATCAACCACTGAAGCATTTTAACGCTTGTTAAAACAACTGGCAAAACATGCGTCATTAATAAGACCATTGCTAACACAATTTGGAAAAAAAAAATCTTTATGAAAGTTATATCAGAAGTCTTTATAAACTTATCTTTCGTTTTTTTGCTAAGGTAAAATCTTGGTTTAACTTCATTTTTGAAGTGATTTGTTTATTTTTAAACGAACTCAACGGGATAATAGGGCACTGCTTTTACTGCTACTATAGTTTACTGAGATTAATTTATATACTAGCTCGATTTATTTGCCTTATTTTACTTACGTATATGCGTACTCATTTTATAATTTAGTTACGCATTCAAGTGCTTTCTTACTTGCATGTGCTCTATTACCTGAAAACCCAAGCATACGGCATACCACATTTGCATCACGCATGTCCCAATCTTTGTCACACACAGTGCCCCATTTTCCTCGATGGAACACTTCCACTCGTCCCCTTGTCTTGCGTGACCCGTTGACGAGGCGTACTTTCATTTCTTCAAAATAGGAAACAATCCAATAAGCCAGCATCGGTTAACATTCGCTTAAGTGGTACACGTACATATCCTGTATAGTATTTAACTGACTTAATTGAATCAAAATTGCAGAGCGGCCATATTTAGAAAAACATGTTACTTTACGTACTTTTCCAGCCAAATGCAGTTTTTTTTAACGAATCTGTTCCTCGTATCCAGTGGAGTACCTATACTTAAATACTCAGAACATTCTCCCCTGTGAATAATATCAAATACGGTTTAATGTTTACCTTCGTTGCTATTTATTTTACATTTAAAACTTGATTTTATTCGAATAAGGCAGGCAAAAAGAACTTTAAATAGCCTTAGGTACAAAACTGGCTTCCCAGTTTATCGAATTTAACGTCAAAATTTTAAAAGCTAAAAAATGATCACCTTTTTCTACGAAGGCATAAACGAAATTTGCATTTCCCTTCCCAACTCCATACATGCATCTCTTGGAGATCCCTTGCTTGTCATACGTTCGCTCTGCATTCTCGCCACTCCAACATTCACCATAGAACTGAATTCCGAAGTAATGGAAGCCTTTCTCGTTAACCCTACGAGCACAGTCGGCAATGGTCGTATTCAAATCGGTCCAGTCTATGGAACCTCGTAGGCTGGCAATCAGCTTGGGAAGCGGTCGGGGCTTACTGCCACGGTCTTTGAAGCATCCCACAGGCTTGAACTCGGGAGTATTGGATGGCATCAGTTCATTTTCATTATAAAAGACTGGATATATTTCAGATAATAAAAAAAGGTGAAGTTACGCAAGAAGGAAAATGAATGAAAACCCTACAGAAATAAGCATTCTTCATTTTTTAAATCTTAATCTCGCACAAAGAAAATCGTTAAAGAAGTGGGCATTTGTAAATATTTCCCCACAGGAGCGATTTTTATAAAATAGTTTCAGATAAGCCCTTAGAGTATCAAAGAAGTACGTTGCAAGTCGTTATTTCGAAACAAGTCCCTTTGAAACATTTTCTTGATTGATCGCTATCCTTAGAGAGTCATTTCTTTCAGAAACTTTCAAGTCTCCATGCAAGTCAAAACTCGATTCATCTCAATATCGAGAACTGCATGGCTTTATCGGCTTTGGCGACTCGCTTTTGCAGAAACACGATTTTGCTTTTATTGTAAGGTAAGTATTTTACTCTCAATATTACACTAATTTAAGGTAACCTTTAACTTATTCAAATATATAATAAAAGTACGATTGATCTTAAAATTCACCTCTAGCTTCCAAGTCTCCAATAACTAGCGAATGCCCTGCAAGAACAACAGCCAATGCTAAGGACTCAACAGCAGTGTTCTTCTAAAAGAAAATAATACCGGTAAAATGAATTAATAGAAAGGGATCAAAAACAAAAAGAAACTAAAAATGGCACACTTCATGAAGAAAAGCCTTCTTTAATCGCCACACACTGTTAATGTGATACACATTAAAATATTTTTTTTTGTATCGGTTTGCTTCATTTGTCTCTAAATCTACTTTCTTTCTACAACATCCCTTGAAACACTTACGCCAAAAGTAAGATGTTGTAAGCCAGTTGTGGATGCAACTGTTTATCAATTAATATGCCCAGGCAATTTTTGGAGAATTCTTAAATCTCAGAACCATCTTTCAAAGTATTAAAATTAACAAAAAAAGTTCATTGACCTACCATATGGCCAGATGGTGTGATGATCTCCGATGACAATTTGAGAATACAAAAAAAACAGACTGGATTATTTTTGCTGGAAAAGCGGTGTTCAATATCTTAACTAATGAATATGACTTGGCAGGATGAATAGATAAATCCGCCGTAACTTCGAGAAGAAACTAATAAAAACAAAAGTTTCTTGTCTGTTCTAAAATGTAAATACACCTGCAGAAATGACAATTGATACTTGCCTTTTCAAAATAACACCATGTTCCCAATAAGCAACTTCCTTGACACATGACAATCACCTGGGCAATATGGGTGGGATAGCTGATGATATCAGTTAAAATAATCATGTGAATTTACTTTGATCCAAAACTACAACAAACATTGCATTTTTTTGGATTGAAATTGGCTCTAGGTTTATTACAATATTAATTCAAAAGCCACTAAGGGATTAAGATTTCTAAATTTTCCATTGCAACAGCTCGAGGATAATTCGTCATCAAGAGCAATTCACACGGATTAAGAACGTGGGTGTAAACGTAAAACTCACGCGTGGTCCTGATAGAGTAAAGAAACGGTGCGTGGGTAAGATGATTCACATTTGTACGAAATCAGTACATTTGAGAAAAAAAAAACCTAACAAGTTCGATTTTATGAGAAATCACTACAACTGATTTAAACAGCTGAAACCACGACGGGCATTCGTTGAAACCAAATACATTTATTTACCATGTTTCTACAACAAACTTATGTCCGCTTCGATTCAGGTCAAATAAGGCTATTGCACGATATATACAAAATTGAATTTTAATTATTAATGTTCCTTACCGGTTCTTTTTCCACATTGTTTTGACACTTAATGAAAGTCGTCTTCGCTTTATTTTTGTTGACCATGAAGTTCGCCCGGTGACTACATTATAGACAAAGATATCATGCGAAAAAGGTGAAACTTGCATAAGGCAAGCTTTAAAAGATATAGACAGAGTTTTGGTTTCCTTTCTTAACAATAACGTCTGTTTAAAACATAAATGTACCTAGTTTAATTATGGTATGAATCATCACTTCCCTCCCCAGGGCTGTCTCTAAGTCTTTTCATCGATCCTGATCCAAGGAGATCGTTTTTCCTCTTTCCAGGACATGCGAATTGTCTTCACCGCACTATTCAGACCGGGGGGGGGGGGGGGGGGGGGGGGGTGGGGGGTGGGGGCGGAAAGTGCCCGCGCCGACTTTGAACGTTTATAACTTCTAAGCCTTTCTACCTACAGCCTAAATCCTAATCTTTATCTGTGAAAATTTTGGCCGAAAGTATGTTGTCAAAGAAAATTAGACGTTGCCATGGCAACCACATTTTGACGGATGCTTTTTGCTCATTTTGAGAGATAAGTATTTTCTCCGTTTATTTTATGTTATTCTGTTTTACACTGATCTTTATTATGGATTTAAACACCAAAAGATGCATTGTTGTCGTCCTTGATCCATAATTAAAAAAGTAAAGAGGCGTTTCCATGGTAACCGTAGTTAAAGAGGCTTTTTTGTAGTACTTCCAAATTTCACTTTTTTCTACCTTTTATCGCATATTTTTTATTTTTGTATTTTACTCTTTGCTTGATTTAAATGTTAATCTTTTAATTTTGAGTGATTTTGGGTAATTTTAGCGAATATTCCGTGCTCAGGATACGATATTCCAAATCCAAGATGGCGGATCCAAGATGGCGGATCCAAGATGGCGGCTCCAAAAAAATATTCGAAATTTCTTTTCTTTTTTTTTAATGTTGTTTTTTTTTTTGTTATTTTAGCTTTATTTTTTTTATGTATTTTTTTAGAATAAATACATTCTAAGTATTTTAAGGTGACATTTTCTTCGCCCTTCTTCCACATCTGACGTCATATTGACGTCATGATGACGTCACATTAACTGTCATGGTGACATAAAAAGTTGTTGTTATACAAATGTTTAAACAATTACACTGTAAGTAAGTAAATTTATACTTCCCTTAGATTGTGGTTTAATTACAAAAATTAAAACATCAAAACAAATATATTTTTATGACGTCATGATGACGTCATCATGTTGCTACAAGTTACAAGTACCAATATATACATTAAAAATGTTTTCCAACATCATCAGAAAAAACATTGTCATTATTCAAAACAATTTAGAGATAGGTACGGCAAACACTTTCTGTGAATGAACTGTCAATATATGACGTAATAATGACGTCATAGAAGTTGTCATGACAACATAATTATGTGGATCGATAGAAATTCGCCCATACAATGTCTCCTGAAAATTTGGTGTCCATACCTACTTTCCTGTAGAAGTTACGAAGGGGGGGGGGGGGGGGGGCGGAATCCGCCCCCCCGGTCTCAGAAGATCCAAAAAAGCCCGGTCTGAATAGGGTTAAATAGACATTCTTTTATTCCGTTTCCATTGAGGAATTCACATCTAGCACCTAACCTTTATATATTCTGTGAACAAAACAACTACATTTACGCTGTTTTTGAGCTGTTTTAAATTTCGCTACTAATACCGGACACAACCACCGCATATATTGGTTCTAACAAACTTAATGAGCCTGGTGACGAGACTTCAACTTGGTTATATTAGGGTAACTTGGGCGTTCCCGCTGGATAAAATCCAAGCCAATGTTCATGTGTAATTTCTAAACTATGCAGGTAATATTTAACTTATAATGCGCAAGCTGATGAGCTTTCTAGCGGCTGGTGGTACAGAAGCAATAGCGCTGCGCACAAATGACGTCACAGGCTTTTGACCCCCGTTGTGACTCGGACAAACAAACTCCTCCTGCACAATAATTTTGTATGGGAAAGTGGTGTTGGCGAACACTTTGATGCGGCTTTTATCGATATTTTAGCAAGAAAATCGATCACCCGGGTCAATGTTGAATACAAAACCTAAACATTATTCTTGGAACTTCTCAAACTTTGGTGAAAATGCAAAGAATTGATAGAGAGCGGCAATATTATTGTCTGAATGATTTCACTCTCGAAAGGTCCAGTTTGCAGTATATACAGCTGAGCCGTTAGAAACGTAGCATATTGAACCAAGCAGTTATAAAAAAGGGATCCATTGCAAATAAAAGGCAGTTTTCAATAATTGTGAAAAGAAATGATAATCTGTCCATTGCTCCACTGAAAGGATAGGTTTATTTGTATGTTGTTTATGCGACCGCAGCGCCCGGGTAGTAACAGAAAAGTTTATACTCGTTGGACGAATACTCGAGAACAAGCAGCTCTCTAATTTTCCAAATTGCGGCTTATATACTCTCCAAGCGTTACAGCATATATTCAGTATCCCTTAGAATATATACGCAAAGACAAGATTTGTCATTCTCTGGACCTTTTGCCGTTCTGCTTTGCTCCCGTCGTATTCGCCAGATTCGCGGGTCGTAAACGGTATTTGTATCAAATACAGTTCTGGATCATTTGGAACCTATTTACGTATCTTTATCCAAGCTAGTGATGCACACATCATAGTCATACAAGGAGAATACAACAATTTACTTTTGGCTTAATTTTGGACGAAAGACGTGAAATGTTTTCTGATCGCATGAGAGCTAAGAGATTGGAAGTCTGATGATCGGATTTCACTCACTGTGCAGCCTCGTCGCATAATTTATTGAATTTTAAGCCAAAATCTACATTTATTGAATCAGTTTTTCACTCCCGAATGTAACATTGCCTTTTATTTATTAGATTTGAAACCCCAAAGACGTTCAAATCACGTTTACCGCTAATTTTACCGATTTTTCGTATCCAAAACACATCCCGCTCATACAAAGCCTTTGAGCTGACGGCAAACTTTGTCCGAGTCACGTAGGGGGTCTATCTATTTTTAGTATTTGTGCGCAGCGCTATTGGAAGAATCAAACTATATCCACCGGATACAACAGTAAGTGAATCCAAGGAATGTACATGTAAAAGGCATGCAGTTGCTGCAACGATTGGGTGGGAGTGACGTTGAGTTTGGTTCTGGAGCATTACAGTCAACCACGTGGCAGGAGGCAAAAAGGAGAATGGGAGTGGTTGGCCAGGGAGTTATACCCCTAATAGCCACAACAATAAAAATAAAAATAGAAACACTACAACAGCAACACTCCTATTTAAGAATTATTCTCCTCCGCTTTTACACTATAAAAGTGTCAAAGGAGCCCCATGGGCAGCCCGTGGATGAAATACACATGTAACAGTTAACCCTGTAATCGTAAGAGGAGTTTACATGCAACTCATGCATCATGTCCACAGCAGCCTTCACCCGCCATATTTGGAAGACAATTATTGTATAATGTGATCATTAGCGTACCGTTGATAGTCTAACCATTGTCGCTTGCTAGATCTTCGGAATTATCAGTAATCGAGTGTTCGCTCAATGCCACCCATTATTATCTTACCACTGAATTTGTTTCCCCCAACGGCAGAACTCTTTAGATTTAAGTTTATCTATCGATGTTCTACAAGACCCTCGGTCTGGGCTCAGAATAGGCGAGACAGAGACTGAGGTAAAAGTTAGAAACTGAACACTGGTATGGATAGGGTGAGAGACTAAACTCCAATATGTTTGAGACTGTCTTGTAGACAAAGGTCCGCAATAGCATGGAATACTTTACTTCAATCAGTCAAGAGTGTTCAACATCTGTAGTGTCCAGGTGATATCATCATGGGGACTACATTCCAGTCACACACAAACTTACTTAAAGGGATAAATATTATATACAGTTAAAAAATTCCCATTTCTTTGCAATAAAGTTGAAATTGACCGTTTGATTCTTCTATTTTAACTTTAGCAATAATAAATGATGGAAAAAGTTCTCACAGGCCTAATATTTTAAAGATGATTTTCTTTACAGTTGTCGTTAATATGTAGTCTATTATCAACGGGGGTTCAATGATTCAAGGAGATTTTGTGAAAATCGGCATTGTTTAGAATTACGGGGTATCCGATGCTGTTTAGGAAACCTACGAAGGGCGCTTAAACGTCATGGCTAGTACAGTTTACTCATTTTCTTTATCAGTGTCCTCTAGACCACCTTTTTATCTACCTCCAAAATGATATAAACATTATTACACAAACCTGTTCTCTTTCTCATTCTGAAACGTATTGCATGGCTGCTCTACTTAGAAATCTCTTCTCTGTGGTTATTGTAAAGTTATTTTGAATACCGTTGCCTTTTTTGCATTTTTTGTTACAGGTTCAATGTGTGGCATCGCACAGAACTGTAGCAGTGAGTGAGGCCGGCGCATGAAATTTGATCCTTTGGTTCCCCCCTATCAAACAAAATGGCGTCCAAGAAAAGGAAATTTGCGCCGAGCGAATGCATGAATATTCATGCGTTACGAAACAGTTTTTGTTCAGGCTCAGTCGATCTGTTCCATCAACTGTAACGGCTTAGATTTTGTTAATCGACAAATACGTATGCATTTTATTACTCTTGGCGCAGCCAACGAGTTGTAGATTCGGCTGATTATTCTTTTCTTTTTCGTGTCACATTAGAGCATGCAAATTTATACACGCATGTTTCAGTTTCACTGGTCTGATTGGTTGACACGCGACCTCATGATCTTGCTCTTGATTTAAAGATGGCGGAAAAATCTCTGCGTGTGTTGAAGAAAGAATCACAGCGTACACGTTTTCAAGACAATGCAAGGTGTTCGTGGATGGATGGGACCGTTAGATATTCTGTCCGCCCCTTTTTACTGTGGGATTTTCCGGCACGTTTTGTGTTTTATAACTCGCTATTCACGTTGCGATTGAGGTTTAAAGTGTTGGAAACTGAACGTCTTAACATTTTAGACAAAAAACAGTCTATCGGGCGGCAGTCTTTATTTATATCAAATCACATTGTATTTATATTTAACTTTACAATTTGTTATTTTTGCCTTGTTGTGAACGAGACTTAATAATACAAGTGATATATATCTAGCTACTGAGGACCACAGCTTGCATCTCCAATCCAATCAAAATTAAATGAAAACCTAAAAGAAGAAAAACAAAACAATCGATTATTAGTACAAATATTAAAAGAGAATGCCACGAGTTACGTTTCTTAAAAAAACACTTAACCCTTTTACCCCCAAGCGTGCCAAACATCAAAATTCAAGATATTTTGTAAAATATTGGAAAACAGATGATACCATTCAAAGGAACTGCTGAAGTGGTTCCATTTGAATGGTGACATCATAGGATTTCATCCACAGACTCAAAAGTTAGAACTACACTACATGTCTCCATAATTGACTATGGGAGTGAAAGGATTCACACATCACAGTTCCCAGACTCATAAATGCTTTTCGACTCAAAAGCTTTCAACTTTGAAGAAATGTTAGTCAACAAAAACAAAAACAGGTCATAAATTAATCGAGGGATCCATTTCAAAACTATGTACTATTCCAGGGAGCGGTGTTGAAGCCACAAATGTAATAATTGACCACAAATGTAATAAAGCCCTCAAATGTAATAAGGACTGACCACAAATGTAATAAAGCCCTCAAATGTAATACGGTCTGACCACAAATGTAATAAAGCCCTCAAAATGTAATACGAATTGACCACAAATGTAATAATGGATTTTACCGTGCATTCTTCAGTTTACACAACAGAGTTACTAGCCTTAAGTTGTGAGGACCAGGATTTCGCCAGTCATGCGTATAACCAAACTTGGACAAACTGAATTGTCTATGTAGTGTGTTGGACGTCATTTGTCATTCACGTGACCAAACCTGAAGTTGCTATTATCTCAACTAAACATTTTCGAGACAGAAAAAGCACCAGCCAAATGAGACTTTGAGACTTAAAAACAAAAACGGCCGAGATTTCGAGACCGGACCAAAATTTTCCGTGACCCACGATTTTGAAGGTACCATTCGCCACCCCTCAATCAGAAGCTTGAACTAACAATTTCAACAGCAAACATGGCATTCCTACAACAAAAAATTTCAACGTCTTCGTCAACAATAGCAGTGTGCACGGCCGAATTTAATATAAACTTTTGGTCCAAACAAGGTACGGTACTAGTCTGAGGCAGGGGTACTGAAGACGGATGTGTGAGCTTGTCAAGTGCGCCAGGCAATACCGATTATCTCAAACCAGCCAAGCGGTGCTAGATTAAGTTTAAGCCACGCCATATGCCACTTCGGGGAATTAATAATTTCTTTAAGGCGAATCAGAGAAGGGCTTTATTACATTTGTGGTCAATCCTTATTACATTTGAGGGCTTTATTGCATTTGTGGTCAATTATTACATTTGTGGCTTCAATGTTGAAGCCACAAATGTAATAAGGATTGACCACAAATGTGAATGACAGATGACGTCCAACACACTACATAGATAAAATAAGGTTAGTCCAAGTTTGGTTGTCCGAGAAAGATAATGCATGACTGGCGAAATCCTGGTCCTCACAACTTAGGGCTGGTAACCCTGTTGTGCAAACTGAAGAACGCACGGTAAAATCCGTTATTACATTTGTGGTTAATTCGTATTACATTTGAGGGCTTTATTACATTTGTGGTCAATTCGTATTACATTTGAGGGCTTTATTACATTTGTGGTCAATTATTACATTTGTGGCTTCAACAAGCGGTGATTACTAACTAAAAATTAAAAATCATTGTAAATCTCCGGAATTCTACATATATTACAAGAAAATAATACAGTAACAAGCTTATAAGTCTATCCCTATTATCTTGTAATACAAAATATAAAATATTAATATAATGTCTAAAATTGTAATGAAGCTGCAACCAATACTAGTTAATAAATGACGAAACCTAAGAGGCTAGTAGCCTGCTCAGCTTGTGGCGACCGAGTGTTCCGTAACACAGCACCGCTATACAAGAAACTGTAACTCTTTTTTAGATTATCTGTAATTATTCTTGAAATAAATATTATATCTTTAAATAAATAATTACATTTACTAGAATCGCCCGATATCTGCGAATTACCAGTCCTCACATTCGTCCAACACAGCTTCTAGGAAGAAGAAAACATATACATTTGTAATTGGTTAGCATTTTGTTGTTACAATTCCTCCCTCACCCCTCAATATAGACGAATACGTTTTAGCATTTTAATATGAAATCACGTAGCCTGTAAACACGCTCCTTTTCTAGGTATTGGGTTAAAAGCGCGAACTGGGGAGGGGGCGGCGAAGCCTGCGGACACTCCCTAAATGCCGCCGATCCAATACAATACCTCACAATACGATCCAATACAATACCTCACAAACAATAAAAGACAATGAGTACCGGTACACGCAGAAAGACCCATGATACCAGTGGCTGGTATCATGCTTTAATTGGTTAGATCACTAGATCACTAGTTATTGACAGGTTTGCAGTGAATGATAACACCTGTTGACATCCCAAATGCTGGGCCTGGTAAAACCACCACTGCGAATTATTCAGAAAGCTTTGAGTAATCCTTTGCGAAATTTTCACATATACCGCGAATTAAAGGGGCACTGTCTCAATTGAAATTTTGTGTTTTCGTGATTATGACCAGGAGCTTGCTTTAAGCCTATTTCATTACCTGCAATTGGAAAAAAAACCATCACCAAAAGTGATGGAAGCTAGCAAAGAAATATAAAGTAAACAGACAAAATAACGGCTAGAAAAGTCAAAATTTCACACGAATAGCAAGTTTAATTTCTTGACTGCCTATCAATAAATCAAATTTCATGAACTGGTATCCACTTCAATCCTTGCAATCCTGCACTTTTTCTCCAAACTTTTTAGTTTTGCTGTATGCAATCCTTTAATCTAACCTAGTTGTATATTTGTTGGCATTTGGTGATACAACATGGACATAACTTAAAGTGCCTATCACCCCTTGAAAGTTATTTTCAGAATCAACTCTATGTACATTGAATAGTTGAATGGTAAAATATTTCTTGTTTTGAACGTCGCGTTTGTGAGTTATAGAGATTTGAATTTACAAAATGCTAATTAGATGACGTCAACCCGGGAATCGTTTATTATACAACTACTTGCATATACCTCCAAGTAATATTTCTTTTACGAATCAATTGACTATCCACAGTTTATTTTTAGTATTTATCAAATTAATAATCCTCAAAATGTAAACTGCGCGTTG
Source organism: Cladopsammia gracilis (assembly GCA_022457155.1). Lineage (NCBI taxonomy): Eukaryota > Metazoa > Cnidaria > Anthozoa > Scleractinia > Dendrophylliidae > Cladopsammia > Cladopsammia gracilis. The sequence goes on from JAJGOT010000218.1 coordinate 22,454, forward strand.
TAAATTGGCGTAGCAATAATGGCAAATTCCCGGACTGACGTCATCTAATTAGTATTTTGTAGATTAAAATCTCTATAACTCAAAAACGCGAAGTTCAAAACAAGAAATATTTCACCATTCAACTATTCAATGTACATAGTTGAATAGTTGATTGAATAGCTGAAAATACGTTTCAAGGGGTGATAGGCACTTTAAGCAGGATTTTGTTATTTCGGCAGGACAGTGTCCCTTTAAGGTCGCGGGGGACAGGTTCGGCTCATCAGTATGCATTTATGAAGAGTATATGCACGAAGTGCGACGGCTGATACTGAAAATGCGCGAAATATTCACGAACAGGCTCTGTAATGTTTCTGCATCAATAATTTCACGTGCAAAGCGCTGTCTGGTTAAATACACTGGCTGCGGTCACATCTACGACGTAACTAAAGTTTAACTTAAGTTAGACCCCGTCCACACGTATTCGGATATTTTTGAATCCGCAACTTTTTTGTTACGGATTAAAAAAATATTCGCTTCCACACGTAGCGTATTCGAATCGTATTTGCCAGAATTCGCGGGATACGTGTGGACGAAAGGCCAATCCGCAACAAAAAAGTTGCGGATTCAAAAATATCCGGATACGTGTGGACGGGGCCTTAGTCTCAAGTTACGTGACGTCATACCTAACTGAAGTTAGAACTTTCGGTCGACTTTGCGGTCACACCACTTAGTTAACTACAGTTAGTTTTAATTAGCCTATGGATAACGTCAGAATGAAGAGGTTCGTGACGGCCCTTATTGTTGATCCGTAAAATGTCACCATGATTGACCGACGTAAAGTGTGTCTAGTTTTTCTTCTTATTTATTTTTTCCGTGCGGCAAATCGTCGGAGAAAAATGAGAATTAAGCTGAGAATTTTAACGGATGCTCGACGCCGGGTACACGTGTTGCTACCTTGCTGTATGTAAATGTTTTGTTTGTTGTTTTTGGTTTCCCCTCGCTTCACGCTTGGTTTTTATTTTGCATATTTACATATGCTAATCTCGCACGTGCGAAAAGAATTGTCACATTCTGATTGGTTGTTTGTTTGTAAACTTAACACTAACCTATGAACCCTGCTTGGGTACAACTATAGTTAGTCTGTATTGTTTTGGATCACCGAGGCGTCAATTTTCTAACTATAGTTAGAAAAGAGGGTAAGGGCGGCTATACATTACTTCCAACGGCCATCAAGTCAAGCAATCTGCGATCCTGGGCCATACGTATACAGCCGTTTCGAAAAAAAAGCGCAAAAGTGCACGCGACAATCACGAAAAATAATATGGGATATGATCAATGAATTTTAATAAGTCAAATAAATACATGAAACCCGCAATGCCTCGTCCGTACAGGGACGATCTTAGATGGCGGCACATTGGGATAAATGAGTTTCACGTATTGCACGTTTGAATGTGATGTAATAATTTAAGCTTTCTGACATTGTAAAAGTAAATACCTGCCAACTATTTTATGATCATATTGTAGAAAACAAGCCGTCTAATCTCACTATATCCATGTAATTACGCCATTCGAAGTACATCCTTACAACACCTAAATCCTAGTTCCTTCAGAATAAACATAAGAACATTTTGTCCAACAATTATTGGATGCTATTACTGGAATGATATTCCTATATCCATACGCTAAAAGCAAACTAAACAACAATTCAAAAAGAGCACTTTACCAATACTATTTTGCTCAGTATTACTCACTGTAACAGCTATATTACTTCTACCTTTGCTGGGCACACTATAAATTCCTTATCAAATTTTGTCATTTGATCAATTTTATTGAGTTCTTAAAACGGCTATGTGCTCAAGGAAAGGCACATAGCCAGATTTATTCATTTGGTGGTTATGTTCTTCCTGCCCGGCAAACCGAGCTTAACATTACAGCAATTCAACGAAGGCCCCGACCACAACAAAACGCATACGTTTTGATACGTTATCACCTATCGTCCACACTAAAACACCCGAAAACGCTGATGAAAACGGCGACTTTCGAAAACGGTTTTCAAAAGTGAAGACTCTAGTGTGGAAGGTGAAAACGGAGACTTTTGAAAACGATGACGTCACATGCCATCGGTTCCAGTCCAAATTGGAGCATCTATCACCTTTAACACATGCGCAATCCCCGGTCCCAGTCGTTTTCATCGTTTTCGATCGTTTTAGTGTGGACAGGTGAAAACGATGCAAAAACGCTAGTGTGGGCGAAAATATTTTGCTTCGTTTTCTTCGAGATGAAAACGGAGACTTTTGAAAACGAATTAGTGTGGTCGGGGCCAAAAACTCTATTCAGTAAATTGCATAATTTAAATTTTTGTTAACGGAAACGTACGTCAGTTAACATAACGTAATACAACAAAACAAACCTTGCTCGTGCGCGTTAAAGTGTTGCATGCGCATGCGCATGCTATAACGGAAAGAAACGTACAAAGTAAGCAATTAAACTGCGTGTGTAACAGGAGCGTGCGCAGGGTTCTTTACGAAAACTTACGAACATGTTAAATTGTTTACCACGGGTTTCAGTTTTGCTATCCAGAGACTTTCTCTGGCGCGTATAATTTCAATGGTACGGCTTCGTACTTTCTCCAGCATTGTCAGGTTTAATGTTCCACAGTTTCTAAAATGTCGCACTGTGGGTATATCTTGCGACCAAGTGAAATGTTTGAGCGGTGTTGGTTTGCTCCTGTGCGAATACAATTTCTCGTTTCGCCTACAAACTGCAAAGCTATACAAAAGTATGTTTACCTTCACAGGTTGATCCGATAAACTCATCTGTGCAATCACATCGATAACTGCCGACAAGATCCACGCAAGTGCCTCCGTTCTTACATGGAGCAGGCGCACACTCGTTGATATCTGAAAATTGAAAATAGGCAGAAAACGGCAGGTTCTCCAACCTTGCAAGGACATTAACTCAAGGGGGTGGAGTTGACGGAAACATTCTCTCCCATAACAATGATGAGGCGTTTGTTGAAGTTACCGACTTAATCCCTTTACTGCCACCCCCGTGTAATACCCTATGCCAAGGCCTATTTCTCCACAGAGTTATTTACAGTTGACCTCAATCAAATGTAAATAATTCAATACTAGTAAGTCTTAGCAGTATCGTAACTAGTAGTCACCAGTCCCTTTTAAGAGTCACTGGCCCCGTAGGCCAAAGGGCTTAGTACCTTATGTGCCAGCGATTTAACTAAAAGTTTGAAAATCTGGACATACTGCGAACGTCATACAGGCATACGGGGTGTGAGACACATGACGTACTCATTACGTCATACAGGTTAATTACACTTACTGAAAAAAAAAAATCAGTGAAGACTGGTCGGCAGTTGCTAAAAGGTAAAGGTTAAGTCAAGGTATTCGCCCCTACCCCCATTCTGTAACGTCAAACGAATTAAAACTTTAACAATTAAACTTTCAATGATCTACAGTATGTCCAAATGTGTCTAGTTTAAGGTAACGCAAAACACAAATTGTTGTCCGATGAATTTCAGAAAGGGTAACACATAAGTCGGGTATTTATTAATTGCCTTGGAAGTTATCAACATCTTAGGTGATTGGTCTGTTTTGCATTGGGCATCACTACTGAGCCTAATTTATTGCATCATCAGCACGAGCTTGAGTGTGCGCACATTAAGAATATTGAGGGTTTCATTTGATGCTAATACCACAAAAGAAATAAATAGCTGTTTCCTTAGTACCTGCAACTTTTGTATATCGAATTTCTATTGTGGGAAGTCCAATAAACAAGGGGAATAAAACCAAGCGCACTTAAAGGTAACAGACGCAAACAACTCTGCAAGATGGTTTCAAATTTACCGCCCAAGTGACCCTGGCGTAGTTATTGCAATTTATAACGCTCTACAGTTTCTTACTACAATAGCCTTTCGTTTATTGCTAAATGATATTCACAAAGAAAAATAAGTGTTTACTTGTTTCACAGTTGCTGCCAGTGTATCCAGCCACACAATCACAGCGATGACTTCCAACAAGATCCACACATGTGGCTCCATTCTTACACGGATCGGGCGAGCAATCGTCGATATCGGAAAATATGAAATGTTTTAAAAAAGTAGATATCGCATAATGCAAATTACAGAAAAAAAAACTCGTACCCTGTTCATTTTTCGTATACTAGAATATGTTTGCATCTCGTTTCGTTTTTTGACGGAAAGTTTTTGTTTCATCATCATCATCAACATCATCGTCATCATCATCATCATCATCATCAAAATCCAGCTCTCCAATTGGTGAATTGGGCTTCACGCCTGCCGTCTCGACTCTTTTTGTCGCTGCCACATTCGCTTCATCTTGCATTGCATTGGTATAAATATGTGTCCATAAATAGTTTCTTTTTTAGATCTTACAGCATAAACAATTGTAAACGGTCAGCGCCATTAAGACGAATAATAAGTAGCCAGATTTTGCAGAGAAGAATATAGAATTTCGACCCAACTGCGATTCGAATTATTATAATGCAGTTAAAGGTAACAGACTCAAACAACTGAAGTTGGAATTTTCTGTTTCTACTCTTTACGATGGTTTTATATTCATTGTCTCAGTGACCCTGGCGAAGTAATTGCACTTTATAACGGTTTACAATTCCTTAATAATTCCTTCTGTTAATTGAAAAATGATATTTGTAAAGTAAATCAAGTTTTTACTTGTTTCACGGTTACTTCCAGTGTATCCAACCAAACAATCACATCGATGACTTCCCACAAGATCTACGCATGTGGCTCCGTTCTTACACGGATCGGGCGAGCAATCGTTGACATCTCAAAATCGAAAATGTGTCAAAAAATAGATATTTCATAATGCAAATTACAGAACAAACCGGTAGTTGCCTCTTAATTTTTCTTATGCTAGAATATGGTTGCGTCTCGTTTTCTGACGGAACGTTTTTTGTTTCATCATCATCATCATCATCATCATCATCATCATCATCATCATCATCATCATCATCATCATCCGTCTATCCAATTGGCGAATTGCATGGGCTGCTCGCTTGTCCTGTCGAACTTTGTCTTGTCGCTGCCGCAGTCGCTTCATCTTGTATTGGTATAAATGTGTCCATAAATAGTTTCTTTTTTAGATCTTACAGCATAACAATTGTAACCGTAACCGGATTTTGCTGAGAAGAATAGAGTTTCGGCCACACTGCGAGTAGAATTATTATAATGCACTTAAAGGTAGGAGACGCAAACTACTGAAATTGGAATTCTCTGTTTCTACTCTGCAAGATGGTTTTATATTCATTGTCTCAGTGACCCTGGCAAAGTAATTGCACTTTATAGCGCTCTACAATTTATTAATACAATAACGGTAAACCTTTATAAATGATATTTGTAAAGTAAATCAAGTTTTTACTCGTTTCACAGTTGCTTCCAGTGTAGCCAGCCATACAATCACATTGATAACCTCCAACAAGATCCACACATGTGGCTCCGTTCTTACACGGATCCGGCAAGCAATCGTTGATATCTGAAAATTTAAAATGTGTCAAAAATATATAATTCGTAATGCAAATTACGGAACAAACCCGTAGCTTCTTCATTTATCGTTTGCTAGAATATGGTTACATCGGGGTTTTTGACGGAACTTTTTTGTTTCATCAATATATTACATTTCATTACATTATATTACATTATATTTATTTATTTATATATTGAGAACACATTTTAATTATTATCAATTATTATTATTATTATTATTTTTAATTACTTTTAATTACTTTAATTATTATTATTATTATTATTATTATTATTTATTATAAACAATTATAAATAATTATAATTTGTTAATAATATTATCATTATATTATCATTATTATGATACCCGTAAATAGTTGTTGATTATTATTATTATTGTTGATTATTATTATTATTATTATTATTATTATTATTATTATTATTATTATTAAGAAATTTGTTAATAAAGTATTGCTTTGGTATTTTAAAAAAAAATATTATTATTATTATTATTATTATTATTATTATTATTATTATTATTATTATTGTTTTTATTATATTTTAATTATTGGAACAGGCTTCAAGGTATCATACCTGGCGCTTGTGTAGTAGCCATGGGCCGAGTTGTAGGAGCTGAATAAAGACAAGGGATTTTAATAAATCACTATTTAAATATTTATTAAGCTCTATAGACAGCTATTGGAGATAACCACACGACAAAACTATTTTTTTCAAAAGTTTGTCATGGAAAGATGGCAGGTTACCTGTTTGGCAGTTGTTTCCAGTGTATCCAGTCACGCAGTCACATCGATAACTTCCAACAAGATCCACACATGTGGCTCCGTTCTTACACGGATCTGGTGAGCAATCGTTGATATCTGAAAATTTAAAATGTGTCAAAAAATATATATTTCGTAATGCAAATTACGTAACAAACCCGTTGCGTCTGATCTTCATTTATCGTATGCTTGAATATGGTTACATCGCGGTTTTTGACGCAACTTTTTTGTTTCATCATCATCATCGTCATCATCATCATCATCATCATCATCATCATCATCATCATCATCATCAAAGGCACTGATGTTGCGCATGCGCTTGGCAATCTCATGGGATCCCTGGGGCAGTGGTGACGAGATATAACCGCCCTTATTAACATTTTTCATTTGATACTGATAAAGATCGGGAGAACCGAACGAAATATTTCTCGATTTTTACGTATTTTATTACACTCTGAGTAAGAAAAATGTTTAGGTTTTTAACACGTTTCCAGAGCAGGGAAATAATATTTTTGATTGTAAGTTATTACTTGTTTCACAGTTGCTGCCAGTGTATCCGGAGTCACAATCACATCGATAACTTGCGATAAGATCCACACATGTGGCTCCGTTCTTACATGGAGCAGGGGCACACTCGTTGATGTCTGTAAATTTGAAACAAATTCAGGTCAAAATATGAACACCGTTTTCCAAACATGTAGAGATAATATGTACTTATTGACTAAGTGGGAGGGCCGGATGGGAAAATATTTGGCTCGAGGTCATGGCGTACGGACCGAGCGCAGCGAGGTCCGTGCCCCATAACCGAGAGCCAAATATTTTCCCATCCGGCCCGACCTAATTTAGTCAATAAGCATTTTATCATATGACCAAATTGGAGACAAAATTACTTGAAGTTTTAACGTGCGAGGCCGTCCGCTTTTGTAGTAGGGCCGTACGCCTTTTTCCGGCCCCCGCTCGCGCAAATGCGTACGGCCCTCATACGGGACTTTCATCAATGGTTTTGCAAAGAAAATGTTCGCAGGGCCGTACGGGTCATATGATAAATTTAACTCTGCCACAATTTTAATCATTGTCCTGGGAATTGCTTGTTTTCAATTATGCAAGGTACTTCGACATTCATCGTCTAGTGGCTGGCTATTGCAGTCGCTTCGTAGAACTCTCTACAATTTATCATCTCAATAACGCTTCTTTAATTGAAAACATTTAATGAAATTTATACGGCAAATCAAACTTTTACTCGTTTCGCAGTTGCTGCCAGTGTATCCTTCCGCACAATCACAGCGATAACTTGCAACAAGATCCACACACTTGGCTCCGTTCTTACATGGGTCAGGAGCGCATTCGTTGATGTCTGCAAATTTGAGAAACGTTTAGGTCAAAATATGAATACGGTATTTTAATAATGTAATAGAGATATTTGGCTCTGCTACAATTTTAATCCTTGTGTTGTCGCTCAAACAACTACAAACAACATTAAGTTGGAATTGCTTGTTTCTATCTGTAAGCAAGCAATACTTATGCTGTAACGCTTTTTTAATTATAACAAATTATATTAATAACGTAAATCAAGTTTTTAATTGATCTGGTGTCTCCGATTAGTAGGCTTTTTTTTTCTCATTCGCTATTTAGTTATTCTGCACATATGTATATTGCGTTCTGACCACCCGGCAAATAATCCTCCTTAGAGGGGTTGCTGTAAAAGAAGATAGATAGATAGGCCTGTTAGAAGACTAGATACTGAAATAAAGGTGTTTATTTTTTGTTGATGTATTTATTATTTACTCCTTTCACAGTTGCAGCCAGTGTACTAGTAAGCAGCGATAACTTCCTACAAGATCCACACATGTTGCTCCATTCTTACATGGAGCAGGCGCACCCGTGTCGATGTCTGGAAATTGAAAATTTGGATAGTATGATAACGTAATTTAAAAAACACACCCATACCCCATTGATATCCCTGCGAGCTTTTGGTAACATCTGGTTTCCGGGCCCACATGGGGAAAATATTTTCACTCGCACTTGTAAAAAATAATTGGCCCATAAATAGTTTCTATCTCACAGCATGAAAATTCAAATTTACGGAAAATTAAAGTTTGCTTAAATCCGCGTAAAGTTGGTAAACAAACTTTACACCAACTTTACATGTCCGTAAGGGTGCATAAAGGTAAATTTACGTGATCGGAACGTAAAGCCTGTTTAAAGGTAGCGTAAAGTTTTTTACTCAGCTTTACGCTTATTTACGTATGATGTAAAGTTTGCGTAAAATTGCGTTTTACTTAGTCAAACGTAAAGCTATTGTAAAGTGAGCATAAATGTGTTTAGTCACACTTACGATTGTTAACGTTTTACCTACATTAAAGTTGCTTTAACCGCTCTCTACAGAAACGAACGTAAAGTGAAGTGTGAATAGTGTGTGACGCTATGGCCGGCAGCTACACTCGCGATCGGTTTGCGATACGTGACCATCACGTATACTTTCTCCCTTCTGTTCTTCGATTCCGCTGACACCTAGCACACTACCAAACTGCTTAATCGAAAAGCTTGAACAAGTGCAGCATCGCAAAGAAGGGGGAAGTAAAATCAGTGCTCTAGTTTGGCTGGTTTATATAGAAGGCAGTTTGTGCTCTGGTCATTGGGCGGTGTGCTAAAAAAACTTTTTGTTAAACAATTTTGGTTTTGGGTAGGGGGGATTTGTAAACGTCGTTGTGCAAATGCCCTGGGCTTCCCCGGGGTCTCTCCCCCGGGATGGCTGCTGATAAGAAGTGCATAAAACTGTAAAAATTTAAATGTTCTTACGATCGAAAACGTTTCGAGTTTTACAGTTGTTACTCGGCGAATATGAATATTATCGGAACTACTCTTAGTTAGGGCCCGGAACGCCGTGGCGAACTGGCTCTGAGATAGTGGGGTAAATTCATTATAGTGCACGCAAAAATAAAACGCCAGTGTCCTCCTGTTCCATTTACGTTTGATCCAAGAGTATGGAAGACCATGGGCCCTGTACGAGATCTGGTGACGATCAGTGACTGCATTGTGTCGAGCCAGCGGTTTCTCATTTGAGAGAGCGTGCCGCCATATTAGAATTTGAAAGGTGCGATATTTTGTAAGTTGCTGGTGGAAATGCCGTGATCTCCTTTGCTTTTATCCTTCGCTAAAGAAAGTAGGAGATAAGACCGAAACTTCCATTTCTTCGCATTACTTTGCATCATGTATATTTGAGCGGATGACTTTGGTGCTTACGCATCATCTCGATCGTGCTTCAGATGGAAATGTTCTGCCCTAGACTTCAGCTCTGATCTTGAAGCTGTTTAAGATCCATGGAGTCAAATGGTCGAAGAAACGTTAGAGGTAAGCTATAATCTCTGTTTTACGGTGTAGGGTCTTAAGTTGTCTTCGTTATGTCAGGTTATTAGGTTCTAATAGATAATAATGGTTTGTATACTTTTTGAAAATTAAGCTTTCATGATCACAATTTTCAAATTTAACGGCAGTTCAAGGTAGAATTTCTGTGGGAATTACAAGGGCGTTTAGTTCATCCTATAACATTGTATAGGTTTTGAAATACTATGAAAACACATACTGGTATATACTAATTGAAAATTTGTATTAGTATATACCGGTATACTGGGTGTATAGTTTTCGGTAACATTCAAAATAAATTATGCTAGTGGATGAGTGCAGCTGAATTCACTCTGTAATCACATGAGTGATTAAACAAAATTACAGGAATCCAATTTGTTTAATCATGAGTATGATGACAGACAGAATTGGATGATTTTTAATTTTTGATAAAGGTGCTAGTGAGCAGCACACAGCACCGATTTTTGTTAACTGCTTTTATTATTCGACCGGTTTCGTGTGATTACTACACACTTCATCAGGGATTTTTTAATTTTTTTAATAGGTACTAGTGAGTGGCACACAGCAACGAATCTTGTTAACTGTTTTTATTATCTGACTGGTTTCATGCACAGGAAAAAATACCAGGTTCCCAATTTTGGATATTTTAGGGTATTTAAAGAATACCCACAAAAATCCCAAATTTGGGAGAGTGAGACAAGTCCCAACCAGGGAACTTTGTTGGGAATTTGCTGGTTGGGACTTGTCTCACTCTCCCAAATTTGGGATTTTTGTGGGTATTCTTTAAATACCCTAAAATATCCAAAATTGGGAACCTGGTATTTTTTCCTGTGATGTTTAACGTTAAATCCGTGAGCCCCAAAACTATGCATTACACCACTGGACCAGCAGGATTTTCGTACATCTTGCATGTATTGCTTGTGGGTGTTTTTTGTTGTTCACACCCTACACTGTACATGGAACGTGATTTGTACTGTAAAGTAAAGGCATAAAATAAGTTCCTCATACTACAAGTATCTTGTTTAATCCCTGACAAAGTGTGTAGTAATCACACAAAACTGGTCAGATAATAAAAACAGTTAACAAGATTCGTTGCTGTGTGCCCCTCACCAGTACCTATTTAAAAAATTAAAAAATCCCTGATGAAGTGTGTAGTAATCATACGAAACCGGTCAAATAATAAAAGCAGTTAACAAGAATCGTTGCTGAGAGAGAAAAAGCAAAAGATCAGACTTTCAGGTGAATAAAAGGGATGTACTGGTATTCAAAATGTGAACCTGGGTCCATGGACCACCCCTGTGGACTCGATCCATGGACCGCCTGATGGACTACCCTTGATTTTCTCCAATTTAATTTTTTTTTAACCAAATTTTTCTGTCAGTATAAAGAATGGACTGTGGACTGGAGACAGGGTACATATTTAAAAACACAGTCTTACATGTATGTATGGCATTCAACATCAATATTTGACTTCCTACTGTCAGTGTAATAATTGCATTTTTACGCTTTTGCTGACATTGTATTTTATACACAGTCCGATTCCAGGCTGGTACTGTTGGGGCAGGAGCATGTCAAGTTTTAGTGCTCTTGTAACAGATTTCACTCGATGCGCTTAGAACAAGAAGGACTGGGCCAAGTCCCAAGCTATAATACTATTAATATTATTGTGGGATGCAAACAATCCCATGTGCTTTTCTTTTGGTTTCGCTGTACATGTGCAGTAAAAAAATACTGAGTCCATCCATCCATCCAGTCCATTCTTTTCACTGACAGAAAAATTTGGAAAAATTAAATTAAAATTGATGAAAATTAGGTGTGGTCCATCAGGTGGTCCTTGGAGCAGGTCCACATTATACTTACATTGTAATTATGTCAAAGTACATTACTTTTGCTGTTAAAACTGGGTTTGCTTGTATTATGCTTGACTTAATTATGCTCTAAATTTGCACCAACTTTTTTGTTGCACTTTTTGGTGTTCCTTTACTTTCTTGTGAACACCAAGACATTTGATGCATTTAACATCATTATTGTTTCTTGTCAGTACTTCTGGGAATGAAGAACATTAATGTCCATGTTGATATATTTACTACATGTAAGTACACTTGTTTGGCATGTTTTCAAAGATAGAGGATAATTTTTTGTAATGTAATTTGTGCTGTTTTCATGGTGATGCAGCATGTTTTGAAAACAAATAATTCATGGTTAGAAATACATTTTAAAGGGGTCTGAATCTGCGAAAGGGAGTCCAAATCTGCTATGGGATTCAGACTACCAGACATCTTTATTCGCTATGGTATTTGGACTGGGAGGTTCACACTTTCAGGGGTCCAAATCAGCTAAAAACACTTGAGATTCTCTGTAAGCTTGAAAAGCAGTTTTTTGGATGGTATTATTAACCCATTTTCTCCATTATTAAAATATAAATTCTCTTTCCTAATGTCACCATACATGTATATTATTTCATTGTAGTAGTAGTGGGGTGAAACTGTTCAAATATCAAGATAACTGATCTTGGGTGATCATATCCGTAATTCTCATGACCTCTCTGATTAATTACATTTAAGCATTCATATCACAAGAAGAAATATGATGCTGATCAGTATAAGTGTGGAATGTTGAAAATTTGAATCAATACATATATTTCTGATTGCTACCAGTTGGCAATGGCAATAACATTTGTGGCCACCAAAACAAATACTTACATGTAGCTACAAAATGAACCTTGTTTCACAAGGTTAGCACTTTACTGTCACCTGTGTCCCAAATAGCACCAAATAGCACCTTGAAATGTTTAGTGTTGTCAGTTAAACCCATATGTCCCGTAATGCCTGTGAGGGTTTTCACTAGTACATGTTAGTGTCAAGGCTGTGGAGTAAGTGTTGTAACTACAGCTATTTCAATTAACGTTGTCGGATGAAAGAGCCTCTTAAAGCCAAGACCGCAAGGTAGTATGGGTTAGGGTTAATAGCCATTGCATAAACATACATGTACCATACTTCCTTGAGGTCTTGGCTTTTTGCCTTTTTCATCCGACAACATTAATTGAAATAGCTGTATATAACTTTAGTAAGGTCTGTTGACCTAAAAGCCTTGTTACATGTGTACATGTACCTGTGTGGAGAAATAGAACAGTTGTTGAAAAATTTTTTTGAAATCATGTGTTTCCTCTAACAAATTTTATCACCTCCTCAAATAATCTCACTTGTTTTAAGGAAACCATTCTAAATTAGTGCCCCTAAAATCTACCTTTTCCTTGAATTATACAGTAGTCTCCATTCAGTTTGGGTAGCATCTAACCTGTTGTAATTAATATATTATTTTTGTTCTAGGCATGTATTCAGGATAGTGATCTGATGGACTGATCAGGGAATTGAAAATTCTGGACTGCAAACCATTGGATCCAGAAAGATTAAAGTGGCAATAAAAGACTCTGGGTCTTCTATTTAAAGTGTAAACAAAGAACATTAACATTAATGCATAGATACATGTACATGTATTGTGCCTGAGATTCTATCTTTGAAGCTTAAAACCATGTCAACAACAAAAATTACTACATGTAGATTTCTTTTTATCAAAACTACATGTAGGTGCTTTCTGATGTTGATTAATTAATATCTGTTCGGGATGTTCATACCACCCTCAGATTTTCGGATTACAATTAATGAAAAGTTAAGGTTCTCAAACCGGAATGTTTTTTTGCAGTATATAATTCTTAACAGGGATTTGTTCTTTTAAAGTGGTAGTGTAGGTCCTTCGGCCGATTTCCTTACTGTTACCTCAAAAAGTATAAAATTCATGTTCTGCAACTAAGAAATTGATCATATTACCATGTCTGGTTGTGATTAGGGGACCGGTTTTCATGTTGACATAAGTTCTAGCAGACTACAGGTTCATGTACAATAAGTGTAAGACTTAAACTACACTACGTTGTAATAATCAACAAAATAAAGGATGTCAAGTACCATATGTTTACATCTTGGTGTCATAAAAGAGAAAGAAAAAAGGAACTAGATCTAGTCAAACTTTACATATAAGCGTAATGGTGGCGTAAATGTGGACTTAAACAACTGATTTACACTAACTTTACGCCGAGTTTAAAGATGCTTCTTTACTCCAGCTTTTCACAGACAGCGTAAAGATAGCCAAAATGTTGTCTTAACATCATGTAAATGATACGTAAAAATTGTGTAAAGTGAAACTTTACGCCATCTTTATGCTTCCATTACGTAGATTTAAATCTTGACTTTACAGCACATTTACACCAACTTTACGACGAGCTTAAGTTGTTCTTTTACTTAAGCTTTACGCCTTCGCGTAAAGATAACGTAAATTACAACTTTACATAATGTAAATGTAGCGTAAAGTTGTGTAAATTAGAACTTTACGCAAGCTTTAAGCTAACATTACGCCAACTTAAATTTGCCTTTTCATGCTGTGTCTGTTTTAGAACTCACAAGGCAACTGTTAGGACAATGAAAACATGACTAGTCACATATCTCGGAGATAAATTGTGTAAGTTTAGCTTGAGTCTACGTTACAACGTTTTCATGCACTCAACAGAAACTGGCAGGCTCGAAAAAAGCTGGAATTTTTTTTTCCATTTTTCATGAATTCATTTTGAACGTCGAAGCGATCCGTGGCCCAGTAATCATACCATATAACATATTGCACTTTCTTAATACAATAACACATTGATAAATGTTATTTATAAGGTAAACTACTTGGTGATCTTACTCGATTAGCAGTTGCTGTCAGTGCATCCTGTCACATGATCACAGCGAAAACGTCCGGCTCGGTTCTTAAATGGGTCAGGAGCGCTGTCATCGATGTCGCCTCGACGTTACAACGATTTGTTGTACTCAACAAAAATTGAAAGGCTTGAAAAAGGTTGGGTTTGTTTCCATTTAGCAGGATTTTTTTATTTTGACCGTCGATGTGGCCCGTGGCCCAGTGTTGTTACAATAACTTTCTTTTGATTAATAAATTATATTTATGAGGTGAACCACTTACTCGTTTCGCAGTTGTTGCCATCGTATCCAGATTTACAATCACAGCGATAGCTTCCAACAAGATCCACACAAGTGCCTCCGTTGTTACATGGAGCAGGAGCGCACTCATTGATGTCTGCCAGGAGGGAAAATGTAACACTGCATTAATAGACCCTTCATACACCATTGGTCAAAGATGTTCAAACTACAAAATTGGATATCTTTGTTTTTCTATGTACAATGAAATTAAATATAATTTTCTATTGTAACTATTTTTTCTGACTGGTTCTAACAACTTAAGTTGTAAGTCGTTGCGTTGTTTCCATTCTGAAGGACTGTTTCATTTTCATCGTCAACGTGACCCTGGCAATAGTAATTCCGTTATATTAAGCTCTATGATTTCTTATTATAATCATATTTTTTTTACTATCTGATAAAATATTAAATATATTTCCAAGACAAATCAAGTTTTTACTTGTTTGGCAGTTGCTGCCAGCGTATCCAGTCGCGCAGTTACACCGATAACTTCCAACAAGATCCACACACGTGGCTCCGTTCTTGCATGGGGCAGGCGCACACTCGTTGATGTCTGAAAATTGAAAAGTTGGATAGTATTATAACGTAATTTAAAAAGAAGCACATCCGTACCATGTTCGTATTTCTACGAGCTTTTGGTCACATCTGTTGTTTTTTTTTTTGCACATGCGAAAATATGTTTGCCCCCACTTGTAAAACAAATACCTGTAGTCCAAAAATAGTTTTTTTTACAACTTTCAAGGCAACCGTCAGGACAATGGAAACATAACTATTCAGATATCTCGGAGATAAATTAAGGAAGTTTGGCTTAACTCCGCGTTACAACGTTTAGTTGCACTCAACAAAAACTGACAGATCTAAAAAAATAGTTGCAATTTTTTTGTTGTTTCATTTTGATCGTTGAAGTGGTCGGTGGCCTAGTATTATTACAATAACTTTCTTATGATTAATGAATGATGTTTGCGAGGTAAACTACTTACTCGTTTCGCAGTTGTTGCCGTTGTATCCAGATTTACAATCACAGCGATAACTACCAACAAGATCCACACATGTGCCGCCGTTCTTACATGGAGCAGGAGCGCACTCATTGATGTCTGTCAGAAGAGATCATGTAATATTGCATTAATAGACCCTTCATACACCATTGGTCAAAGTTGCTCAAACTACTAAATTGGATATCTTTGTTTTTCTATCTACAAAGAGGTTGAGTATTTAGTTCCTCGCGCACTATAATTTTCTATTACAACAACTTTTCTGACTGGTTCTAACAACTTAAGTTGTAATTCGTTGCGGTGTTGTTCCCATTCCGAAGGATTGTTTCACTTTCATCGTCAAGGTGGCCCTGGCAGTATTAAATCTGTTATATTAAGCTCTGTGATTTCTTATTACAATAATGTTTTTTTTTTACTATCTGATAAAATATAAATATATTTCCAAGACAAGTCAAGTTTTTACTTGTTTCACAGTTGCTGCCAGCATATCCAGTCGCGCAAATACACCGATAACTTTCAACAACATCCACACACGTGGCTCCGTTCTTGCATGGGGCAGGCGCACACTTGTTAATGTCTGGAAATTGAAAAGTTAGATAGTATTATAACGTTATTAAAAAAAAATACACATCCGTACCATGTTCGTATCTCTGCGAGCTTTTGGTCACATCTGTTTTCTTGACATAAGAAAATATGTTTGCCCCCACTTGTAAAACAGATACATGTAGTCCAAAAATAGCTCTTTGTTACAACTTCCAAGGCAGCCGTCAGGACAATGAAAACATAACTAGTCAGATATCTCGGAAATAAATTAAGGAAGTTTGGCTTAACTCCGCGTAACAACGTTTCGTTGCACTCAACAAAAACTGACAGATCTAAAGAAAAAGTTGCGTGTTTTTTGTTTCCATTTTGCAAGATATGGTTTCATTTTGATCGTTGAAGTAGCCGGTGGCCCAGTATTATTAAAATAACTTTCTTGCGATTAATGAATGATATTTGCGAGGTAAAGTACTTCCTCGTTTCGCAGTTGTTGCCGTTGTATCCAGATTTACAATCACAGCGATAACTACCAACAAGATCCACACATGTGCCGCCGTTCTTACATGGAGCAGGAGCGCACTCATTGATGTCTGTCAGAAGAGATCAAGTTACTTTGCATTAAGAGACCCTTCATACACCATTGGTCAAAGTTGCTCAAACTTCTAAATTGGATATCTATCTACAAATAGGTTGAATATTTAGTTCCTCGCGCACTATAATTTTCTATTACAACAATTTTTCTGACTGGTTCTAACAACTTAAGTTGTAATTCGTTGTGGCGTTGTTTCCATGCTGAAGGACTGTTTCACTTTCATCGTCAAGGTGGCCCTGGCAATAATAACTCTGTTATATTAAGCTCTGTGATTTCTTATTACAATAATGTTTTTTTTTACTATCTGATAAAATATAAAATATATTTTCGAGACAAGTCAAGTTTTTACTTGTTTCGCAGTTGCTGCCAGCGTATCCAGTCGCGCAGTTACACCGATAACTTCCAACAAGATCCACACACGTGGCTCCGTTCTTGCATGGGGCAGGCGCACACTCGTTAATGTCTGGAAATTGAAAAGTTAGATAATATTATAACGTAATAAAAAAGTACCATGTTCGTATCTCTGCGAGCTTTTGGTCACATCTGTTTTCTTGAAATAAAAAAAATATGTTTGCCCCCACTTGAAAAACAGATAGATTTAGTCCAAAAATAGCTTTTTTTACAACTTCTAAATGCAAGGCAACCGTCAGGACAGTGAAAACATAACTAGTCAGATATCTCGGAAATAAATTAAGGAAGTTTGGCTTAACTCCGCGTTACAACGTTTAGTTGCACTCAACAAAAACTGACAGATCTAAAAAAAAGTTGCGAGTTTTTTTGTTTCCATTTTGCAAGATGGTTTCATTTTGATCGTTGAAGTGGCCGATTGCCCAGTATTGTTAAAATAACTTTCTTACGATTAAAGAATGATATTTGCGAGGTAAACTACTTACTCTTTTCACAGTTTTTCCCGTTGTATCCAGATTTACAATTACAGCGATAACTACCAACAAGATCCACACATGTGCCGCCGTTCTTACATGGAGCAGGAGCGCACTCATTGATGTCTGTCAGAAGAGATCATGTAATATTGCATTAAGAGACCCTTCATACACCATTGGTCAAAGTTCCTCAAACTACTAAATTGGATATCTTTGTTTTTCTATCTAGAAGGAGGTTGAATATTTAGTTCCTCGCGCACTATAATTTTCTATATATTTCCATTCTAAATGACTGTTTCATTTTAATCGTCAAGTTGGCCCTAGCAATGGTAACTCCGTTATACTAGAAATACGTGTCTCGCAGAACCTCGCGAAGCTGGGGGGAGAATGCACTGCAAAATTTTAGCGATGTGGGAGGGAGAGATGGAATTTCTGATTTAAATGGAGAGGTTGGGTTGCTTGCTGGCAATGACCTCATTTAAAGTTGAGACATTTCCGTTCACAGTCTCTTCAATTTAACTTGTACTTTGTGCCCTGTCTTCCTAAAATAAAATAAATGGGAGCTGGTGTTAGTCAGTGTTGGGTTTTGACAAGAGAACATAAAGCTTTATGTTCTCTTGGTTTTGAGCTGTGGGTCGCTGTGACTGCCATGGGACTGCCCTCCCCCCCCCCCCCCCCCCCCCCCATCTTCATTAATTTTTGTCAGAAGGAAAATTGGTCTGAAAGTGGATGTATTAAGTACTGTTGTGGGACATGGGTGCAGGCAAGAGAATTATGTTCTCTTGGTGCAGGACAATATGCAGCAGTGTTTTGTTTATTTTGATTGTCTTAATTAAATTCCATTTTTGAAACTTGTGAGCTAGTGCTATCTCCTGTTCCCTTTTAATACATACTGCTATAGTTTTTGTTCTATATACTGGGAATCAAACAATTGGTAATGCAATTCTCTATTCGTTTGAATGGTTGAGATCACAGGAGGTTACTGCTGCTGAAAAGTGATGTTGTCCAAAAAATAATAACTCAATGGTGAAAGTGGCATGAGATTCTCCCAACAGTAACAATACTATATTTTGGATACAGGTCATGGGAATTACAAAATTGATTACAAAACATGAATATTCAAGATGAAGCAACAGATTCTCTGCAAGTATCATAAGCAATGTATAAAGACCTGGATGGAGAATTTGTAGGTTAAGACCAGGACTTAGGCCTTCATGACCAGTTAGTGCCTTTAAAAATCTTGAAATCAAAATTAATTTGTTGATGTACATTCTCCTTACTGGTGTCAATTGCAGTTCACATAGCCATATAACTACAGTGAATTTGTATTCAATTTCCACAGACAACTTATGTTGAAGGTGATCAGGTTCTCAATTTGTATAATCTATGTACTTGCTCGTACACTGATATTGTGAGGAGATTTAAGATACTGATCACCGTTCCAATAATAAATGCGAAGCAGTAATGTTGATGTGTGTTTAGCTACATTGTATACGGTTGCTACACATTGACATTAGCTGGTCATGATTGCTAACAGAAAATTGTTTCTTCCTAACAAAATGTTTTTATCCAAATTGTAAACAGAAATTCTCCTTACTAAACCATTCGAATGTTATTTCTTATTGAACTATTTTATGAAGAATGCTGTAAACTCAAGATACTGTATACGTATACATCTCGATCACTGTTTCATTCACAAGCAATGCTACATCATGTAAATGTTGTATATTTGGGAAATAATTTCCACCTGTGTGATCTGTAGTTTTGGTCATTTATCTGTAGTTTTGATCATTTAAAAATTTCTTAGTGACGTTAGTGAGAATATCAATAAACATCAAATAATTACAGTTTTCAGTAAGATAATTATTTTTCAGTGTTTGATTATCCTCTCAGTAGTTTAGCCGGTGATTTAAGCTACATTTCTTAATCGCTTTTCTTCTCTGAGCCTTTCCTGTAATCAGTGTTTGCTTTTCCTTACCGTATCAGGTATGAAAGATGTTCGTCATGAGTATTTAGCTGATCGTGTAATTCTTGCCACCTCTCGTTGCGTCTACAAACAGAATCATTTTGTCCAACACTTCAAGTCGGTGTCGCCTCTCCTGATCGGTTTCGTTCAGAATTCTAATGGCGGCATTTTGTCAAGGCGTTTGAACCTAGTCAAACGGTGTGCCTAGGCTGTTCGAAGTCTTTGTAATCTATGCTCTCGTTGCCGGTCTCTTATCGCGATCGCGCTGAATTTCAAGTAACCGTTCAGCGGAGTTTCGGTGGTTAATTTACACGGACAAGGATTTCCAGCCATTTGTGGAATCCAGCGTTGTTGTCTTTGCTGTTCTTTCTCATTTGCATCAGAAATTGGTTGTGTTTCACCGAGAGTAAACATTTTTTCACAGACTATGACTAAAATACGCCATTGTCAGCGGTCGCGATTTTTGTTGCCAGGCAACTGCCGGACACCATCGAGTATATATATATATATATATATATATATATATATATATATATATATATATATATATATATATATATATATATATATATATATATATATGTTTCGCTCGAATTCACGCGGCTCAGCTCCCGAGGGACGACAAATTTATTAACCTCGCTACGCTCGGGCCTTCGGCCCTCGCTTCGCGAGGAATTAAAGTGCCTATAACCCCTAGAAAGTTATTTTCAGAATCAACTCTATGTACATTGAATAGTTGAATGGTAAAATATTTCTGGTTTTGAACGTCGCGTTTGTGAGTTTTTGAGATTTGAATTTACAAAATGCTAATTAGATGACGTCAACCCGTGAATCATTTATTATACAACTACTTGTTTTCACCTCCAAGTAATATTTTTTTACGAATCAATCGACTATCCACAGTTTATTTTTAGCATTTATCAAATTAATTACCTTCAAGCTGTAAATGCGCATTGTAAATTGGTGTAGAAATATGGCAAATTCCCGGGTTGACGTCATCTAATTAGCATTTTGTAAATTCAAATCTCTATAATTCACAAACGCGACGTTCAAAACCAGAAACATTTTACCATTAAACTATTCAATCTACATAGAGTTGATTCTGAAAATAACTTTCTAGGGGTTATGGGCACTTTAAGCTCTATGATTTCTTATTGTAATAACATTACCCCAGCATATATCTCTATGCTCTATGCAGCCTCTGAGTCCAAAATGCATGGTGTTATTTAACCACAGTGTGTTTAAAAGCGCTTCAGGATTTCGTGCACCAAGGAGGCGTTTTCAATTCATCACTAGTTAAAGCTACCGAAGCGTTTGGCTTATTTCCTTTTTTCTTCGACTCTTTCTATTTGGACAGAAGGACTTTCCTTGTCTTCTCAAATACGAGGTCATTCATGATACTGGCAGAGTAGTTTTTCTTCTTTAGATGTCGCTCAAAACTTGCCAATAAACTTCGGAGCGAAGAAGGGTCATATAGTCTTTGCCATCTTTGGTTCTGACCGAAATGATGAACTCACATATGTATTCGTTCAGCTCTACTGCTGGAATTTCTTCAGTTTTTCTAAATTAATTCTTGGTTTCTAAAGGGTTTGCAAAATTTTTACATCTCGTTGTGTTTTTTGTAACGTGGGTTTGATTTTTTTGTTCATTAATACAATTGTCAACCGAACCAACGTCCGCAAATCTTTCCAACATATTGAATAATGGCGGCTTCCCAGTTTTCGCGCCAAAGATGACGTAGTTTCCCGTACGATCACTTTTCACTAGCAAAACATACATCAGATGCCGCTAACGATGTTTTTTCACTAATGATATTTCATCGTTCGCGTCACTGATTAGCTGTGACTAAAAACAAGACGATTTTTTCATCACTGTCAATCTATGAATAAATCTCAGTGCTTATATAATAAATGATAGTAAGCTGCATAATATTGGCTTTTAAAATTTCATGGTTGTTGAGTGATAATTGATTGGAGAAAGTGATAATATATAGAAATCCATATTTAAGCACACCAAACATGAGATGAAATAATGGACATGACTGCCAATAAAAAAATAATAATTTTGAGAGTGCTTAGTTCCCAAGAACTCGTTTAAATTTATTTTTGACCATGTAGTCTCTTGATGTGATATGCGTCAACCGAAGCGACAGATTGGGGGAGAGATTCATTACAAGAAAACAGCCGGACCCTGTTCCTTTACGTGCCTGACGATACCACTGTAGAATGGAGCTGTAGTTTCCCGATTAGACAAGTATTACTACATAGATAGGAGGATACAATCCATGGCATTGGGGCAGTTTGGTCTTGCTCATTCTTCATGTGCTTAATTACATGCAAGTAAGATTTTTACAAATATCCCATCATAACAGTATTAAAAAGAAAAACTATTTCTCTTGAGTTACGATAGTGAAACAAGTGCATACGACCAGAAACCATGATTTTAAGAGTAAAGAGGAAAATAACAATTATTTCAGATTTATTATTTATGTGCAAGTTAGATATCAGTTTTTATGATTAGCTTGCAACCGTAGTGTTACCACACAATAGATTTTGGTCAATAAAACGAATAGGAGCGGGTGGGGTCTAGAAAGGGGGGGAGGAGTTTTTTTGTGCGACTGTGGGGATTTTGGTAACTTATATGAAGGAGTTGGAGTTTTGGCATGCGTTTTAAGGTGTATAATTTATTTTTTGAGTAATTCTTGTTTGATTAATTATTTTGTGATAATAAGGGCAGATATAAAAGACCATAGTTGTTTCTTTTTAGATATACAGTATATGGGCACAACATATAGGGGAACACGAAAACGCAAGTGACACACTCAAACACAAATCCCGCGGTCTGGCCAGTACCTTACGCATGCACACAGCCACATCACCCTGGCAGTGGCAGCCATGAACAACTGTTTTGTCCCTGTTAGGACTCATCATGGCATAGCCGTTGGACACCTACACCGAACGTCGTTTTAAGGTGCCCGTTACTGCCAAGGCGGATGCAAGCATCAATTTAAGCGCCTTGCCAAATTTAAAATGAAAATGACTAACGGCACAATTATATGTGCGTTGGTCTTATTTTAGGATTGAAATCGTGGCGTCCGATGTAATTCTTAAACTAGAACCGAAACTGCGATAAACATCTACCATCAACCTTCGGTTAAAATATGAATACCATAGAAAAGACTTATTTTGTAAATAAAAACCTGTCATAAAATAACTTATCAAGACAATGTTTAGGTCAATAGACCAAGTTTGTTGGATATTAAATACATTTTCCTGGAGTTGCAGATGTGAATGTACCCTATTTTCCCTACTTTATTTTCCAAATAAGACTTTTAGCGTTGATATTAGTCTGACATAATCGTATGTACTTCAAAAAGAACTATCATTTTTAATTGCAAACCTTGAAAAATGTAAACGTCGTTTGCCCAAGGACCACCTTCACCGTCTCCTTGGCAGGCACTACTTTTGCCATATTTATTGTATGTCTTCCCTGCTTTAGCACTGGTAGCACACCATCCGCCATGTTGAAGAGCAAACACGTTAAAACCCCTCCTGCGAGCCGCGGCAGCACACTTAGCTATTGCGTTCTTACGGTCTCTGTAAGGACCATCCAAGATAGCGTCTTTTCCTTCAATAGTCGGTATTGCACGATTTCCTGTGTCTTTATAGCACCCAACACTTTTATAGTCTGTTAAAACAGCAAATTTTGACATTTAAATTGCTTAGGCGTATTGCATAATTCACCATTACTGTATATAACTGTTTTGTCCACCTTTTGCCCGCTATTCTGGATGACGTCACAGGTCCTCAGCAGGGCTATAACCCATTATAGTAGCCTTATCTCATAAAACTCATCACACGCTATCTAATAAAGGTAAGGTATCACATGATAACAGGGCAGAAACCCAGAGAGAGAGAGAGAGAGAGAGAGAGAGAGAGAGAGAGAGAGAGAGAGAGAGAGAGAGAGAGACAGAGACAGAGACAGAGACAGAGACAGAGACAGAGACAGAGACAGAGACAGAGACAGAGACAGAGACAGAGACAGAGACAGAGAGACAGAGACAGAGACAGAGACAGAGACAGAGACAGAGACAGAGACAGAGAGAGACAGACAGACAGACAGACAGACAGAGAGAGAGACAGAGAGTATGCGTAGTGTTCTGAGGAAGGTATGTACCCACCCAACCTTGATAAGGTTCCTTCATCATAGGCATTTTTTTCAAAACGACGTTTATTGCAGGTCCTGTTGTTCGTATGGTAGTTACGTGTGCTCACTTGCTGAAAGGATTTGGTATGAAGTGCGTTAATTATCTTTATTCACGGTGATTAACCTTACAGCAACTTTGCGTGCATGTATTTGCGAGCCCTTTTTTCCAGATGTACACTCTAACTCACTTACCTTCAATAACGTAAATTTTGTTTGCCCAAGGACCACCTTCTCCGTCTCCTTTGCAGGCACTACTTTTGCCATATTTGTCGAAAGTCTTTTCTGCTTTAGCACTGGTAGCACACCATCCGCCATTTTGAAGTGCAAACATGTGAAAACCCCTCTTGCGAGCCGCTGCAGCACACTTAGCTATTGCGTTCTTACGATCTCTGTAAGGACCATCCAAGATAGCGTCTTTTCCTTCAATAGTCGGTATTGCACGATTTCCAGTGTCTTTATAGCATCCAACACTTTGATAGCCTGTTAAAACATCAGATTTTGACATCGAAATTTAAATTGCAGAGACGTATTGCATAATTTACCACAAATGCACATAAGAGTATTTTTCCAACTATTCCCGCAATTTTGGATGACGTCAGAGCTCCCAAGTAGCACTATAACCTATAATAATAACCTTAAATTGTATAGCTCATCACACGCGAGGAAACTTGAAAGGATAGATGAGAAGGCCCAACATGAAATTGTACACCTTATTGAGAATTATATGACCTAAATATATTTAGATTAGTTGGTTTGCTTTCAGTTAAGGTTAGGGTTAGCAACTCATACAGTTAAATTTAGCCTAAAGAACCCGAGAAGCTAGGTGGTACTCTGGTAGTGTAGGAGTCCGGTAGTTCAAGCTTTGTCAAGCTAAGTTTACCTGAGGCCACAGGTTCAATCCTGAGGGATGTGACTTTAGACTTTCTTTTTCACACTTAAAAATTTAACGAACATAAAATTGTAAGTGTCGACATTGCATTGATAAGGTTGCTGGTACGTCCGAGATTTAATCATAGGCGTTTTTTTTTTCCAAAACGATGTTATTTGCAGTTCCTGTTGTTTGAATGGTAGTTACGTGTGCTCACTAGCTGAAAGGATTGTGTACGAAGTGCATTGATCCTCTTTGATTAATCTTAGAGCAGTTTTGTGTGCATTTGCGAGCTTTTTCCCCCAGATATACATTCTATCTTACTTGGTTAACACACGTTAACATCTCTCAAGCGGACCTTTCTTTTCCACTTTAAGTTAAATGAAGTAAAACCTATTTCACACTTAGAGTAAAATTAGAAAAAAAGATCAGTAAAGTGTATGCCTCGAACCCGAGTCGTTTGCTTCATAACTAATATCCTTATCCACTATACCAACGTGGATTAGCTGCCGGGAGATGTAATTTTTAACATATTTATAGAGTTACCCATAACAATAAATGAAAGCTAACCGTTTTCAAATCAGTGCTTAACCCTAAACACTGTAGATCAATGCTAAACCCCAAAACGCTACTCTTTGCTTGGCCGGATCTCTGTTCTCTCAGTTCTCTGCCCAATAAAATGGGGTTCTGTTCTCGTGTACGTCAGTACTACTGTATAACGATAAAAATACTACGTTGTGTAAAACCTCATAAGGTGTTAACGAGTGTTAACCATCTTACTTACCTTCAAGAACGTATACGTCGTTTGCCCAAGGACCACCTTCGCCGTCTCCTTGGCAGGCACTACTTTTGCCATATTTGTTGAAAGTCTTTTCTGCTTTAGCACTGGTAGCACACCATCCGCCATGTTGAAGTGCAAACATGTGAAAACCCCTCTTGCGAGCCGCTGCAGCACACTTAGCTATTGCGTTCTTACGGTCTCTGTAACGACCATCCAAGATAGCGTCCTTTCCTTCAATAGTCGGTATTGCACGATTGCCAGTGTCTCTATAGCATCCAACACTTTTATAGTCTGTTAAAAAAAAGCAGATTTTGACATTTAAATTTAAATTGCGCAGGCGTATTGCATAATTACATAATGGTTTTGTCCACCTGAGGATAATACACTTTATTACGGTGGCCCACAGCTGTTACGGCAAAACAAAAACTCGCAGCAGAACAAAATAAATTTACGGCTCAACAAAATAATTCACGGCACAACACACAAAACTCACGGAGCAACAAACAAAACTCACGGCCCGACAAACAAACTCAAGGCACAACAAACAAATTCACGGCACAACAAACAAATTCACGGCACAACAAACAAATCCACGGCACAACAATAAAAACTCACGGAAGGAAGAAGTATATATAGCTCAACAAAGAATATTTTTGATCATGAAAGAAGGAATTTTTTAAGTATTTTGCCAAACAAACACATTAATTCTTTCACTGTTTTGAATTTCATGACTTAACGAGCTGAAAAACTTAGGTCCTTGAAACCGAATTTAGAAGTTTCGAATATTAGTTTGACAGGGAGGTATGTAAAAAAGGGGTATATACTTCATTGTAACACACCATATAGGGATCCTATCATATAGGGATCCTAAAAACTCATTTAAAAATGGTTAGCTTTTATTTACTGTTATGGGTAGTGATATCCATAACAGTAAATAAAAGCTAACCATTTTAAAAAGAGTTTTTAGCCCTAAGTAAGTGCCGGATTCTTTGACGTGCATAAATTAAAACCACCATGAAGTATATACCAAAAAAGGTTGTAATTTCTAGTATAATACGAATGTAACTGGCTTGCAAGAGTAAACATATTACGAAAATAATTAGGAAGTAAACTTCTTTTAAAAATAGATACAGAAATTTACCTATCTGATATAAATAAATGTCAGAGAATTTCAAAATCTCCTGTTCTTTGAAAAGAACGTCAGTGTGAGGATCGAAAGAAAGTTTAGATATTATTCTTATTATCTTCTTTTGAAGAATAATAACGCGATTTACGTTTCTCTGATATGTCAATCCCCACACTGAAACACTATATACTAAGTAAGGGTAAATTAGGCTATAGTACAAACAGCGTACGGAAGTTTTGGGAAGGCAAAAACTTGACTTAAAAATAATGCCTATAGATTGTGATATTTTTTCTAGAGACGCTAAGAATGTGCGGCTACTCTACCATGACAAATGCTCATCAAGAATAACACCTAACTAGAAATACGTGTCTCGCAGAACCTCGCGAAGCTCAGGGAGGATCAACCTGAGACTGCAAAATTTTAGCAATGTGAGAGGGAGAGATGGAATTTCTGATTTAAGGTGATTCCCTGGTTTTGCACTGCGCATCCCTACTGCGCATAAACATTGCGACATCAGATTGAAAAAAATGGCGGCTTTTGTGAGGAAAGCCGGCCTTTCCCACTATAGAAAAGGACTCTGTGAGCGCTAGCGCAAAATCGAGCACGGTGACCCACATTTTATACTGCATAAATTCAATCAGGACAGTGTTCCCAACGCAAATTTAAAAAGTGAGCAAAAATCTATGATCAGATTTTGCACAGTTTATAGAAATCCTACAAAGAAAGCCATTTTGGGTAGAGGACCGCACACCAAGCAACAGTCTACTGTTCGAGTGTTCAGTAAATTTGAAGCTTTTTGGACACGTTTTCTATGATACAGACGATTATACATATGTATAAAGTCAACTTATACGCGAAATATCAATATGCCGTGGAAATATTGAGCATATTAGCTTCACGCGGTTATTGCCTGAAAATGCCTTTAAACACTGTATTCGTCAGCAGTATACCACTAAAACGAGCACGGTGACCCCTCATTTTTGTTGCAATTTTGGAACCTTCATGACTTGTTCAATATTTGTGCCAAGTTTCATTACAAATCTATGACAGATTCTTTTTCCAGGGAATTACCTTAAATGGAGAGATTGGGTTTCTTGCTGGCAATGACCCCAAAATTTAAAGTTGAGACGTTTTTGTTCCCAGTCTCTTCAATTTAACTTGTAACTTTAATTTTGTGCCCTGTCTTCCTAAAATAAAATAAATGGGAGCTGGTGCTGGTCAGTTTTGGGTTTTGAGCTGTGGGTCGCTGTAATCGTTTGGGAATGGGTACCAAACGATCCTCAGGCCCTTCTTCTCCCACTCCCACCTATCTTTATTATTTTTTGTCAGAAGGAAAATTGGTCTGAAAGTGGATGTATTAAGTACTGTTGTGGACATGGGTCCAGGACAATATGCAGTGATATTCTGTTTATTTTGTTTGTCTCAATTAAATTCCATTTTTGAGGCTTGTGAGTGCTATCTCCCAAATTAACCTGTTCCCTTTAGATACTGCTATAGTTTTTGTCCTATATACTGGGTATCAAATAATTGGTAACCCAATTCTCTCTTCGCTTGAATGGTTGAGATCACAGGAGGTTAGTGCTGCTGAAAAGTGATGTTGTCCAAAAAATAACAACTCAATAGTGAAAGTGGCACGAGATTCTCCCAGCAGTAACAATACTATATTTTGGATACAGGTCATGGGAATAACAAAATTGATTACAAAACATGAATATTCAAGATGAAGCAACAGATTCTCTGCAAATACCATAAGCAATGTATAGAGACCTGCATGGAGAATTCGTAGATTAAGACCAGGACTTAGGCCTTCATGACCAGTTAGCCCCTTTAAAAATCTCGAAATCAAAATTAATTTGTTGATGTACACATTCTCCTTACTGGTATCAATGCAGTTCACATAGCCATATAACTACAGTAATTTTGTATTCAATTTCCATAGACAACTCATGTTGAATGTGATCATAATCTATGTACTTGCTCGTACACTGATATTGTGTGGAGATTTAAGATACTGATCTCTGTTCCAATAATAAATGTGAAGCAGTAATGTTGATGAGTCATGTGTTTACCTACACGTATACAGTTGCTACACATTAGCTGGCCATGAGTGCTAGCAGAAATTTTTTTTTCCTAACAAAATGTTTTAATCTAAATTGTAAACATAAATTCTCCTTACTAAACAATTCGAATGTTATTTTTTATTAAACTATTTTATGAAGAATGCTGTAAACTCAAGATACCGTATACGTATACAAAACAAATCTCACTCACTGTTCATTCACAAACAATACTACATCAAGTAAATGTTGTATATTTGGGAAATAATTTCCACTTGTGTGATCTGTAGTTTTGATCATTTAAAAAGTTCCTTAGTGACTTTAGTGAGAATATCAATAAACATCAAATTACAGTGTGTACTAACAGAATTATTTTTCAGTGTTTCATTATCCTCTCAGATGTTTCATAATCGCTCATCTACTCTGAGCCTTTCCTGTAATCAATGTTTGCTTTTCCCTACCGTATCAGGTGTGAAAGATATTCGTCACGAGTATTTAGCTGATCATGTAATTCTTGCCGCCTCTCGTTGCGTCTACAAACAGAATCATTTTGTCCAACACTTCGTGTCGGTGTCGCCTCTCCTGATCGGTTTCGTTCAGAATTCTAATGGTGAGCCAAGGCTGTTAGAAGTCTTTGTATTCTATATGCTCTCGTTGTCTCTTCGTTGCTCACTCGCGCTGAATTTCAAGTCACCGTTCAGCGGAGGTTCGGTGGTTAATTTTCTCGGACAAGGATTTAAAGCCACTTGTTAAATCCAGCGTTGTTGTGTTTGCTGTTCTTTCTCATTTGCATCAGAAATTGGTTGTGTTTCACTGAGAGTAATCATTTTTTCACAGGCGATGGGTAAGGGTAAACGGCCGCCGACACGGCCGCCATGAATAAACATGAGAGTGCGCCCTTGTCAGCGGTCGCGATTTTTGTTGCTAGGCAACTGTAGGACACCATCAAGTAAATATATTTTTTCGCTCGAATTCACGCGGCTCAGCTCCCGAGGGCCGGGGACGACAAATTTATTAATCTCGCTTCGCGAAGAAAAATACTGTTTATTTCACACATTCAATCTTATTGTTGTCAATATGAATAGATAGATCATGTGTTTGCCTCCTTTGGCGTGGTCTAAAAACCATAAAATTATATTATTTTAAAGTTAATTGACAGCTAATAAGCTCGACACCACTGTGTTAATTTACACATTTCAGAATTTAGGGTTTCAGAATGTATGTATTTGATAAAATACATACATATAGGGTTTCAGAATGTATGTATTTGATAAAAAAATATGTTTGTACCAAGGTAAAAAGAATAAAGTCCACCACCTTTGACACATTGCACAGATCATTTATATAAAGCAGAAAGAGGAGGGAGCCTAGTATAGAGCCCTGAGGCACCCCACACTTTATTTGGCAAGACTCCGAACAGATACCATAGAATTCCATATTAAACAGCACATATTGTTGTCTATCGCTAGGATAGCTTTGAAACCATCTAAGTGCAGTGCCTCGAACACCATAACGCTCTAGTTTTGAAATTAGAATATGATGATTAACGGTGTCAAAGTCTTTAGACAAGTCTATAAAAATACCAATTGTATATTGCTTATTTTCAATAGCGGAAGAGATTTTGTCATACAAACAGGCAAAAACGAAAATTACAGCAATTTCACTACAACTAGCCCAAACAAGGGTTTAATATTTATGGGAGATAATCTTCAACCCAAGTATTAAAAATTATGTTTCATCTAAATGGACAAAAACAAAAACTATCAGTGACTTACAAAAATTATCAGTAGCAGTTATCTGACTTATACTCTACTTTATTCTAACTTATTTTCGCGACTACTCATTTTCGCGATTTAAAAAAGTAGCAAAATTTAATACCCACGAAAAAATTGCTGCTATTGTTCGTGCGGAGTGACTGAAACCAATAGCCACGGTTACACAAAGCAATTTTACCTCGGTAAATTCGATTTACCTAGGTAAAATAAATTTGCCTAGGCTTTTTGGCGACGGCAACGAGAACGTGAAAAAAACAATAGGTTTAATTAGCAAAACAACGGCTCTGCACGTGCGTTACACACTTTGGTAAATTTCTTTGCAAAACAACAACGTCAAATGACCAAATTCGAGGTTTCCTTTCTCTGTATGAATATGAACTCCTTCCTCTCGAATTCAACTCCCAAACATTAGACAAATTACTGAAATTCCTGAAACAACGTGTTGTTTCCGTCTTGGTTGCTTTAAAAAGTTTCTTTTTGAATTATTTAAACCTTATAGGCACAAAACAATTTGAGAATTTACATTTTCATTGCCATGAAAACGACAGCGAGAGCGTGTAGAGCGTGTAGTAAAAAACTCGCTGTGAAAACTCGACATTTCATTGGTTGGTTTACCTGGGAAAACCAATCGACCCTACTATCTAGGTAGGCTTTTACCTAGGAAAAATTCTATTGTTTACCATGGCGTGACCATTTGGATTTACCTAGGTGAATTTACCTAGGTAACATCGGTTACATGTAGAAAACCATTTACCTAGGTAAATTCAAATTTAAGCGTGCCGTGTGACAAAGGCACTATTGTTTAATTTTTAGGTGTCTCTTATATTTAACCCCTCTATTTACAAAGTATAATGAGACTTGGTTGCCATGGTTACGAGATTTAAAGTAGCATCAGCTTAAGCCATTTATTAATAAAAATTGATTTTTAATCTCTTTTTCACCTTCTTTTTTACCAGAAGTAAACTTAAGCTCACTTACCTTCAAGAACGTAAATGTTGTTTGCCCAAGGACCACCTTCTCCATCGCTATTGCAAGCGCTGCTTTTGCCATATTTGTCAAATGTTCTTTCTGCTGTAGCGCTGGTAGCACACCATCCGCCATGTTGAATTGCAAACATGTGAAACCCCCTCCTGCGAGCTGCGGCAGCACACTTAGCTATTGCATTCTTACGGTCTCTGTAACGACCATCCAAGATAACATCTTTTCCTTCAAGAGTCGGTATTGCACGATTTCCAGTGTCTTTAAAGCATCCAACACTTTTATAGTCTGTTAAAACATTAAGTTTTGACATTTAAGGTTGCTCGCAATAGATTCCAGTATTCTTCGTCACTTTACTTTGAAGGATCTATACTACCACTCTTTATCAATAGGTGCTACAATGATGGTATCAAACAAAATAATGCACAGTCTGTTCAGCAAATTATGGTCTTTTAAGTGTTTATAACTAATAAACGAGCTCGGTGACCTCATTTTTAAGTCGAGAATACGGAAAGGGTTGAACGAGCTATCGCAGACGAAGACAAACATGCAAATTTTCAGTCCTTCGCTCTCTCCTTCCTTCCATCAATGGGCTGTTATCCGCTCACCTGTGCATCAAGCTTTCGCATATACCTATTGCCCGTTCCAAATCCAAATAAATTTAAAGTATAAAATACTCCACCGCCGAAAAGGAGGACCTTATGAAAGCGCCGTTTTGTTAATTTGCATTTGGAGTCCTTTGATGGAACATTTAAACTGATCTGCGCAGGCTTCAAATGAATTGTTAAACAGATACACGCCCTGTTTGGAATCCTGGTGGGAGCATCCGATGGTTAATTTGTAGTATCGTCCGAGGGTTAATTTGTAATATCGTCCGAGGGTTAATTTGTAATATCGTTCCATGTTTTACAACAATTTTATGGCTCTGCCAAAGTAATGATTCTTTTCTCGAAAATTGACTCGATGAAATATTCAACTTAGATTTTGATAACGCAAAACCTTTAATATTCAATTACAGCACTTATTTATACACGAAAGATAGATACCTTAGTCTTGCTCTCGGACCGCACTCTAACCTGTACAAATTTGGTGAAGAACGTTTTATGTAGAGAATTTCGTATTGACGAGTTGGCTCAAAGGAGCCTTTGATTTATTATCAAATTGTAAATAGCATATTAGTATACAACCTTTTAGCAAAGTTTTAAAAATTTTGGGAAGGGATTCAGAGCCACCTTAAATCTTCCAAAATTTTATATGTAACCCCTCCATTTACAAAGTATAATGGGACTCAGTTTCTATGGTTACGAGAATTGACGTCATAAGTAGTATAAGCTTAAGCCATTTATTAATAAAAATGCATTTTTCATCTCATTTATACCTTCTTTTACCTTTTTTTTAATCAAAATGCATTTTTCATCTCTTTTTCACCTTCCTTTTTACCAGAAGTAAACTTAAGCTCACTTACCTTTAAGAACGTAAATGTTGTTTGCCCAAGGACCACCTTCTCCATCCCTATTGCAAGCGCTGCTCTTGCCATATTTGTCAAATGTACTTTCTGCTGTAGCGCTGGTAGCACACCATCCGCCATGTTGAAGTGCAAACATGTGAAACCCCCTCCTGCGAGCTGCGGCAGCACACTTAGCTATTGCATTCTTACGGTCTCTGTAACGACCATCCAAGATAACATCCTTTCCTTCAATAGTCGGTATTGCACGATTTCCAGTGTCTTTAAAACACCCAACACTTTTATAGTCTGTTAAAACAATAAGTTTTGACATTTAAGGTTGCTGGCAATGGAACCCAGTATTTTCCATCATTTTACTTTGATGGATCTATACTACCACTCTTTATCAATTAGTCCTACAATGATGGTATCAAACAAATGCCCAGTCATCGTTCAGCAAGTTACGGTCTTTTAAGTGCTGATAACTATTTAACGTTCTCGGTGACCTCATTTTTACCCCGTGAATACGTGCATACGGGGTCATCGGTAACGGAGACAGATATGCAAATGAACACTCGTTCACCCGCTCACTCACTCGCTGACTCCTTCATCAGATGTAAACTTAGTGACGTAATGTTTGTTGCGAATCCGTTTTGTAACAAGAATAACATGAATCCAGCGATAATAATAACAATAAGCTTAAAGATGTTTCGCATTTGGAGTCTTTAATGCAACGTTAAAATCGATCTAAAATTATTTTTTTCTTCCGAGATACGCGTTTTGATGCGTATCTACCCTGAAGTAATTAAATATATCCAGTTCTAATCCAGTGATCACGGTGGCCGAATGGTGTAAAGCGCGGAATGACAGTCAAAAGGCCCAGGGTTCGAGTCTCGCCCGTGCCATCTTTTTTTTTTCCTTTTCTTTCTTCTTCAGACTGAACATTATGAATGTGATGTACCGTATTTTTCTTTCTGCGTTAGTCAAAAATCCTTACGTTTAGTATAAAAAAAATATTGAACCGTGTGAAAACCGTGATAAGCTTACCCCAATATTACCTTACGTGTTAGCATTTCTTATTCACGGGTTGGCTCTTAGGAGCCTTTGATTATGTCGTGAATACGCAAAGGGTTGACCGAGTTCTCGCAGACGAAGACAAACATGCAAATTTTCACTCCTCCGCTCTGCCTTCCGGTTTCCCTCGTTCTCTGACAGACGAGCAAGCGAACGTAAACACGATGCCGACCAAAGGAAGCCAAATTAATGCACTCAGTCGAAGGCATCGTGCAGCTGAAAAGTGCAAAATGACGGAAGTTTTTCCGCTCGAACCAAGGCAAATTTCCCACCAAAATGTTTACTAGATTCCAGTTTATCCAAAACGGAGTGTGGATGTTGACATTGCGCCTGTTAAAATAAGTTAGAATAGGGTAGAACGCTTAAAGCGATAACCGCGCGGTCGAACTACATACAAGCCTTTATACGAAATTGATCACTTCAAGGCCAAAATGATGCTCAGGCATGTTTAGGCATGGTTTGAAGCCTGATTTGCATAAAATCTGAAAAAAATCCTAACTTTACGACAATTTGCCTTAACAATCTCAAACTTGGCAAGAGTATAAAACGTAATAACTTGAACTCGTTTTTTCTTCAAAGTGTCGAACTTTTTAGTCACGTGACCTGTAAATAATAATTAAAGGGAAATAATATTCGGAGTAAAATGGGGAACACAAAATGAAATATAAGTAAACGTTATTGGGTATCGATCTTTTACATCGAAAAGGCTTTTCATGAATTAGCCTTTTAATCGTGTCCATGTTAAATAGGAACGCTGCAATTAATGGAAATAGGTCACGTGACTAAATAAATAGCTTAATAACTTCTAATAGAAATAACAGATACAACCATACAAGGCTAATTCATGATGGGGTTTTAGGATTTAAAAGTATAAGACCTAAAAAGACTTGATTATATTTTGTTTTGTGTTCCCCATTTTACTCTAAATAGTTTGGTCGTTAATTATTATTTACAGGTCACGTGACCGCATTATTCGACACTTTAAGCTAAGAATGAGTTAAGGTCATCAAGTTTTATACGGTTACTAAGTTTGAGCGTGTTACGGCAAATTTCCGCAAAGTTATGATAGTTTTCAGATTTTATGCAAATTAGGCTTAAAACCATGCCTTAACATGCCTGAGTGGTACTTTTTTAAAGTTATGAAAATATTTTAGCGTTTCAAGATAGAATAATAACCATAGTAATGGAATCCGAGTGTGGATTTCAGCAAAGTAACTCAGAAATGCGCGAAATTTCGATTTTCCTTTCAAAAAGTGACTTTTTTGCTATGATTTTAGGGTGAAATTGGGAGGCTTGTGACGAGTGAAAATACTCTATAGGCAAATGTCTCCCAATCTTTGCCTTTTGCCTGTTCCAAATGCATATAAATTTAGAGTAAGAAATACTTAACCGCCGAGAAGAGGACATTATGAAAGCGTTGTTTTGTTCATTTGCATTTGGAGTTCTTTAATGGAATATTTTAACCTATCTGAAGACTTCAAATGAATTGTTGAACACATACACTTACTGCTTGGAATCCTGGCGGGACCACCCGATATATAGTTCCTTTTTCCTTTCGTGTTTCTTTCCAAACTGGACATTTGGTGTCGTTTAAATAAAAAAAAAATCGAATCGCTTTTATAAAAACATAAGCTTTAACTGCAATATTGCGTCACGCGATAGCGAGCGATACTGGTGTTTATATACAAATTCTATATGCTGTCTGCAGCGTTTTTATTTTTAAAGCCTGCGATTTTGCTGTTAATTGTTGATGTTTGCCACAAACTTAATTTGTAATATCGTTCCATGTTTTACAACACTTTTATTGCTCTGCCAAAGTAAGGATTCTTTTCCCATCGGAGACTCGAGAATTGACTCGATGAACTTATTTTCTGTGCGCAAAATAGATACCTTAGTATTTTATCCTCGGGCCGTACTCATAACCTCTACAAATTGGCCTTTGATGTATTCAACAAATTGACAATTAACAATTTGACAATGTTATGACGAATTTTATCATCAATAACAGGACAGACGCGTAAAAAACTGACGTCAATTTGTTTTTTTACAATAACAAAACGCCAAAACTGATGTTGAAATGAAGGAAGGAAATGCAAGACGCGATCGCCACAAAACCAGAATTTCATAGCCATAATTCGGAGAAACACGGGCTCGTAAATTAAAAGTTTGAGTAGAGTAAGTCAGAAATACGGCAGAGACCAGGCACCGAACCACCGACCTTCAGGTACCTTTATTCCGGTTAAAATTGTTCTCAAATAATCCGTTGAAACACGGTTCAGTTCACCTCCGGTAAAGCTTATTTCAGCGACTCTCAGCGCTATAATCCTGCTCATCGCAAATTTTCAGGTCTGGATTCTCAACAAACATCTTCATCTTTCCGCTTTAAGGTTGTGTTTTAGCTTCTTGAGGTTCATCTCATCTATTTTGGACGATTTTCTCATTGAATAATTCTGGATTTGTGAAAGAATTCTCGCCACAAAAAGCGCAGCGCTGACAAGTTTGGAAAAACTTTCGCGGATGGCGTCAGTTTTATCGTTTTATGCGTCTGTGCTCTTATTGATAATAAAAATTAGCCAATCAGCGCGCGAGAATTCGCACAGTTATTGTAAAATATCAAATTGTAAATAGCATGTTAGGATACAACGTTTTGCAAAGGTTTAAAAATGTTGGGAAGGGATTTAGAGCCACCTTAAATCGTCCAAAATTTAAGGGGGGTGCCTCTTTTATTTTCCCCTCTGTTTACAAAGTGTAATGAGACTCGGTTGCTGTGGTTACGAGAATTGACGTCATAAGTAGCATAAGCTTAAGCCATTTTTCATGAATAAAAATGCATTTTTCATTTTTTTTACCTTTTTTTTTACCAGAAGTAAACTGAAGCTCACTTACCTTCAAGAACGTAAATGTTGTTTGCCCAAGGACCACCTTCTCCATCCTTATTGCAAGCGCTGCTCTTGCCATATTTGTCAAATGTTTTTTCTGCTGTAGCGCTGGCAGCACACCATCCGCCATGTTGAATTGCAAACATGTGAAAACCCCTCTTGCGAGCTGCGGTAGCACACTTAGCTATTGCATTCTTACGGCTTCTGTAAGGACCATCCAAGATAGCATCTTTTCCTTCAAGAGTTGGTATTGCACGATTTCCAGTGTCTTTAAAACATCCAACACTTTTATAGTCTGTTAAAACAATTAGTTTTGACATATAAGGTTGCTGGCAATGGATCCCAGTATTTTCCATCACTTTACTTTGATGGATCTATACTACATCCCACATCTTTATAGTCTGTTAGCAAAACAGATTTTGATTAAAAAAGTTAAGAAAACGTAATAATTGATTTAAACCGTTATGTGATTTATTTCAAAACATTGATTGTCAGCATACGAAGTGTTCTGTTGCTGTTCGTTTTTACCTGAGATCCATTTTACAAAGTTTGGCGAGAATCGGTAACGATATTTCATGTCCTAAGTAGTATGAGGTCAAGGCAAATTTCAATCTTCAGCACTTTTTCGATAAATTCTAATTTTGAGACGATCCAAGATGGCAACAAAGATGGCCGACATTTTGAATGACGTAAAGAATCCCCAGGAGCGCTATTACCCAAAATATATATATAGCTAGGCTTTTCCTAACAGCCGAGCTCTCTGAACAGAAAGTTTATGATAAGCTCAACTGAAACGAAAGGTCGGAAGCACAAGAATTAAGATTGACGACCAAGCTACTTTACTATGTTAGCAATTCTGAAAAACGGTAGTACGCAACCGTCTGCACAGTACATTTAGACCGTAAAAAAGCTCGGAAAAGCTCAACTTTTTCTCGGTCTAGAATAAACAGTATGACTAATTTCTAGTATGACTAATTTCGGCAAAACGCGTACCATTTATAGCGCATCGACGCCGAGCTGTCTTCGATGCAATTCAAGAAATCAATACGATTGAATTTGAGCACGTTTTATAAACATTTATCCAAGGAAACTAACGTGACCACATAGAAAAAGTCAATCACAGATTGATATCAACATAAATTCCCATCGAAAAATGTAATTTGTTTTACCCTTGAGTTCCTCGACTGCTTGGTAATTCTTTAGGCCCCGTCCACACGTATCCGTTTTCGTTTGAAAACGCAAAATATTTTTTTCCGTTTTCGCATCCCGTCCACGTGTATCCGATGAAAACGGTCACCGAAAACGGAAACTTTTGAAAACGCTTTCGAAAGTGGAAACTTTTGAAAACGGTGTTTTTGCGTTCTCGTGTGGACACCCGAAAACGGAACTTTTCGAAAACGATGACATCAAGAGGTCGAATTCAGTCCACTGCGCATGCGATGAAAGCGATGAAAAGCCACAAACAACTCGCAGGCTCGGCTAAAATCAGTGGTGCGCATGCTCTTTAGAGGAATTTGAAGCGTTTTCAGTCGTTTTTTGCGTATACGTGTGGATAGGAAAAAACGATTCGAAAACGCTACGTGTGGACGGAGAGATTCTGAAAAACGGAAAGAAACTTTTGCGTTTTCAAACGAAAACGGATACGTGTGGGCGGGGCCTTAATCTCCGCTTCTTCGGTTCTGAAATCTGTAGAAGACATATTGCCCCGCATTGATAAAAACGTATGAAATTCCTCGAAGCAAGATTTTATTCTTGAGCTCTTCTTTTTCCACTATAGCGGCGTCTGAGTATCCCATAATTAGTATCCCTGCCTTGCGTAGCAAACCGCGAAAAATTGTTGGGAAAACGACTTTGTAAACTGCTTTCTCGGCTAAACTGAACAAGAGTGTTTATTGCAGCTGACATGACATCGGCCGTGTAGCCGCGCGATTGTCAAAGCTGAGCTTGGGTTTCAAAATGGCTAAGATTCCGGATGTTGGGTGACGTCTTACGTGCGTGTTTTGCGACGTCATACGCGCCTAGAAGCAAGCCCTGCGCAACGGACACACGAAAGGACGGACACACATATACAGATGCGCCGCTAGTCATGACCATGAAAAATAACGGGCATAGGTTCTATGAGTATGGAGCTCCGCGAGCAGGCCTTAGGCCCGCGAGAGCTCCGCTATTATAATTCAACGCATTGATACACTGTCCAAATATGATCTTAAAGCTTTCTATCAGTATCGTCGGTAACCCTACATGACATATATCCGGCGATGACAATACATTTCGCATTTTGAAGTGAAAATGACCGCTGTCTGTCTGCAATTTTTTGAACTATTAGTTAAAAAAGGGAAAAGAAAGAAAAATAATTGGACAAAAAAGGCGCGAAATGTTCGCAGAAAGCTGTTTGACTGTACATTCGCGCCCGACTTGAGTCCACCACATTGTTATTATTATGTGTACAGTGTCACTAGACTAAACGCCTCTTCTTAGGATAACTCACGCGATCACTATCCCGAACACAACATAATTTGCACTACTCAATCTCTTTTACAGTATTTTTCCTCCCGATAAATTATAACTTGAACGTTAAGTTAATGGGGTTACATTTATCCTTCCTCGGACGGTTCTTGGTTCCACTGTAGTTGTTTTCTCACTGTACTTGTTTTCTTTCTCTCGACGCCATCTTGGTTGCGACTAACTGGTATCAAGCTCGCATTTACCCCACTGAGCCAAGGAAAATTGTATTGCGCGGACGACATTACTAGCTAGACGGTAGAACATACGTTAGTATTTGGTGGGCAACTCCTCTTTTCGCTCGCATCGCCTAACCACCCCTGCCCTCCTATTCAGATCCAGATCCCAGATCCCGGTATTGTACATTTGAAGTGAAAATGAAGTGAAATTTCACTACCATTTTTCTCCGTTGTAAGCCAGGGGGTTATGGGGGATGGAATCGCCAGGTAGTAGGTGATATATACCAGTTCAGCGTTGTTCTAATAATTTTCTACATTTTTGCCCCCGCCAACTAAAAAACAATATTTTAAATTCTGTAATATTCTAAGATTTATTAAGAGTAATTAAGATCATTTAAAATGAGAAAAAATTACAGAATATATAATTAAAATTCTGTAATATTCCTAGAGTAATAGAAAAATAATAGAAATAAATAAAAAAATTAAAGTGGAAAAAAAAATGGCTGGCGAGCGAAAATGTAGAAAATTATTAATGCAGAACTGGTATATATTATCTACTATGGTTTCGTAAATCTCTTACTTACCAACACCTGTGGCCTCAGACACCAATAGCACAATTATCAACAAGGATGAGGGATGAACCATGATAGAACCGAAGCCGCTCAACCTAAAAACAGTTAGAATAACAGCTTATACGACCCACACCAACTCTGTGGCTATACGTCCCTTGAATCCGATCTCACTTTGCTTCGGCATCTTGACAAATACAATACAATACTTTTATCCCAGTATCAATTCTTTCAAATGCGAACTAGAATTTTATATAGCATCAGAATAACAGAATAACTGCAACCCTGAAGGAAAACCTTATACCTCGCTCATTTCCTAACGCCCCGGTTGTCGCCTACTGCGGAAGGTCAATGTATATCTCCAAACGACTTCCCTTTTTTGAGCTAGATAAAATGATCTAAGATAACATAACCCCGTGCTCCATGAATGATTACTATTTTCAATCTAACATTAGCTTGCTCCCATGATCGCACGGTCTCTATTCCACAGAGATCAGATATCATATATCATATAGCTCTCATCATTGCTGGAGGTATTTTGCTTGTACAGCGAAGGGAAATCGCGTGTTGTGTGAGAAGTTGTGAAAATCACAATAACCCGACAACTCTAAAATTACATAAATAGCGTCATTTAAACTGACCAATTTGGTGTCGGCCTTAAAATAATTATTCCACCTCACGCAGTGTGACACCGAACAGGAGCTTATATAAGCCCCTGCACCGAATTAATAATAGATTTAAAACACTTTTCATTGGAAGAGGCCAATGTATGGCGGAATCTGTTCTCCTAGATTATTTTCTTTTGGTCTGAAGGATTTCAGTTAGCGGCAGGATAATTAAGTAACGATCCGCATAAGAAGGATAGCGCTGAACGACAATGCACGATGGAATATCAACTTTTTTTATTGTTACAACTAATGATCTCATTGGCCTAGACTCAAAAATCGCTAAAAAGTTAAGGTTCAAGGTGCATTTTGTCTAATTTTTTTAAGGTTTCAAGTAATTTGAGACCCAATCGCACAACATGCAATTTTTAAAATATATTGTATTTGGGGAACTTCATCAAAGAAGCAAAATTGTTAGCTATTGTCTTTTGATTGGTTAAGCACGAACATTTCCAAAAATTTATCTGACGCAAATGGATTTTCTTTATTTTTATAAGGAAATATAATAATTAACTATCAGCTCCTCCTCTATTCTTGAAATCAAATATATTCTATGTGGGAAAGAGCCAATGCCGCAGAACAATGAAGTTTGCTATCGTTCTTATGTGGAGCATTACTTATAATCTCTCGAAGATTTTTTTTTTTTTCATATTTTACTCTTTATTTAATTTTATACACTAAGCTTACATTAATGACTACTACTTTCTTATATAACCTAACACTAAATGCTTATTACAAATCTAATAATGAACGACTTACAAAAACTACTTATTATTGAAATACTAAAGCGACTACTAATTACATACATACATGTAATACAAGAGACATGACTTTTTAACAATAACTTCGAAACTGAATAACTAAATGAAATAAAAATTAAAATACAAAAATACAAGCCGGGATTTCACACTTTGCCAGGTGTACAAGTAACTTGTTCCTATTGTTCGCTATGACTTCAATTTCA
Organism: Cladopsammia gracilis; assembly: GCA_022457155.1. NCBI lineage: Eukaryota > Metazoa > Cnidaria > Anthozoa > Scleractinia > Dendrophylliidae > Cladopsammia > Cladopsammia gracilis. Next base: position 64,149 of record JAJGOT010000218.1, read on the forward strand.
ATAATTTCAATAATGCTCTGCAACCGCATCTTAAACAATGATAACGATGGAAAGAGCTTCTTATGTCTACAGTAAAAAAACAGTCTGTTCCGCTAAGATAAAAAGGTGTTTAATTAACTTATAATCATCCCTATTGTTGGTAATTCCTAGCATTTTTTCTTGGTCACTCAGGCAAGGAAGTAATAGGTTGAAGGCATTAACCCAAGTAATAAAATCTTTCCAAAATAATCCTACATCTATACATTCCAAGAAAAGGTGCTCGAGGGAGTTTCGCTCGTCAGACCACGAAAGGTGCAAAGAGATGTAGATATTTCATCTTAAAGAGAGCGGAATTAGTGAAAAGGATCATGTGCAGTATTTTGAATTGAAAGGCTCTAGTTCTTATGTCAATTGTCGAATCGAATGGAATTTGGTAGATTGCTGTCCAGTCTAAGGTTTTATCAGAAAAAGGAAGCCGTAAGCTTAGCCTTACTTGTTGGTTCAACTGCTCTCTAGAAAACCTTGTTGTATACGTGTTTACTAGTTAAGGCTTGAATATCAACTACATCTTTGGCATCAAGCTTGATAAATATTTGAACCACGTTTAGATTCACTGCCAAGGTTGTTGGACAGAGTGAGTACGCATTACGAGATTCGACTAATGTCTGAAAGCATCTAACGTAACTTATTTACTTATAATTGTCCAAAAATGAATAAAGCTTAAAATAAAATACGGCATAAAATGACATAAAAACTTCCCATTTACACAGTATAAACAAAGTTATTTTGGAATGACTTTTATACATGAGATTACATGTATTCCTGTAAAGCTTTACTTTGTAACCCAGTTAAAAGTGTAACTCCAGCAATTTATGCTCAAACATATTCGAAAATCATATGGAGATATCTTTCGGATCTAGTAAGCTGACCGATTTAGATTTCATTTTTGTTTGAGGTTGTTAAATTTTGCAATGTTTTTGCACGGAAAACGACTCAAAACTAGTTTGAAACAACAACAACAACAACAACAACAACAAAGTAGTGTGAGATATGTCTGTCGAAGAATTTTCCGTAAACCATGCGCGTAAAGGAAATAAAACTGTGCGCTAAAATTCCATGTTGCACCCTTTGTTTATCCGTAGGTTTGAGAAGAAAATCGGTGTCCATTCATATAATACAACAGATACGGATTCAAGCATGAACCTATTCTAAAATAACTGAACAGATTGTAATAAAATGATTATGACATAAAATTATAAATTAATCCACATGAAGCATTTGACAAGCAATTTTCGTTCTAAATAAACAGAATCAAGAGAAAGCGTGGTATACATTTCTTGTTTCTTATATTTTTACAACAAAAAGGCGACAAATCTTGACAAATAGTTAATCATGCTAAATACACCATAATTTCAAATTAAAAAGTAAGACTCTGAACCTAATCTGCAAACAGCGTTCCAGTAGCTTTAACTAACAAAATAATCCAAATAGACACTTCCGGAATAATTTACCAGAAAGCAAAATGAAAATTAATGATAAAAATAAGCAAACATATACGACGTTTCGATATCGTCTTGATATCATTTAAGTAGCAAGTGAATAAGAACCTTCCTCCTGCCAACAAGTTCTCCATCCTAAAGAATTAGCAAGGGAAACTGACGGAACTGTTTAATTTATGAAATGATGTTTATCAGCGAAAGAAAACCGAAATTAAACACCCAATTTAATCGGACTGTGATCGCGCTAAAGTCCTTCTTAATTAATTACTTCTGTAATTCTAAACTGTGAGAAATTGCCATTGTTTATAAAATATCTTTATTTAATTCGCCTGTTACTTGGAAAAGATATCAATATGATATCGAAACGTAAATTTTCGCTTATAATGAAGTCAAAATAAGTTCTTAGCCATGCTGCTTAGTATTTTAAAACACTGTTACAATAATTTTTTTTTCATATTCAACAGATGAATAAACAGGAACAGCCAACGAAAAACGTTTAGGAAAACGATTGGAATGGAGATTTCCCGACATTCCATATAATGTTTTAAAGGCATCCGTCTATGTGAAAGCTAATACAGTTTTCTCTTTTTTCGGTTCTTTTAGCTGAAAATTTCAGCGGGAAAGGGAATCTTATCTCTTGAATTTACTCGTTGCTTTCATCTCTCCGAAAATCCTGGCTGATCTTATTTCGCATCCAAAACGACATTTTTTGTCCCTCAGAAAACAAAAGGCGTAACATTTTTCAAATCTTACGAAAGCTCGAGGCAACATTTTACTTAAGAAAACTCTAAGATGCCTAAAGCCTTCTGAATATAATGCGTGATATGAATCGATTAAGTTATACGGTATAAAATTAAATAAAATTCAAATTATGGTAGGGGGAGAACACGCAAAGAAAGAAAGCGGCTTATTTCTTAGCTAATTTTTTCTTTTTCGCCATGTAAATGTCGTTGATATAATAGTTACTGAGCCTGTAAAACTAATTTAACTTGCTTCGCAATATTCCATCTTTAAAAGCAAAACCAAAGACCTAAATTTTGAGCTCATTTATTATAATTTGCAATTAGTAAATAAGTTAATATTCAATGAAAAAGCTATTAGCTTTTTTTCATAGTTCTATTTCAAAATAATAATTGAATTCACGGTGTTAACTTTATTTAGCGGATGGTGACGGGATTTTTTCGGTTTAATAGTAAAACGGTCATCTTACTTTAGTCGATTACTCTTCGTTAAAGTTGAGTAGCCATAATTTTGTTATCGCAGTTGTTTAAACACACGCATAATTATAACTCTGCTGAAGACCTTAGAAGGAGTTGTTAAAAATGAGACAATTAAAGTACACACGAAACAGTTAACAGAACTCAAATTGGTGCGATTTTGATTTAAGCTTCTTTCAATTCTCACGAAGCTAGCAACATTCGCGTTTTGAGCATTATAACTTCTAGACACACTTAAATAATTGCTTTGATCATTAATTTATTAGCTAAATTAATTTTCTTACATAAGTAAAAACGGATAGACTATTCGGAAAGACTTGCTAACAAGCTAGTTTTGCCCAAAATATATAGAGACCATTTCCTTTGTCTAGCCAATTTGTCAGAGATTGAAGATTGAGGTTATTTTATATTGACAAGTAATTAATCACACTATATAAACCATACCTTTCAATTATTTTCCACTCAAACGAATGACTAACACTTGAGGAACAAGTAGCGTTGCAATAGCATTAACCAAAATGACGACGTTAGAGGTGAAGTACAAAAAATATATATTTAAATACCACGCCTCCATGATAATTGACCAGAAAACAAATTAACGCCAAAATATTGAAGTGCGCAATATGAAACTTGTTTGAGTATAACCAACAGCTAAATAAATATATCTTGTTTTTCGTTTAGGTAAGAAAGTGCCTTTATGTCGGCTCATTGCACGTAATTCAGAAACACCGTGGTTTCTTATTTTTGCATACATACAGTTGAGCCTCTGAAGTACAAACGACCAGTGTACATATAAGAGAGGTGCCGTATCATAGTGTTCGAAATGACGTCATTATAAAGGTTCCATTATACTTTCAAGCGGCCCAAAATTATCAAAGTTAAAGAAATATATGACGATACATAACAAATATTTTAATCTCTGATATAAAATACATACAGCTTTTATCAAGCAAATATCGGATAATTGATTAATTTTGGTCTCTTATCGCCCTCCAAGGATTCAATCCCATGCGAGAATTTTAAAACAATTGTAAAAATGGATAGTTGAATATTTCATCATTTTAGGGACTATTATGACCGTAGTGTCTGTTATAGCGAGGCCGAAATTTTATTGTCCGTTGTCCGTATTATAGAGGATATTTTCATAGATAATAGAGCGGTGTCCGTATATATAATGCTACGAACTGTTCATCAGCTATACTATAAAACGCAGATAACTATAAACAGAATATTTTGACTTTATTTTTTGCCGGAAAAAGCAAAGCCGCAGCACGTAAGACTCCTTACGTTTCCGACTCCGCCTCTGCTTCCAAAAACATATAACATCCGATAACATCCGATAACATCCGATAACATCCAATAACATCCGATAACATCCGATAACATCCGATAACATCGCTAGTAGGAACCAGCCCTTAGTTGATGACGAGAAGACGGAGATGACCAGAAGGCGGAGATCCCATGAGATAGCACGGTGCTTGCGCAAGTCATTTCTTTGTTACTGTAGCACAATATACTGAGTATCTATTTCCAGTTGTGTTTCGTCTTTTTTTTTTTTTTTTTCAGCGAACGCATGATTCAGGATGCATTAACCCTTTAATGTCTCAAGTGATCTCCGTCTTCTGGCCTTGTGATAGAATATGGAGACTTACCTGTAAAATGAATTTTAATTAATATTCTATCACATGAATACAGAAAGCGAGAGATAACATGCTCTCCCCTCAGGTATATTAAGGCATGGGTCAACAGTTATTATCTTCGGAGGCTTTAACCATAAAGCATAAAACTTTTGAATACTGAAGAGTTTGCAAATGCAGTAATTTTAGGATATAGAACATACGCAAATTAGGTCACGTGACTTGATGCGGCCACAAAAACCAAAATCAAAGATAGGAACAGTTTATGACAACAGTAAATAAACTTCAATACTACCAGATAAGTCCTAAGAGGAGCAACAAAAGATCTGTGCTTGGAAATTGTTGAATATTTCATTACATTTGAAAATAAACGGTACTTTGTACTAGTGCCCAGTCCCCCATAACAGTTATTTCTTTTTTCCTGTCTTTCTTTTAAATTATCTTAAAGTTGCCAAGCACAGAAATGATGTACCTTGTGGCCTTAAAATCATAAAGCTAATGGCAGACTCCAGGAAATAGTAAAAGTGTTCCCATTTTGTGTATAAGATTTTCAGCTAAAAATAGCCCTGACAAGTCACGTGATTTAATTTCCATATTCTCTGCGTACGAAAATGACAACATTTGCAAACTGTTTATTCTGCAAAAGTTTTTCATTCTTATGGATAAAGACTCAAAAGATAGACCACCCCCTCAATTTTGGTGTGAAATGGCAGTAACGGTAATAATAAGCAGTAAATAGCCGTAACGCCTTTTCATACCCGCAATTTCTTGTTGGTGTTGAGGATTTTTATATTAGATATTTTAGCTTTGCATGCAACACTTTTTGATGCACTTATTACGTGACTTTTAAAAATAACTTGCGCAAGCACCGTGCTATCTCATGTGATCTCTCGCCTTCTGCTGTCATGTGATATAACCTTCAACAAACTTCAACTTACAGGTAAGTCTCGTTTAATTTTACAATTTTTAGACAAAACTGTAAAATATTCAACTAAGTATCTTTGCTCATACAAAAACATGCTCCCAGAACACCGATTGGAAAACATCAAGTGACATCAAGTGACAAAAGAGAGAACAAACCTTAATCGGTTTCTACACTCTTTTACCTAGGCCACAGGAACGAACTTAAACACAAAGTTGCAATTCCATTTCAAGGGGGAAATTGGGGTCTGCGGTATTGCGGTATTGGGCAATTTTTCATGCGGTATTTCGGTAATTTAATATAAAATTGCGGTATTGCGGTATTCCCAAAACCTGCGGGAATCCGTTTTTTAGCGTTTTGGTCGGTTTTAAAAATTATCCTCCAGTGTTTTACGACCCTTTTTGATCCTTTTTCAGTTTCTTGTCGTCCTTGTCAAACTTGTCGTTTCGAAAACTCTTCGAAACAGCTCTTAGATCCTCTAATCCGTCACACCAGTTTATATTACATGAAAGGTGATAACACTTTGGTCGTTTTACAACCAATTAAAAGTCATTAACTTGCCTTAACATTCGAAAAACAAAATCTAAGCAGATATTTGCGGAAAATTTAATGAACAGAGTAGCGGTTTCGGTATTCTAATGATTTTGGACAAGGTTTTTGACGTATTGCGGTATTTGGCGATTTTTTTTTTGCGATATTACGGTATTTGTCAATTTTTTTGGCGGTATTGCGGTGTTCAGAACCCCCCAATGCCCCCCTCCATTTCCATCCAGGCCATCCACAGCCAAAGATATCTCTTTATAATTTCATTGCAATAAATTAGTGAATGTAATCCCATTATTTTTAGGCTTCCGCTCAAATATGTTCTTGGCTTGTTGGAGCGATGCTAAAAAGACTGGCATTGCACCGTTTTGGAATGCTCTTGACCTTATCACAATGAGAGAGTGATTAGAATTCACACCCAACCAACATCAAAGAAAACAAAAGTGCTTTTGAACTGCTGTTTATTAACCTCTACATCTTTCCATTTTTAACACTGCGTTGAGTTAGTTATACATATTTAATCTGCGGGCCACAGCTTCGTCCCCTTGACCATTTAGTTTAGTCCCATTAAAGCAGTCCAATGGAAACGAAAATCTCTCTAAAATAAAAAAAAAATACATATAAATATCGCTCATTAAACAAAATTAAGAGCTTAAAATGTGATCCACAAACAAAAACTCAAAAGAGTTTTTGTACTGGTGAAGCGGCAGTTTGAATAATAGCCCTATGATATAACTTATCTCAATAATAACTTAAATAATACAATCTAAATATCGAAAAAGAAAACGTTCACGAAAGGTCTACATGCATGTAACATTGGTATATAGTAGATTTATGAAAAATGCATTAAATTTACCTGATTTCTACTAAGTCAATGCCAGTTTAAGAGTCCATACATTCGTCATCGGCTTCTAAAAAACAAGTCATGATAATTATTGCAGCTGTGAATTATAGATCAACAAAACCCCTCAGGGAAGGAATAAATCTATGCACTCAACGTGACAATTACAATTTTATTTTCAAGTAACGTAGAATTAAAAAAGTCTGCATTAAATAAAATGCACACCCAGTCTCTGTACTCTTTAGGCTGAGATGGCTTTTGTGCCAGATCTGTATGGCTAATATCGGGCTTACACTTAATTTCGCCGCCAAGATCTTTAAAGAGACAGGGTGGAGTTGAAGGGTTATTAATTACATGCTTCACGAAGCCATCTATCACGCCACGCAATCTGCTGTCGTTTTTAAGTTTTTTCGGTGAGAATGGGCAAAAATTCCAATTAAAACATGCTCGTTAGCTCGCCTAGCTATGGGTGTAAAATGCCTTTCAAATCTTCAAACCGTTTGAATGTTAATTGCCAAAGTGGTCAAATAAATATCTATTTTAACGCATGTTTTTAAGCGAAGTTCTAACATTTTTGAAAAAATGTCGTATATTCTAAAATACGAGCAAAAACTTAACTTCCTCAACTTAGCGAGTTACTGTCAAGGACGCAAACAACTTTATGTATAACGAACAACTCGGTTATCATAGGCAAAAGGGGAATCCACACGTAAGATTCATACAAGGACGATCAACGAGGTCTTAAGAGCTGCAGGGATTGGGGAAAATAGGAAATGTAATTTTAAGAAGACCAAGTTTTAATATATAAATATATAAAAATACTTAATATAAATATAAATAATAATAATATACCTTCACAGGTTAATCCAAAAAATCCAGGCGCGCAGTCACAGCGATAACTTCCAACAAGATCCACACACTTGGCTCCGTTCTTACATGGAGCAGGCGCACAGTCGTTGATGTCTGTAAATTATAAATAATCAGGAAACAGCAATGGCCCTTATCGTAGATGAGTACGCCACGCCATCATATCAGCGGTTTCTCGCTTTCTTGACCCTTTAGTCTCGTTTTGATGTTTACGCTCATCGTCGTCAGAGGTTCTCAACATCAAAACGAGACTATAGGGTCAAGAAAGCGAGAAACCGCTGATATGTTGACGTGGCGTACTCATCTACGATAAGGGCCATTCCTTTAGTGTTTTTAAATTCTTAAATTTGTTTTAATGGCAACATAATATGTGATTGGCCCCATTTTATTTGATGTCTAATATAAATAGACATTAACTAAAGGTAAAACAACAATTGAAATTAGAGGTTAAGAGCTGAGAGTGGTATCTGCAAGTTGTACAGCATTAAACATGTAGAGTATATAGTTCGTCCAAAATTAAAATGTCTTATTTTAGAAAGAAATTCACTAAGTTTTAAATGTTTACAAAATAATTCAGATAGTGTGGCACACTCGTTGGCAGCTAGAAAATTAAAGTTAAATTTGTAAATTTGCGTCCCGGAGAAAAACTAACCTGAGAACTGTCGTTTTTAGTCAACCTCTTACTTTAAGGTGGTACCGTATTGGTCACATAAGTAGTTTAAGATGCACGTTACATCTACATCTCGTTTCGGATACTCTGATTTTATTCTAATTTTTGCATTGTAAGAAAATTGTGTCAATAAATACTTAATATGAAAAAGAAAATGCCGTTCCCTCAGTATGATTTTTCAGAGGGAAATATAGAATTTAAGCTCATCTTAAAACTAGAACCTTTTATACCAATTAAACGGCGGACATGCTCAAACGACTGGGGTGACATTCCTTCCATTCTGCAAGGTGTTTCATGGCAATAGTGATCTTCTTTAAAATATAACGATATACACATTCTTTTTAAAATATCTTGTATTTAAATTTATAGATGATATTTTAAACGTAAATTATTTTATACTTTGCTCTATAATTCCTTATCCAACTACATTTATAAGTGAAATTAAGTTTTTACTTGTTTCACAGTTGCTGCCAGAGTATCCAGCCGCGCAGTCACATTGATAACTTCCAACAAGATCCACACATGTCGCTCCGTGCTGACATGGAGCTGGCGCACACTCGTTGATGTCTGAAAAATATAAAGGAGTACCAAAACGGATACTTTTACCATGTTACAAAGACTGTGATACTTGATCATTGTCATGTGCTTTAACAACTAAGAATTCCTTGTTTCCATTCTGCAAGGTGTTTCGTGGCACTTTAAAATATGACGATCTACATGTACAATTTATTTTTTAATAGCTTGTTTTTAAGTTGATTAATGATATTTTGAACGTAAATAAATTTAAATTATACTTTGTTCTATTAATTTCTTATCCAAACACATTGATAAGTAAAATTAACTTTTTACTTGTTTCACAGTTGCTGCCAGAGTATCCATCCACGCAGTCACACTGATAACTTCCAACAAGATCCACACATGTCGCTCCGTTCTGACATGGAGCAGGCGCACATTCGTTGACGTCTGAAAAATGGATATGGATACTTTGACCATGTTACACTGCAGAAATAAAGACTGTGATACTTGATCATTGTCATGTGCTTAAATAACTGAACTTAGAATTCCTTGTTTCCATTCTGCAAGGTGTCCCATTTTCCTGTTCCGCCCTCTCATCTATCCCTTCAAGTGTCCTCCCGATCTAAATGTACAATTTTTTTTTTTTAATAGCTTGTTTTTAAGTTGATTGATGATATTTTAAACGTAAATAAATTTAAATTATACTTTGTTCTATAATTTCTTATCCAATCACATTTATAAGTGAAATTAAGTTTTTACTTGTTTCACAGTTGCTGCCAGAGTATCCATCCACGCAGTCACATTGATAACTTCCAACAAGATCCACACATGTCGCTCCGTTCTGACATGGAGCAGGCGCGCATTCGTTGACGTCTGAAAAATGGATATGGATACTTTGACCATGTTACACTGCAGAAACAAAGACTGTGATACTTGATCATTGTCATGTGCTTAAACAACTGAAGTTAGAATTCCTTGTTTCCATTCTGCAAGGTGTCCCATTTTTCTGTTCGGCCCTTTCATCTATCCCTTCAAGTGGCCTCCCGATCTACATGTACAATTTTTTTTTTTTTAATAGCTTGTTTTTAAGTTGATTGATGATATTTTAAACGTAAATAAATTTAAATTATACTTTGTTCTATAATTTCTTATCCCATCACATTTATAAGTGAAATTAAGTTTTTACTTGTTTCACAGTTGCTGCCAGAGTATCCATCCACGCAGTCACATTGATAACTTCCAACAAGATCCACACATGTCGCTCCGTTCTGACATGGAGCAGGCGCGCATTCGTTGACGTCTGAAAAATGGATATGGATACTTTGATCATGTTACACTGCAGAAACAATATAATGACTTTGCCACTTGATCATTGTCATGTTGCTTAAACAACTGAAGTTCAACCCATTGTTTCCATTCATCAAGGTATTTTATGGCAATAGTAATCGCACTTTAAAATATAACGATCAACAATTTATTTTCAAAAATAGTTTGTTTTAAATTAATAAATTATATTTTTAAACGTAAATAAATTTTATACTTTGATCTAGAATTCCTGATACATGTATAACTACATTTATAAGTGAAATTAAGCTTTTACTTGTTTCACAGTTGCTGCCGGAGTATCCAGCCACGCAGTCACATCGATAACTTCCAACAAGATCCACACATGTCGCTCCGTTCTTACATGGAGCAGGCGCACACTCGTTGGTGTTTGAAATTTTGGTGTTCGTTAGTGAAAACAAATATAAAGTTTTAACCATACTGTGTCACATTTGTATTACAAATGATTCATAGAATTATCTTTTGGCTACATCCCGTTCTGAGCCACGCAAAAAATATTGTTATTTTTTGGGCATTTACAAAAAGTAATATGTTTTCGGTTCAACTTAGACGCCCTTTGTGGCACTCAAAACTTACAGGCTCAAGCGACTTAAGTTTAGAATGGCTATAGGCTATATTAATCGCACGATATTCAATAAAGATCGCACTATAAAATATAATGATCTACAATTTCTTTTCATAACAACTTGTGTTTAAATTTATAGATGATATTTTGAACGTAAATCATTTTTTACACTTTGCCCTATAATTTCTTATCCAACTACATTTTTTAAGAGAGGAGATGCGGTTGCCACAATTTTGGACAAATGGCTTAAAAACGTAAAAATGTAAAATCATACCTTAAACGTTGCAAAATTTTCCTTCCACGGCGTCATTTTACAGATTAACTGGCAGCAAATTTGAGATGGCCGTGTCACGGATGCGTTACATTTGGTCACGGTTTTCTTCATCGGAATCCAAGCAGCGGTCATGTTAGCTAAAAACCTGAACATCTCCACAAAGTTCCATGAAATTAGTGTTGTTATTTAAACGAACATTCTTCCGACCGAAAAATCAGCAGCTGCTTATAAAATAAAGAAGTTTATATCGAGCAAAGATTTTTGAAACCGTCCATCTTGTCTTTTTAATAAATTACCGCTGACCAGAACAGAAATCTGGTCTGATCCGGAAATGAGTTCGACTGCCTGAAAAGCAATCCAAGGCGATGTGTTCAAAATAACGGTGGCAAATACATTTTTTGTGAATATTCTTTGGACAAAGTGTGCAATAGCTTATCACTTTTAATTATCACAAAGTTTCAAGTAGATCGACTGCATTAATAAATAATCTCTTTAGGTAGGTCGTGCAACTCCGCTCCTTATAATCTTAAAATGCCGCCTAGTAGTATTTAAATTGCCCGTACGTGGGGGGAAATCTCTATTCCTCATAAGCTCGGCTTCTTGGAGATTTCCCCGTCACAGTCACTCCTCCCAAGTTATGTATAAATTTTAAATTTAATGTTAATTAACCTATTTATTAACGTTTTTTCTTCTTGTAATTTATTGTGTGTGACAAAATAAATAAAATAAAATAAAATAAAATAAAATAAAAAGAAATCCAATTATTGACCCCCGTCATCCAACACTCCATATTAAGATGTAATTATTTTTCACACGATGAGACAGTTCTGTTTATTTTGCTATAACACAGGGGGCAAAGGAGACAAATTTGACTTGGCTTGAGAGCAGGCTCTCTTGTCTGGGTTTCCCGCGCGGGCGATAAAACTCAAAGCCCACGGGAGGATGTTTCGTATAACTCACTTTATAATTCAACACATTGATACACTGCCCAAATATGGTAAAAAGGTTATCGATATATGTTATGTCTACATGACGTATAACCAGCGATGGCGGTAAATTTCGCATTTTGAAGGATGGACAAAAAAGGCGCGAAATTTTCGCGTTGTCGCGGTCGCAGTGATGTTTCTCAGCGTAGCTGAATGAAAACTGGTTCAAAGTTTAACCGCTCGACAAGAAGTGAATGAATGAGCACAATTTTCGTGAAATTCCTTTGGTAATCACCTCTGAAATATGATATAGACTTGATGTTTCCTCAGAAAAGTTTCTGATCTCGTCATTACGGCTGTGGGAGCTAAAAAACGACCATTCCAAGTTTGTAAACAACGTTGATCGACTCAGCTCGTACTTCGATGTTTGAAAATTTGGTGCTTACGAAGGGACTAAAAAGCCAAATGAACTACAGGTACGATATTTTAACCGTTTCTTGTATCCTTTAGCTGTGAATTTTTGTAAGCTTACTGTCCACGCTGCAGTTCTTTCCGACTTTTCGCCGCTATGTTTAGGTTCGTAGCCGTGTGTTTGTTCAATTTGTTTTGATTCTGAATTGAACTTTTTAAGATACGAAACACTTGTAACTAAGACATTCTATGCCATTTTACTGTGTTTTAATTCTTGTAGTCACTACTCTGTCCCGTTCTTTGAGTAGACGAAAGCTCTTCGTAGAAACTGTCAACTGATTGTGTACGCTAAATTAATTTTAGCTTGGCAAAAGATTCGGCATTCACTGCTTGTTGTTTAAGAAATGGTGCGAGGTAAAATATTGTAGTTCGCCTTTTTACTTAATGAAAGGTTGTATATCTCAATGACTTTTTCTCAAAACTGTGATTTGTTATCAATGTGTTGAATTATAAAACAGTTCAAGTGTTCAAGCTTGCACAATATTGACAAAGGCGCCACTTTCATTCATGAACTGTGTGATGTTGCAAGTTTCGCGCGGTAAAACATCTGTAAGCTTTTTTTTTTTTTTAAATAAAAGGCTTGTCGGCGATATTTTTTCTTCAAACTGTGCTTTGTTATCAATGTGTTGAATTATAAAACTATTATAGCGCTCAAGCTTGCGTGATATCGCCTAATTTTAGCCGACTCGGCCTACGGCCTCGTCGGCTAAGTATTAGGCGATATCACGCGCGCTTTCGCGCTATAATAGTTAATTATACGCGTTATTTCGCGCGAAACCCAAACAAGAGATATTGCTATAATTTGGCACTCAGGGGGATCTAAAGCCATCCAAAGTGCTATTAAGGGGAATGCAGCTGAATTGATCACGAAAATCGAAATATCTTGCCTTAGCTTTAAAAAGAGTACAGTGATGCAGAGAGTGAGTGCAGAATAGCGCCAGACATTTGTTGCGCTGCAAAGGAAATCGCGCTAGGCTCGCCTAGTTTGACGGATTGAACTGAATGACAACACTAAATTTCGTGTAAGGGTATGAAAATCTAGAAATTTCACTGTTCAAAAACACAAATGTAGCGTCTGCAACATGGCTTAATTAGTTGGTTCTGTCATTCAAACTACTAATGATGAATCACCTCCCCATTCCAGCTCCACCATCTCTTCACCTGATAACTCTTTCCATTCGGGGAATCGGGGAAAGGGCAGCAGAATGTTTGGTGACGATAGTGGCGAGATGATAAAATACTCAAATTAAACACATGCATCTGAAATAAGAAGGGATGTCATCAAGCACGTGTCCAGGTTTGCAGGATTCAGTCTCGGTGATTGCGCAAGTCGCTATAGAGTCATTATCTACAGAATGGTTTAATTTTGTGGGGTCGGATTATGTGCCACTTCATTTTAATTGCGTTGGGTCTTATTCTAATGTCAGGACCGTATCACGCTGCGTCTTATAAGTGCAATTATAAAAGCTAAGTAGGATTATAATCTCATGTGGCTGGGGCGTATCGTTAGGCATAATGCAATAACATGTATATAAAATACCTTTTTCTTACACAAACAACTCTTGTTGTTGTTGTTTTTGTCGTAGTGAATTAAAATAATTTAACACTGAATGCAAGCGACTACTTCTCCCCTCCCGGGTCCCCTTGCCACACCGTATATTACTAGTAGTGACGGAATCGACAAAACATATCGCTTATTTAAAGGGAGAAGACTGGAAAACAGCGGGAATGACTGCTTGTTCATGTTATAGCAAAATCTCTTGTTTGGGGTTTCGCGCGAAATAACCTGTATAAAGTGAGTCATACGAAACAGTCTCCGGAGGGCTTTGAGTTTTGTCGCCCGCCCGGGAAACGCAAACAAGAGAGCCTGCTCTCAAGCCAAGTCAAATTTGACTCCTTTACTCCCTGTGTTATAGCACTCGACTCATCGTGTGAAAAATCATTACATCTTAATATGGAGTTTAGTCCAGTTGTGGACCCCCTCACGCAACAGCGACACCTCCCCAGACGGGGGTCCATAACTGGACAATACGGAGCGGAGTTGCACGACCTACCTAAATTATATAGATTATTTATTCATGCAGTGGATCTACTTGGACTTTTGTGATAAAAGTGATATAGCTATTGCACACTTTGTCCAAAGAATATTTACAAAATAAATATCTTTACCACCGTTATTTTGAACAAATCGCCTTGGATTTCTTTTCAAGCAGTCGAACTCATTTCCGGATCAGACCAGATTTCTGTTCTGGTCAGCGGTAATTTATTAAAAAACAAGATGGACGATTTGAAAAGTCTTTGGCTCGATAAAAACTTCTTTATTTTGTCAGCAGCTGGTGATTTCTCGGTCGGAAGAATGTTTGTTTAAATAACAACACTAACTTCATGGAACTTTGTGGAGATGTTCAGGTTTTTATAGATAACATGACCGCTGCTTGGATTCCGCTGAAGAAAACCGTGACCAAATTTCACGCATCCGTGACACGGCCATCTCAAATTTGCTGCCAGGTAATCTGCAAAATGACGCCGTGGTAATAAAAAAAAAAATGTGGAACGTTTAAGGTATGATTTTAACTTTTTAAGCTTCTAAATCAGATTTGTTAATTCTAACTTGTGGAAAAGGGGGAAAAAAGGCGAAATTTGTGCGCTTGGGATGAAATCGCTGTCACACAACAGCAGTCGCCTAATTACAGATTTGTCCAAAATTATGGCAACCGTATCTCTTTGCATATTAAAGATCGCACCATAAAATATAATGATCTACAATTTCTTTTCATAATAACTTGTGTTTAAATTCATAGATAAACGAAAATCATATTTACACTTTGCCCTATAATTTCTTATCCAACTACATTTAATAGTAAGATTAAGCTTTTACTTGTTTCACAGTTGCTGCCAGAGTATCCATCCACGCAGTCACATCGATAACTTCCCACAAGATCCACACATGTCCCTCCGTTCTGACATGGAGCAGGTGCGCACTCGTTAATGTCTGAAAAATATAAAGGAGTGTCAAAAATGAATCCTTTGACCACTGCAGAAACAATGACTTTGCTACTTGATCAAGTGATATCGCACTTTAAAATATAACGATCTACATTTTCTTCTTTAAACGTAAATAAATTTTACGTTGACTATTCTGCAAATGGATTCATTTTTACTATGGCCTTGGCTATAGTAAAAGATCTTTGACTCATTACTCGTGACAGAATGCCAACGAGTTATAAAATGACTTTTATTCTCCGTCACTTTTTGAGGGCTGTACTAGAAAGTTCTAGAATTAACTTCTTTTTGAAGTGTTTTTGAGATTAGACATCAGATAAGAACCAGACATATTTGGGAGGTTGAATGGCTGAATGGTGTAAAGTGCTGACTAATAGCCAAAAGGTCCCAGGTTCGAATCTCGCTCATGCCGTTCTTTTTTTTTTTTTTTCTTTCTTCTTCGGACTGAACATTATGAAAATGGTGTACTGTATTTTTCTTTTAGCGTTTGTCAAAAATCCTTACGTTTAATTTAAAAAAAAAAAAATTTGAACCGTGTCAGTGTGAAAACATAAGCTTACCGCAACAATCCGTTACGCGTTAGCATTTCTTATTCACGGGTTGGCTCTTTGGAGCCTTTGATTATAACTTAAACTCACCGTACATATGCGTTACGCCTTGAAAAGATACATTTGGCGAAGTGTTAAATGATACAGTCCGCAAAAGGTTGCGTGCACGCCAAAAGTTGGCTGATCGATAACGTGCTCTTATCTCTCGTAACTTCACTCCTTCAACCTTCGGTCTCGTTTTGACTCATGCATTTTATCGAGCGTGTCAATAAAGTATGTATTGTATAAATTTCTACACGGAACGCTTTGAGAACATTTATGGATGTAAAGAAATACATGTGAGCAATATTAGAAGATCTGGTTGCACGGCAGCCATGTTGCATGGTAGGAAAAATGAAAATGTTTTGCATTAGAAAGAACATTCTTTCCCATAGGGAAAATAATCTATTGCTCCTGCCATGCAACATGGCTGCCGTGCAAAACCTATATAGAGACATGAAACATGGAAACAGAAATGAATAAAAAAAAAATATAACGTAAATGTTCTACGCAGGAAAAAGGTCAAGTGGTATATTTGAGATAACCTGCAATGCAAGCTAATGCATTTGTTAAAGATGTGATGGCTTAATTGTTTAGAACTAACAGATTTAATATAAACATACCTTGGAGTCTTTCTTTATAAACGGGAACATGTTTTAGGTAGCATTAAACAGTATCTTCTTCTACTCATGTTTGATCTGGTCTCACCTAGTGTTCACTCTTGAATAACTTATTACGAGGAGTATAGATGGCATGTACGAAACTCTAGAAGGTACCAGGCGATAATGATTTTCTCGCCGTTTCTCACTCAGTTTTCACAGCTATTTGTAAAGTCTCCAGTATTACACTACGGAATGTCTAGTGTTAAAACTAACGATACTGTTCTACTCTGTCGTTCAACAACATGATTTGTGATTTGTATTCTTTAATTAGTCCACTTATACAAAGAAAAAAATTCGGATTGCTGTTAGTTTTCTATCTTGCTTCCGACAGTTGGCCTTCGTTGCATGCTCAATGCTATACAAAATCTTGTTTTAAAAAGAAAAAAAAGTAAAAAAAAAACCCAATGGATTCATCTTCGATTGTGAAGTAGTTACACTGAGCTATATCTTCATCATTTCTACTTGTGAAGAGTTATTTTTGTTGTCCACAACCTTCAATCGCATCTGTCAAAAGAACCGTTTGGCATTGTGTTCGTCCCTTATTGCTGTGGGATTTTTGTTCCGGCAAATTTTGTGTTTAATATAACTTTGCATTTCAGTTAGTTGTCGTGGTTTCAAGTGTCGGCTTCTGAGTGTAGGCGACTTTACAAATATAAATTTTATGTTTCTCCGTAAAAGCACATAAAGCACTAAATAATGTAGTGGAGTTTAATAAAGACGCCATGAGTTCAAGTTGTCTACAGCTACTTGTTTCGTTTTAATATAATTTTTCTTTGATAATTAATACTGTGAACCAAAAAAAAATGGACAACCCCCTCCATGACTCAGGCAAGATTTGCAGTCCGCTCAAATGATTTCTGACTTGTATGAGCGGGATGTGTTTTATAAAACTAAAAAGGTGGTAAACCTGGCCTGAACGTTTAGATCAAAATGCATATTGACACGCCCTCTAACATTTGTTGGACACTACACTTTTTCCTTACTTAATTACAATTAAAAAGGTAAACTATGAACATCACCTTGACTGCAACCATAAATCTCCACCCTCATTGATATGTGGCCTTGCCAAGTCAAAGGCCGAAAACGAACGTAACGCGTTAGGATTGTCGGGTAGAGTGGATGATAAATAACAGTGTCTTGGTCTGTATTTCCAGCAAACTCCTAAGGAATAACAAGGTTAAATTCTTAGGGATTTATTATCCGAGACTTAGCCTTTAGATGGAAATATATATATAAATTAGGTAGCGATGGGATTAAATAACGTAATGAATTGAAGCCACAGAGATGCTACTGTTTGTTGAAGTCGTTTAGATTTAATTTTATAGACATTATTAAGGTACCATTGCTTGTCAGAGTCACCTTCCCAAGCAGAGTGGCTTTGGTTTGCAAAGTAAAGGAAACACAAATAACTGCCGAAAAGTCGTATTGGAGATGCGAATACTGCACGCAATTGTAAAATGTCTTTGTATGTCAAAATGTAATCGCTACTTGAGTTTAGAGCTATAGTCTAAAGCTTTTGTGTTCTTAAGGTTACAGTGTACCTTCAGATCGAAAATTTATTGAAATTTTTTTTTTGGCGTTAAAATAAAGTTTACAGAAAGAACTTTCATCCAAAAAAAAAAGTATCAAAAAATAGTGAAAATTGACGGAGAAATGACGGTATAACTTTTGTGGGCGGAGTTTGTTTATTAAGCGATATGTTTTTTTAAGCGCCGTTTTCTCACAGTTAATTTTTCGCTTGTTGGGGACTCTTTAAAGAGCTACAACTCAAAGGAAATTTGTTCGATTTTCCTTAAATTTGGACAGAAACTAGGCTAACATATAATCAACAAAAATGTGTCGGCGAATTTCTTAATTCCGAAAACTTTTTCGTCAAGAGGCATTTACGTGCGATCATTCCAATTTTTTTTCTCCCCTTTTCGAAAATATTCTGTAACTTTTCACTGCAATCGAATATGGAAAATCGCCGACACGTTTTTTTAGCGCTTTGTGTCCGGAAACCCGAGAACAAATCAAATTAGCAAAATATAATAATCGCTTTGAGTTATAGCGTTTTAAAGCTGATTCGGACGTTCGAATTTAGACGTCGTAAAAAATTCGACAATTCATTTTATTACCAAATGGTTTCCATATTTAGATAGCCAGCTCTATAAGCTTTAATTTGATGTCTGGGTTTAGGTATATTAAATGTAATCTTAAGACGCTAGAGCTGTTATACTGGAGACACCCCCGAAGGTACACTGTAACCTTAACTGTTTTTGCCTGCGCTGTTTTGAAGTTCCTTAACCTGGTGGGAGGCGGGGGGACACACTGTGCTGCATTTGTAACTTTCAGAGAATTAACGCTATGATAATCAAACGTAGAGAGCATATATTACGTTTAAAACGTGAGGTCCACAAAATGTAACGATTACGTCATTGTATTTCTCGATTTGTTCAAAACCTTAGAAAACCATCCAAAAGTAATCAAAACCAATTAAGGTGTTTCCCTCCAGTTTCCATGCAGCCGCACCGACCATTTTTGAGCGGCCGTTTTACTAACTTTCCTTTATTGAATTACTATGAAACTTACACAAAATATTGTACTTAGTTTGAAGTTTATAAGAGTGTAACAATTTCGTAAATCGCATTTAAAATTGCGAAAATAAACGAGAAACATTGAAATCACTTGAGTCTAAATTCCGAGTGATTGCGATGGCATCTAGAAAAATCAAAACTATTACGATAAACTATGATCTATGGCAAACAAAATACCTAAAAATTAGAAAATTTTGTCAGGCCGATTTTGAGTAAATCAGAAAAACATTTCCAACTTGCGATTTTGCATGTGTATGAGCACATCCATAAGTTCCTCAATTAAGCTTATAAAATTTTAATTTCACAATCTCAAATTTACGTCAACATGCGTGTTTAGTGTGTGAGATGAAACTGTGAAAGTTTGAAAGCGTTTCTCGTTTTAGTTTTGGAGATTCGATTTTCTATAGGAAACTATATTTTTTTGACTGAGTCCTTGATATTATAGTTTTAGCGCTTTTCTACATATTTCAAAAACCGCGAGATAGATTTTTTTAAAACTTTTATGGTCGTTTCTTTATAATATCAACAATATTGTCTCCAAGTTTCATCTTGATTGAAACATAGCAACATGGTCAAATAAAAGAATGAAGTTCACCTAAAACGCGATTGAGACTTTGTGTTTTGATTGCACGGTTCAAGGCGTACGTCGCAAAGACGCTTTAATTAATTCAGGTGAAGTGTAACGCATTTCTGCGTATTGAGAATTATGCAAATCGCGTTGACTTCTTTCTTTTCCCTACAATTCAAAATGTCGAGAGTGTCCAGTGCACGTCAAATGCGAAAAAAAAACCTGCTTTCAAATAAACGTCCCACTGAAATTCGTGGGAATGATAAAAATAACGTGGAACACAGCCCCTAACGTTACTCCGCAAAACATGATGGTCGCGCAGAAATGCGTTGCGCTTCACCTGAATTAATTAATTAAAGCGTCTTTGTGCGCCTTCAACCGTGCAATCAAAGCACAAAGTCTCAATCGCGTTTTGGGTGAACTTTACTATTTAATTTGACCATGTTGCAATGTTTCAATCAAGATGAAACTTCGAGACAATGTTCTTTATATTACAAAGAAACGACTATACAGGTTTAAAAAAAATCTGTCTCACGGTTTTTTAAATATATAGAAAAGCGCTAAAACTTCAATATCAAGGACTCAGTCAAATCAAAGGGCTCTTAAAGCCATCTCGTTAAAGCGTTAGAACGTGAGGTTAATAAAAACAAAATAGAAGAATTGATAGTGAATATGGTAAAGATGCCGTTGTAGCGCACCTTTAGAATAAGTCTACTTAAAATACGTACATGAAAACATCACATGATGCAAATCAGTCAATAGAAATTTATGTTCACGAAATGGGCGTAGTTTACATTTTCAAAAAAAAAACAACTTTAACATGCAAGGCTGATCAGACAGCAAATTTGTTCGATTTATTTTAATAAGATATGCCCGATATTTCGGTTACACAAAACTAACCTTCATTAGGGGCTAGGAAAGCTTAGTGAAGATGGAAACAAACGGTTACAATATTTAAAATGGGCTAAGATAAATTGCTGGCACACGATAGGCTAATAAACAAGTAACGGTCCAACTATATATTGCTACTGTTTGTTCTAGTGGTCCTTGCATTTTTACAGAAGTTATTTACATTTTCACGCTAGTGACTAAAATGGGGTCCTATTATTTGGTTATACAATAGACGTGTTTAGAAAATGTTATAGGCTGGGCCTTATCATTATTATTATTATTATTATTATTATTATTATTATTATTATTATTATTATTATTATTTTTTATTTTTTATTTTTTTTGCAAAAGGAGGGGAACCCGTGCCCCTCTGCTAACAACTTCTCTGTACAGCATTGGGGGATCTGTTCTCATCAGTGCCCCACTTTTTCAAGACCAAAAGCCAGAATAGTCCTAAACTTCGACGACTAAGGAGAGCTTTTTTTCACAAGATTTGGTGCCGTTTTTTCACCACAAGCAAGAAAGCGTCTGGTAACTATCTGTCTTCGCTTTGGTGAGTGCGTGCTTTTCAATTTTGTGGTTTTGGTTTTGGTCTCACGAGTTTTCTCGCCCTCGCGTTACGTGGAGATGGCCGCGAGTCCCGCACACCAGCCGTTCTTACTGTCCGCTTGATAGCGGAGGAAAACCTGGATCTTGACTCGCTCAGTATGGCGCAGTCGTTACCGAACTTTAAGGAAGAAATCGTTGGGATTGTACCCCTCTACGGAGGAAAGTGCTTCGACATCAGCCTCCGATCTACAGAATCGGCCACGCGGTTCGCGGCATCGGTCTTTGACTGCGAAAGCCGCGTTATCCCTTTACGCCTTTTAGGGCAAAAAGCACTACACGTGTCATGCTTCATTCCCGTTGAATTCCCCGATGAAAACCTGCTACAACTCGTGGAACAATACGGCGACCTCAAAGCTCGAGCAGTCCGCCGCCTTTGGTTCAAAGCCACGGGCTACAAGCACATCGAGAACAGCATCCGTGTCGTAGAATTCACACGTTTACAAAAGGCAGTGTCACGCAAATAATAATAGTCACTCAAGGGCTCGAGTTATTTTTTAAGTACACGGGCCAGCCAATACTATGCTACCGGTGCCAGTCTTCCGAGCTCGTTGTTAAAGACTCCCCGAAGGCGAAACGACGCGAGGCGAACCGCGAGGCTCCAGCGCCCGGAGGTGGGGAGGGGGGGTGGGGTGGACACCAGAGGCCCCCCGGCCCCCACTACAGCAACCAGCAACGACACTCCCCCTGTAACCACAATAGGCCATTTGCACGATAGCGTCATTTGACTACAACTACCAGAACTCAGTTCGTTTTTCCTTTCTTATTTAAATTTTGTAATCCCAGTGAGGTTTAAACAACAAAGGCCCTAATTTGCACTACAAAATAAAAAATGAACCTCCGTGCGACCCTTCTTATGACTTTTACAAAAAAAAGAAATAGTTATTGTTGAAACTGCATGTCTTAAAGTATTTAACAAGTAATGAAGAATTAAATTTCAACTTGCATTCGCCTTTCATGTTCTCAGATAAAGCATTTTCTACTTCACCCTATACTAGTTACTGAGCGTGAAGGGTCCATAACCCGGGATCACAAATCCCATTTCCCACACACACAACACATACACACACACACACACACACATTCATGACCAGCAAAGCCGCGTAATCAACTGGCTCGAACTCACGTAAGCGTGCAAACATTAACTTTAAAATACATTGATTACCGTTACTCCTTGTTTTTACATTGCCTTATATAACTTATGGTATCAGTCGTAAAAAGTTCGTACGGGTCACAATAAGTCAATATTCATCCCGGGGGGGTACTCAGCAAAGTTTCGTACGGGGATGCTCCGCCCCGAGGTTCAAACCCTTACCCTTTCGTATACCGATTTTGACAGAAAAGGTACCCCTTTCATATACCTTTCATTGAAAATGGTACCCCTTTCATATACCTTTCAATAAAAATGGTACCCCTTTGAGAGCCTTTAAGTGTGTCTGTTTGAGATATTTTGAAAGGCCATTTTTATAATAGTTAAATGGCAGTTTTCCCTACCTTTTTTATGCTTCAACGGCGTGGCTTCGCTTCCCTTTCCTATTCTTCGTAAAATCCCTACCCTTTCATATACTTCAACTCGTGAAATCCCGACCCTTTCATATACCTCTAGCCTCAAAAAGGTACCCCTTTCGGGCGGAGCATCCCCGTATAGCCCATTATAGGGAGTACCCCCCCCCCCCCCCCCGGGATATTCATTCCAATGTACGAAAACAAATTCAAAACTGTAACTGCAACACGAACGTAACTCACGGTGTTTACCGTATACACGGTACCTCACCCCTAGAAATATATTTTCAGAATTAACTCTATGTACATTGAATAGTTGAATGGTAAAATATTTCTTGTTTTCAACCGGTCGCGTTTGTGAGTTTATTTTTAGAGATTTGAATTTACAAAATGGTAATTAGATGACGCCAACCCGGGACTTTGCCATTATTTCTACGCCAATTTACAATAATTTGATAAATACTAAAAAATAAACTGTGGAAAAACGTAAGAATTCACTAGCATCCGTGAGATTTTCAAAACAGATCACTACATCTGTACAAGCCATTGTCGGGATGCAATCCCGAACGCCATTATGAAACAACGGATCAGGAGGTTCTTCAAGCTACAAGAAACACTACTCAAAAACAGAATAAAACAAGGAGCTAAAACATAAACTGCAAGAAGTCATTATTCCAGTAGAGATACGGCAGCTTCAGACTTTGATCTTAGACACTTACATCCGTGATAAAGATCCACTTTCTCACAAGTCTTGCACACCGCAGACTTAGACACTAAATCACCGGCTGAGAAATCGACTGATCCAAGCATATTCATAAAAAATTAACAAAAACTGCAGCCGATCACTACTTATCTTGCAACAAAAGTTAGCCAAAGACGCCCCAACATATGCCAAGAGAGCTAGCATAACGAAGGCATAGAGAAACAATAATTCTATAAATGGCAGTGAGTGTGCACAGCATGTAAACTGACCTCCTGTCATTAAAGAGATTTATATCCCAAAGATCAAAGAGTCATACAATACATCGAGCATTTGTCAAAGCTATTCTAGAGGTTTCTTTATACATTTTGCAACTAGCGGGAGTCGTGTTTGGCCTGTCACTTTTATAATACTGATATTCTCAAATTAATATATGTATCGTATGTTTAATAGATAAAATACTACATGTAAAGAAAGCCAAATTTAAAAAACGTGAAAAGTATGAAAAGTATGATTTTCTAGTACTTAGGAAACAAAACTCTTTCACCCCTGACGAAGTTAACTTTAAATATATATAACCAGTTATTCAGATTCCCGTTTTGGCGATTATAAATAACACAGGAATGAATGATCGTGCCAGTGGAACACTCAAAAAGGTCTTTAATATCTGAATACACATGCATTCCAAAGATATCCATAACGGAAACTAGTGTAGTAATTAACCCTTTTAACATATCTATGATAAAAACACTCAATTACAAATCAAATCAAAAGTTTATTAGCATTCCCATTTACATACATGGTATTGCCTATTACACTAACAGATTAAACTAGAATATAGTGATTGCAGTCTTTGCTAACAGAGTGTTTAGTCTCTCTGAAGCTTCATATATAAAGTGACCCACCTGTGTCAACATTGTTAAAAAAGAAATTAATTCTATATGTATTTTGTAGGTTCAAAAAACTTTTACAATGTAGTGAATTTCTTAGGTCAGAATATGAAACACAGTCGAAAAAGAAATGAATTTCTTCTTCAACGTCATTTGGTAAGCAGCATTCGCAGTGCCTCAAATCTCTTGGAATTTTTGGTTTTGCATGTCTACCCGTTTCAACACGTAGGCAATGATTTCCTGTTCGAAACTTAGCCAGTGTTCGTCTGTGTTTCATATTTTTTATTACGTCATAACAGTTACTAGAACTTCCTGTGTCATTTGTGAATTTAGAATAAAAATTAAGCTTGATGTTTAGTTGAACAAGCTTCATCTGATGTACCTTAGATTCTGATTCTATATTATTAATAATTCTATTTAAGAAAATTTTCATGGATTTCTGACTATTTTCCACGAAAAGAGAATTTGTATCTGATATACCTTGGAAGGTTTCTAAAATTTTGTTTATTGAGGTCATAAAACTCGGATTGTCATGCAATGCAAGGGTATTTGATATGGATAGACACTGTTTTGCAATTACTACTACAAACAGACTCAGTAGATGGGGTTAAACGGATGTTTATTTAAAATTGATACTGCACAAGAGACAACACCCTAGACCGCCAAACCCAAAGGGGAAAAAAGAATGAAATAAGGGTTTGAGAAGAAGAAGTTACGATGTGGGAGAAAGTCTGGTTGTGATAGAATGGAGAATTTTAAACTTATTTTCGTTGGAAAGAGTGAGATAGACTAAATATGCGTCACTCTTCCAATCGCCATGCGATTTAATAAAAGCTGTAGGCGCTCGATTACAAAAAGCAAATGTAGCGACCCCGCGACGAAAACTGTGCGAGGAATACTGTGCGGGATTAAACCCAATGGCTGAAAGTGACTTCTTAATAAAAGCGTTATACTGGTGAGCCAAGATAGGCTTGTTCGATCCCCGAGATTGACAAACGAATAATGGTGGAGGGCGACAATTGTACACTAGCTAAATACTGCCTAAGCGCGGTGACAGGACAAAGGGGCGAACCGGGAATAAACGGCAAGGGAATTTCTAAAACCCGCTCCCGAAACTGGAGTGTCTCCGTGCGCGTGATGCGCAACAAAACCCCTTGCGGTGTGAAAGTAACGCTAGATAGCGTCAAAAAATACGCCTGGGAATCGCCAATTTCAGACAACTTATACGGTACTAAATTAGAGATACGTAAAAAAGAAAATAAGGCTACTAAAAATAAAGCACGCATGCAGACGTGCAAATGATTATCTAAATCGAAAATACGGGACAATTGTAAAAGGATCTCAACAGTGATCGGTTCTTCTCGTGCGACACAATCACCCAAGATCCGACGCACCGCTCGTTTAGCAAGATAAACGTCATAATCGTGAAGAAAGGCAAAACTGGCACCACACGAGCGGTTAATATGTGAAATAATGCTCAAATAATTAACGATCGAACGGTATGACGTTAAAGAACGTGACAAAAAAAACTAAATAAAGCAAATAAACGGATTTGGAAACTGGAAAAGGTAAGAAATCGAAATATTGGCAAAACAATAAATATGTTCGCATATAGCATCTCATAGAGCGCTTTGTGTAGTCGCAAAAAGCATGGACCTGAATAGTTCCTAAATACTGCTAGCGCTGCAAAGATAAAGATTAAATTGATGCGAGATTAAATTGAAAAACAGAAAGAAAAAAAAATCAATAAACTTAATAAGGATTTATGAAAATAAATGGAAGTAGCTACTTAATATACATTAAAAACGAACTTAGAGTCGCTAGGAAATACTTGGGTAATGTTCAAGGTAGCTACGGCATGCTGCACATATTCTGAGTTCGAGGAGTCTAAGTGAGAACGACTCAACGCATCCGCTAAAACGTTAGACTTCCCGCTAATGTAACGCGCAGATAAACGGATATTGTTAAGAGACAGCAACAACCAAAGTTCACGTAGACAACGCTGCATGAAGGCGTTCGTTGAACGTTGATTGTTCAGTGCGTATACGCTGACCTGATTGTAAGCAGTTCGAGCTGGTTAATGTTCAAATGTTGACTAGCAATAAAAGGAGGAAACTTGGCATGGAGGAATTCCCCAAAACACACTGCACCACAAGCATCAAGACAAGCATCACATGCCAACAGTTCTGGATCGGACACAGTAATGGCGGTCGGAATCACTGAGACACCATTGTAGTGTTGCTCTTGCTTTCACAAAGGATAACACAGGAATGAATGATCGTGACAGTGGAACACTCAAAAAGGTCTTATCTGAATACATGCATTCCAAAGATATCCATAACGGAAACTAGTGTAGTAATTAACCCTTTTAACATATCTATGATAAAAACACTCAACTGCATCACCTTCCTGACTCTTCAACGAACCAGATACAAACACGAATAAAAAGTCAGCAAAGATTGTTTGTGAAGCAAAGTAACAGGTGAAGTTAAATCGAATTTAAGAACTCTACTAACTTACCGTTTCCTAAACACAGATTTTAAAAGCCCGTAATCGTCACACTCGTCGGACTCCATCCTCAAACACGTGCAGACTGCACAATCGGTCAAACCTAGGGGAGGGGCTCGAAACGCAACATTCATATATTTTCCAACTAGGGTTGAGTGAGGCATGAAGTGGAACTTGAAGACAGTTTGGACAATAAAGTTACTGTTTCGTGTTTTTGTTTCGTGCCATTTTAAAGTTATTTCTGCTTTTCTTTCTTTGTTTTTTTTTTGTAAAAATCGTAAGGAATTATTTTTCTGTTGTTTTTTTCATCCGCATTTTATCATCCGCATTTTGTTATCCGCATTTTATTATCCGCCGTCCGCCGTCCGCCATCCGCCATCCGCCATCTGCCGCCATCCGGTCCGCGTTTTACAGAACGGTGAACTCTCATAACTCATAATTCTCATAACAGTGAACTCCGAGACGACCGGCACAACAGTCATTTGTATTCCTGATTCAACTCCAGACACGTCCTCAAACGAACCAGAGACTGTTATCATAATACTGATACGTTTTTACAACAACGTACAATAATTCACTCACTAGTTTTCTCGTTGTTTATGTTCATATTGGCGCCAAAACAGCAACCATAACTATGGGAACTATACAAACCTCCGGTCAGGAAGTAAAATTGCAGTTTAATACCGATGCCTTGGATTTTATTTATACTTGCCCAGAAATCCGCAAGCATTTCCTTCCAGCAAATTTTAGCTGTCTCCGCGACCCGCAAAAATATCCTCCCGCAAAACAAATTCAGTCGCACAATCCGCATAATATCCTTGTGCACGGTAGCTAAATAAACAAAACTATGACGTCGTTCCCATACTATTGCATAATCAAACCGTAATAGCAATGAATCAAAATAGAACAAACACAATTTTGCTCTGCCATATCGCTCATATTAAAACACAAACTTTCCCGTCCCATTTAACTTTCTTAAAACGTCTCCATTCGTAAAAATACACCGTGAAATTCTCAAACTGCGTTTGCCAAAAAAAAAACGCAATGCAGCTTTAATGGCTTTACGACAAATGATTGAAACTGATAGGTAACGTGAGATATCGAAACTTATGAAGAACTTAATACCTTTGCGGTAACGTAATGTAAGATATGACAAGTTCGTCACAAGTTTTGACATCCCGATACCCAAGGGAAATTAACAATAGGTCCGGGGGCGCTCCCCAAAAAATTTTAGGAGCAGTATGTGATGCCCTTCTTGAAATCCTAACCGGTTTAACCAACCATATCCTCGATGCCCTAATATAGCTTCTATAAAGAAGAAACAACTAACCCCCCCGGACAAAAGTCCACAAAAATTTGTTAACAACTTTTGTCCCCATATTCTAGTGACTCCTATATCTCGTTATGCGCGCATGCGCTTTAACGAGATAAAAACTACGGTTTCCTATAGAAAATCGAATCTCCAAAACTAAAACGAGAAACGCTTTCAAACTTTCACAGTTTCATCTCATACTCTTAACAC
The DNA here is from genome assembly GCA_022457155.1 of Cladopsammia gracilis. Classification (NCBI taxonomy): domain Eukaryota; kingdom Metazoa; phylum Cnidaria; class Anthozoa; order Scleractinia; family Dendrophylliidae; genus Cladopsammia; species Cladopsammia gracilis. The sequence continues at coordinate 92,436 of JAJGOT010000218.1, forward strand.
ACATTTTGGCGTAAATTTGAGATTGAGAAATTAAACTTTTATTAGCTTAATTGAGGTACTTATGGATGTGCTCATACACATGCAAAATCACAAGTTCGAAATGCTTTTCTGATTTACTCAAAATCGGCTTGACAAAATTTTCTAATTTTTAGGTATTTTGTTTGCCATAGATCATAATTTATCGTAATAGTTTTGATTTTTCTAGATGCCATCGCAATCGCTCGGAATTTAGACTCAAGTAATTTCAATGTTTCTCATTTATCTCCGCAATTTTAGATGCGATTTACAAAATTATTGCACTCTTATTATAAACTTCAAACTATGTACAATATTTTGTGTAAGTTTCATAGTAATTCAATAAAGGAAAGTTAGTTAAACGGCCGCTCAAAAATGTTCGGTGCGGCTACACGAAAACTGGAGGGAAACACCTTATAAAATTTAAGTTGGTGGTTTTGATAACTAAGTTTGGTGTTGTTTCCTTCAATATTTAAAAATGTTATGAGTGTTCAAAGTCAGGCTGAATACAGTTATATCGTAAATTATGTGGCTTCTGTTTTGTTTGGAGAAAAATAGATTTATTTAATACATACAAGTAATACACATTTAAGCTGCACAAAGTTTATCCCACCTTAGCTGCAGATGATCCTTCTCCATAGTAGTAAACGAAGTTCGTTCCATCATCACTGTACTGTATTCTGTATTTTGTTACCCACTGGTTGGCAGCGTATCTTCCTTGCGACGCTACGCGTTTCACCCTGTGGTGACTACCCAGATCAACCTGAAGCCACTGATTGGCATCATTTGTTTTAGCTGACCAGGCGCCTTGTTTTCCTGCTGGTGGTATATAGTACAGTCTGCCCTGGATGGCGGCATGATTGACATCCCATTCCGAAGAGGCACTGATTTGTCCATCTAAGATTGCACCGCTCTGCATGCCAAGAGCGGATTGACAGTCTACGATATATCAATAAATATAAAACTTTTTATATCGTAGTGCAATAATAATAATATATCGTAATGCAGTAAATATGAAACTTTTTATATCGTAGTGCAATAACATTGTCATAGTAAAATGAATATGAAAAATGAAAAAAGCCAAATAGGAATTAATTAGCTTAACCATCACAGCTTGCAGCATTGATATAGAGCCCACACGTAACCGTGCAATTCAGAATTGTACTCATCGTGTATTAATTGTGCAATTTCGACCTAATTAACTTCTATTGGTCATTTATGTTTTTCCACTTTTTCTATGACAACGTTATTGCATTAAGATGTATTTATAATTATGTCTATTTATTTACACATTTATTTATTTACAAATTAAAATTTCTGACTTGTTTTCGGGATTTTCCGAGGTTAAAATCTTTAAAAATCGACATTTCGGCCAGTTTCACTGGCCTTCTTCAGGTCCTTTTAAAAATGTATCAATATGGCGGAAAGTTGTTTACCTTGGTAACCGCATGTAACTTTGTGACTAGTACATGACGTGTAAACGATGACAAAATGCTTCACAGGCCTTCGACTGTTTTTCCCGCGCATTTTGACATCGTTTACACGTCATGTAATAGTCACAAAGTTACATGCGGTTACCAAGCTAAACAACGTTCCGCCATATTGATACATTTTTAAAAGGACCTGAAGAAGGCCAATGAAACTGGCCGAAACGTCGATTTTTAAAGATTTTAACCTCGGAAAATCCCGAAAACAAATCAGAAATTTTAATTTGTACACTGAGATGAGAGGTGAAAGTTTCAGGAATACGATTTATTTATTTATATATAATATACTGAAATAGGATTATGGCTTTAAAACTTAACAACATCGGCAGAGCGATCCAATCCTCGGCAGCATCCTCTAAAATGAAAATGTTTGTGGTAGGTTTCGGAGTTGCGATCTGCTGCATTTGTTCTTGTGCATGGCAGTTCGAGAATACAGCCTAAACATCATATGGTTTCTTTTTTGGGAAAAAACATGGCTTTGTTGTTTGTTGTTATTTCTGATCTGTACCAATATAAACACGTTTGTGTTTCTCCAAATGGAAAAGTTTCGTCAGATGTAAAATTCTAAACAATGATTGTTAAAATAAGAACTATTACCTTGTCGGCAGCCATAAACCTCAACTCTCATTGATATATGACCATGCCAAGTCATTGGTTGAAAACGGGTGTAACGCGCCCAAATCGGCGGGTGTAACTCATGAGAAACAACCTGGTGCTGGTCCATGCTTCCAGCAAACTCCTATATCAATAAAAACAGGAGATGTTAGCAATAGGCCATTTGCACGATGCCGTCATTTGACTACTACTACCAGGATTCCTTTCGTTTTTCCTTTCTTATTTAAATTTTGTAATCCCAGTGTGGTTTAAATAACAATATCCCTAATTTGCACTACAAAACAAAAAACCGAAGGATTCTGGTAGTAGTAGTCAAATGACGTCATCGTGCAAATGGCCTATTCGCAAAGAAAATTTGCAAAATGTGCTACCCTGACACGTGTTTTGGGCCGCTATTACATGGGTTTGCATAAGGCAATACAACTGTACAAATTTCCTGACAGTCAAGGGTAGTTATTATTACGCACTCATTAAATTAAATGTTGCATTGGCGTTAATTAAAATTTGTTCCGTGGAAATGAAGGACAGAAGGTGTTGTTTATTGATTAGATTGTACCTCAATGACTGTTTGTCCTTCTTCCTTGTAGTCCTGATAGTTCAGTCCATCATTACTGTACTTTATCCTGTACTTGGTGACCCACTGGCCATGATCCTGTCTCCCTTGTATTGCTAAGCGTGTCACTTTAGTGTATGTCTGACCCAGATCAACCTGAAACCATTGATTAGCATCATTTGTTCTAGCAGACCAAGAACCTCCTTTTCCTGCTTGTGGTATATAGTTTAGCCTGCCCTGGGCGACAGTGAGACTGGCATCCCATTCTGTAGAGGCGCTTAGTTGCGAGTCCAATATGGCACCACTTTCCATCCCGAGAGCGCCTTGACAACCTTTTGGTTAAAATAGAAATGGTACCATAATCACAAGTTCCGTTATGTAGTTACTACATTTTTTGGTTTCCTTGTTCATCGATAGTATGGTCACAGAGCTGTAAGCATAGGTTGAGTAGTGTCTTTTCTAAGTAAATCTAATTTTTGTTTGTAAAGCCCTTGCAAATACCGCAGTCGGCAGCGTCTTAGCCGTCATTTACTATTCGAAAAACAAATCACAGACATATACTATGACTCTTTGATGAATTCTTCTTAAATTCCTATAAAAATTAACTTCCGCTCACTGCTTGTCGAAACGCCAGTCAATGCTAGTGACTACAGTCAGCGGTTTCAGGACCTCAGTTACACAGACTGCCACACTGCACATATAACATTGATATATTCAGAAAGTCGTTTTCAGTTGAGTGTCAAAATTGTGATTGGCTTAAAAAGTTCGCACCACTTTCTCAACCAATCAGAAGTAAAACCAAAAGCATCCATCATCTACCCTTTTTCCCGAGATTGGCGCCTGCGACTAAAAATTGCTTTCATTTCTGATTGGTTCACTAAAGTGTCTGCGTCTGTTGTGCTGGTGCGGAGTTATTACCTTGGTTTTGATTGACTGACATTCAATTGACACTCAATTGACAACTGCTCTGTTACAAGCAGACTGACATTCATTTGACAACTGCTCTGTTACAAGCAGACTGACACCTTCATTTGGAGAGAGCTGCTTTGCGCCGGTGACATGTATTTACGGCTTCTAGTTCTGATTAGTTACAGATGGATGGATAGATGGATGGATGAATGGATAGATAGATATAAAGATGAAACTTATTTACAATGAAGCTGCGCATCTAAAGTTAATCCATATAAATTAATAATAGTACAACTTAAGAACAATAATACTAATTGCAAACAGGTGTAAAGTAAACATATAAAATTGAAAACACTAAACTTAAAAGTAATACTAAATTAAAAATAAGTTATAATACATAAAGTGTTACTGAAATCTAAATGCATCTAACCAATAGTTGGTATAAATGACGTAACTGAACTAGAGCATTTCGTATTAACATTTAGTCTAATATATATATATATATATATATATAGATACAATTATATATACAATGTGCCCTCCTGCCTATCTATCTATATAGATAGATAGATAGGCTGAGCCTAACAGCGTCGCTCTCTGAACAAGCTTAACTAAGGTGAAACTTAATTAAGGTGAAAGGTTGGAAGCACAAGAATTAAGTTTAACGAATAGGCTATTGTTCAATTTCAGCACATTTTCTAAAAAAAAAAAACAGTAATACGCGACCGCCGTCTGCACAGTACATTTAGACTGCACAAAAGTTCACAAAAACAACTTTTTCTCCGTCTAGAATAACTAGTACGACTACTTTGCGAATAAAATACAGTTGTTGCTTGTCAAAAATTGCCCGAGAAACCAATTTGGAAATCAAAATTGCAAAAATACACAAACATATTTGCATAAGGCGAAGCGAGTGAAGATAGAACAGTAAAATCCAAGTCTTGTTTTGTTTACATAAAATCGCTTTTTAATCCATGTAATAAATGAATAAACACATAAAAATAGACAGCACAACCTTCTTTCGAAAAATTTCATTCAAATATCTCTTACTTTATGTTTATAAGCAAAACGCGTACCATTTATAGCGCATCGAGTTCGAACTGCCTTCGATGAAATTCAAGAAAACGAGACAACTGAAGTTAAGCACGTTTTAAAAACAATTCTCCAAAACTACACAAGAACACAAAGAAAAAGTCAATCGCAGATTGATATCAACAAAAATTTCCATCGAAAAATGTAATCTGTTTTACCTTTCAGTCCCTCGCTTGATTGGAAATTCTTTAAATCTCCGCTTCTTTGCTTCTCAAATCCGTAATAAAAACAAACATCTCCCCGCATTGATAAAAACGTATGAAGTTCCTCCCTGAAAGCTCTTCTTTTTACACTAAAGCAGCTTCTGAGTATCCCTTAATTAGTATCCCTGTCTTGAGTAGCAAACCACGAAAAATCCAGGGAAACAACGACTTTAATTTTGAACGGTTTTCTCCGCTCAGTAAACACAGCTGGCGTGACATTCGGCCTTGTAACCGCGCGAAAAACAAAGCCTCGCTTTGGTTTCAAAATTGCTAAGATCCCGGATGTTGCGTGACGTCGCACGCGCATGTTTCGCGACGTCACACGCGCCCGCGAGCTAGCCATGTCCAACACGGGCGGGCGGCACACGCACCCGCGAAAGATTCCGCTAGCCATGACCATGAAAAATGACGGGCGTAGGTTCTATGAGAGTATGGGGCTACACAGCGGGCCTTCAGTCAGCGAAAGCTCCTATTATACAGTTTAGCAGCTGTAGCCAGACGTTGAAATTACTTTTACCATGTGAAGATTAGATTTCTTTCTAGTGTTGTAATTGTGAATATCGGAATTGTGGGAAAGTAAGTCACGGAGATAAAGCGGACAGAAACCATTTAGCCGTTTAAATACAGTAAGACACTTGTGAAAATTCCAGCGTTCAGTCAAAGAAACCCAACCTAACTCGCAAAATAAATTTACGTTACTCTCTTCTCTGATCTTCTTTTGAAGTATAATACGCACTCCCCTCTTCTGCAGCCTTAGGAGTCTGTCGAGACTAGTACTATCAGCATTGGACCATATAATGTCACAATATTCTAATAACGGCTGAATTAAAGTCATATGTAAATGTTTACAAGTGTCAGTATTCAAATATTACCGGATCCTCCCTAGCAAGTTTAATCTACGAGTTAATTTACAGAAATATTGGTTCATTGGATTGTGTGCCTCTGTTGTGATTGGTCAGAGTAATAACTTTGGTTTTGGCTTTACGTACGGCACTTAACTGACAACCGCTCTATCGTGGATTAAACGTAATTAATCCTTACCAAGTAAGTAAACATGATTTCCCCAAGCACCTCCTTTACCGTCACTCGAACAAGCACTACTCCTGCCGTATTTGTCAAAAGTACTTTCCGCTGTAGAACTGGCAGCACACCATCCGCCATCTTGAACGGCAAACATGTCGAATCCCTTTCTGAGAGCTGCGACAGCGCACTTGGCAATTGCGTGCTTACGGCTCTTGTAAGCACCATCCAAAATGGAGTCTGTTTGTTCAATTGTCGATATTGCACGATCACCTGTATCTTTAAAGCATCCAAAACTCTTATAGTCTGTTGAACAAGCAGGGTAGATTTATAAATGACACTAGCACATATTTTACTTGCCTTGTACTACAATGTATAGTAACCAAAATATATATTTTTTTGACTTGTGATGGGTCTCTCAAACAATGCTGCCTAACAAGCGCAATCACAAGAAGCGATCGTGGAGACTTTCAGTTTTGTTAAACAATTTACCATTCTGAATGACAAGAAACCAACTCTAAATTTAGTTTTTAGCTTTAATTTGTTCGATATTTCGGCGTCACGGCCTTCTTCAGGAGCGTCATGTAGACGTTTGTTCCGTTGACACAAATTTCAAATATTGTAACATCAATAATTATAATTCTATTTAATAATTTCATCATTCTAAAGATAAGTATATAACCAAGTTGCTCAAAATTAAAATATTATTTTAAAGTAAAAAAATTACATTCTAGCTTTCATCAGGGGAGGTGAAGCAGACATTTAGATGGACACGTGTTATAGAACGCCAGGTGAGACGAAATACGCATGCGTGTGAGACTAATTGTACGGCTACTGAATTGGGAGAATCCGAAATTGGATTTGTGATCTCAGATCATTTGGATTCTTCATGACCAAAAAAATTCTAAAACGGATCATTTAATGCAAAGAAACCGTTGGTATGCAAATGAACCTATTTTGACTCGCTTGTGTTTATCAGTCTGCTCGACAAACAGTTTTCAAAATGTGCGCAATAAAATCTTACCTGAATTGCCCATGATATAAACTCGTGAATTGAAAGAAAACAACAAATGGAGCGAGTTAATTTGCACGAAAGACTGCTTGTCATATTTACTTGCTTCGAACCCATTTTCCAAAAAACGCTCAGATCACGAATCTAAAAATTCGGATTTGAGATTTGAGATTCGATCTAAAAAATCTGACCAACATATGGATTCAACGTATTCATTATCCGTATTTTGGATTTTAGTAAAAAAAAAACACACAAAAACGGAAAATCGTTTTTTGGATTTTGGATTCAAGAATGCGGATTCGGATTTTCCCCCCCAAAAAAGCAGCCTAATAGGCCATTTGCACGATGACGTCATATGACCACAACTACCAGAATCCTTCAGTTTTTTGTTTTGTAGTGCAAATTAGGGCTATTGTTATTTAAACCGCACTGGGATTACAAAATTTAAATAAGAAATAAAAAACGAAATTAATTTTGGTAGTTGTAGTCAAATGACGCCATCGTGCAAATGGCCTATTATCGTACCTGATTCAAACCATGTTGCACGAACGTCTTGCAAAAAATGATTAAGTTGTATGGCTGTGTAAATCACATTAAAACATATTATATGGCATACATTATATGCCTTTCCTATGTCTGTATAACAGACAAATCTGAATAATGACGATTTATCGAAATTGATACTTAATCTTACCTTTGATGAAATAGACTTGATTAGCCCAATATCCGCCTTCACCATCCAATTGACAAGCACTAGATAATCCATGTTTGTTGAATGTCGTCTCAGCTGTGGCACTAGACGCACACTGTCCACCATTCTGAACAGAAAATACTTTAAATCCTCTCTGTTTTGCAACTCTGTAGCATTTATCAATTGCTTCAGTTCGCTGTCCGTAGTTCCCGTCCAAGATAGGATCTTTACCCTCCAATAATGGAATTGCACGATCTGAGGTGTCTTTATAACAGCCAATAGTCTCGTAAGCTATGTGGGGAAAAAATGTTTACTTTATTTGTTATGGCTCTAGAACCAGCAGTAAGGCAGGTACTAAACGGGAAAACATTAGCATTAGCATTCTTGCACTTATGTCAATGTTCGTTCCCACTTAACGTGAATTCTTATCCTACCTTCCGCTTATACATATGTTTATGTTTATATTTATGTCGCAAGTGAAAACGAAGTCTCCCTCCGATGGTATTTTATACTTTTTCTTTCCTGAGTTTCTAGAGACTGAGCTAATATTGTTCTGTTACGTGTCTATTAAATACCTCAACCCTACTCAGACTGATGGTAAGGTGAGTTCCGCCCAAAATCTATATATTTTTGTCGTTTACATGATATGATGACATCATCTCGCGTATGAAGAATGTAATGATATGTAAACTGCTGCCATCTTGGATTCTCAAGATGACTCAATGCAAAAGAAATAAATAGAAAACAAAGATGGTGAAATGATATACAAGTGCAAAAATATAAAACGTACAGCAGACGGACAGTTCAACGATAGGGTAAACATGCCTAACAAGGAACTTCACATCTCATCAAATAGAATCTATCATGTTAAAATAAAGCACGTTAAATTTGAGAAAAAGTGACAACATTTCTTGGGTATTCGTTAAATGCATAAACGTTTAAACATTTGTCACGGTTTTGACAAAGTAATGTAGAGAAAGAGATGGAACCTGCATTTGCGTCTTAAAAACTTAAAAAATTCTAAGTTCTTTTCCAATTTTTTTTTTTTTTTTTGCTGTTGTTTTTGTTTTTTGTTTACACACGTTCTACATGTATGTGTTAAAATGATAGCGATAGTTAATAGAAGACGCTTACGGAAGTGTTGAAGGTAAGTATATTCAGTAGTCTTTTTTCCATGTAAACGACTGAAACCAAAGCTTTCAAAGAGATGAACTATTACAATAACTTTATATAAGTTTATATTACTTGATTATTATTTTTAATATTCTATGAAAAGATTCCTGGAATAAGTTATAAAATGTCTACTAGAAAAAAAAGAAGCATGCTTTCGTTGATGATCACCATTGCACATGAATATAACCTTACGTGGTTCGACTTGTGGAATTTTAATTTTGATCTCACTGGGTCCTTGAGCTATGGAGTTTTGAACCTGTGTAATCCATGATGGTTTGTTGGGCTGAGCGTATCCAGCAAAAGCAAACGACCCTCGGAATTCTGTCAAGATAGGATCCTTAGCTCCCAGTCTCTTGAGAGCGTTAAATGCCGATGAGGCTCTATTGGAGGTTGAATCTTGAATGGCAACCAAAACAATTTTACTGCAGATAAAAAAAATATTTTTTTAGTAAATGAATCATTCTGTGCTGGGTATTTGATTTAGGTGTTAGTAAGCAGACCTTTCTCAAGAGAGAAACATCTTTTGTTAGTTATTAATGACAGGAAAATATGGTCTGTTGTACTCAATTTAACCATTTAAATTGTATTAAGTTCTAATTATACATCTTATTCTAAAAAGTTCCTTTTCTGTTATAATGATATGCATAGAATTCGTTTGATTGCTACTTTACAATTATCTTTTAATAGGATTGAAGTACGTGAAGTATAAAAAGGAGAAAATAAAATGGAAAAGGTGTACATTGAATTGGTTTTACACCATTATTTGAAAGCCTCAGCTCCGCTATTCAGTTTAAAAATAACCCACCGCACTGGACAAAAGACAAATTAGGGTTACATACTCTCCATGTATGGTGTCAAGATAAGCTGCCATGTTTGCACCAGCCGCACTATCTGCTAAGACATCAAAAGCCTTTTTCTCAAGCACTCCACCTGGAACGAAAGAATTAAGGAATGAAATCAACACAGTTTTTTTTTTATATGACACTTTCATTGAGATACTTAATGGTAAAATAAAAGTGAAGAGGACATGTGAATGAGGCCAAATTGTTAGACCCCCCGAAAGGTCCTATTAGCCCGGGGAGGACCCAGGGGGGGGGGACCCAACAAAGTTTTGTACGGGGATGTTCCGCTCCAAAGCCTTAGCTTTCCATATACCGTTTCTGACAGAAAAGGTACCCCTTTCATATTCCTTTCGTTGAAAATTGCACCCCTTTCATATACCTTTCATTGAAAAGTGGTGCCCCTTTCATATAGCTTTTAATTGCATACGTTTGATATATTTTGAAAGGCCCTCTTTATTATACTTAAATGGCAGTTTTCCATACCCTTTTGTAGACATCAACTCGTGTTTTACCTACGCTTTCCTACACTTCGTGAAATCCCTACCCTTTCATATACTTCAAATCGTGAAATCACCACCCTTTCATATACCTCCAGCCTAACAAAGGTACCCCTATCGGCGGAGCATCCTCGTATAGCCCATTATAGGGAGTATCCCCCCCCCGGCCTATTAGGCTCGAACCAAACCCAAAAAAGTCCAAAGGCCCGGAACGTAACCCTCAAAATTCCCTTTTCGTCACAATTAAAGTCTTTACCAAAATCTTTCACCCGAAAAAAGTAAGGCGCCACAAAATTTCAAAACCCTCATATCGCAAAGTTCAAACCTAAAATTATACCTGAGTATTTTCCAGGAAAACCACCGCTCGTCAAATTACTAAGTTTACAACCTCTTTCAAAAAATGTAAAAAAATGGCGTCAGCAGATATTCGCCTATTCCAGGTTACTCACGTTTGGTGTTCCTTATGATCGAGGCTTTCAATTTTATTACATTACCTATGTTATGTTTATAGAAATACTGCAGCTGTTTTCCATGTTCAGGTAATGTTACAGCTTTTTTGTACAAGCTTAAGCATTTTCATTTGATACCTTTTAATTGAATGGAATTATTTTCATGTAACAGTCTTGTAAGAGTCAAAATACTGTTTACATCACAGGGTGCTAAGAAAGGAATTCTATAAATGATTTATAATAGTTATTCTACATTTTCACTTTTCTTTTATTTATTGCGTCCAATAAACGAAACGGGTAAAAATGTAAAGACCCAACTTTAGCTTATAATCAGAACAATTGTCCACAAAAGTTACAATGGTCAAACCTTTATACGTATAAATATTATGTACTTATTGACTAAGTGGGAGGGCCGGATGGGAAAATATTTGGCTCGAGGTCATGGCGTACGGACCGAGCGCAGCGAGGTCCGTACGCCATGACAGAGAGCTAAATATTTTCCCATCCGGCCCGACCTAACTTAGTCAATAAGTATTTTATTATATGACCAATTTGGAGACAAAATTACTTGGAATTTTAATGCGCGAGGCCGTCCGCTTTTGTAATAGGGCCGTACGCGGCTTTTTCCGGCCCCGCTCGCGCAAACGCGTACGGCCCTCATACGGGACTTTCGTCAATGGTTTTGCAAAGAAACGGTTCGCAGGGCCGTGCGGGTCATATGATAAAGAAAAGAATGAACGCCAAATAACTGGTGACATTAAGTACCTGTTTTGGCATCCAAAGTAACAACATTATGTCCCCTGATATGGAGTGAGTGATCTACTCCATTAACCTTGATGTAAGCGATACCACATGTGCCTGAAGTCTTTCCTGGATCATTGCAACCTTCACTTCGAATATGAATATCCAACACTTGAACTGCAACCAAACAAAACATACAAAAAATCATGGGAGTTGTTAAAACCTTTGTTGCAGGCTGTTTGTTCAATTTTATGAAAATGCTCCTAAAACGTCTATTAAAAATAAATAATGGAGATGAATTACCAAGGGAGTTGTTTATCTATTGGGTAAAACATTCAGGACCACATCGAAGGACAAACCTTTGACGGTTGTTTTGCTGAGAAATTTCAAGCTCTTAGCAATTGGAATCGTGTTAAATGTGTATTGGCTCCCCAATCTTCCATTGAAACGTTTAATTACCGTATACATCTTGTTTCCAATACTAACAATTATTGTTCACATGGAAGTATCATCCTAAACCGGGCTCGTCGGCGTTTGTTAGATAACATATCAAACACGAGGAAGAGTGTTTGCTCCGGATATCATAACACCGAGAAGTGAGTTGAGAAATCTAGGTGCAGCTGAGTTTTATTAACCAACTCAGAGGTGTTTGAATTTAAACAGCATTTCCAGTGTTTGATAAAACTTCTCATGCTGATCATTAAATACAGAGAGAACGAAGGAATAAAATTGTGCAATAATTCATGACAAGAACATAAAGGAAATCATTAGCGTGAAGGAGGTTTGGATACCCGGTCTTTATTTGCATAGATTTTCGCAATTTTATTCCTTCGTTTTCTCCACATTTAATGATCAGTTTGAGAAACTCTATCAAAAACTCCAAAGAGTTTTTCATCATGGGTAAAAAACTCAACTGCACCTCTTTCTATTAACTCATTTCTCTGTGTTTGGATGTCCTGATGAAACACCTTGCTCGTGTTTGATATATTACTTGAAGACCCTGAGAGTTGGTCCCACCGGCTTTCGAACCAACCTCCTTCCGCTCCAAGGAATGGTACGCTGCCAACTGAGCTGCGTTCAAACTAGAAATAGCAGTTGACAATAACAAGATCACAAGTGATAGTTACCAGGTTCTATCAACGCCGTCACTATACTCGGTCCAAGGCCTGACGAGGCTTGTGCTTGGCCGATCCACGAAGGCATGTATGAGCCCGCGTAGCCTACCAATGCCAATGAGCTGCGATGACTTAGAATTAATGGATCTCTAGCGCCCAGTCTCTTAAGCGCAGGAAGTACTGGTCCACCAAAACGTGACGCTTCGTCTTGAACAGCGAAGAGAACAATTTTCCTACAAAGTACAAAGTCCACAACGTACAGTATCAGCCTGAGATTTTAAATTGTACATATTTTGTAATTATTCGGAGTATTTTACATAGGGGGAACTCAAGAAAGTGCCCCCAGACTGATGAATGTATTAGGGAGCTTAAGCAACCACGAACGGCGTGGATGCCAGAGACAATGGCATAAAACATTAGGTTAATGAGCGAAAACAAACCGGATGCAGACGCCATACGTCTTAGCTCCGAGAAACACCTTAAACGCAGAATAAACCCTGAGGAGCTTAAAACAATTGCAAGAAGCCACTATTCTAGTATGAACCGTGACTATCGCATAAGACTTGGATGTTACACTGCTCTTTTAGCCATGATGATGAAACAGTCTCGCAAGTTATGCTAACCGCAGCCTCTCGCTCACATTAAATCACGGTCGACTGAGAAATGAACTAATCCAAAGCAGCGAATACAAGTTCTTCGTTAAGCAGCTCTTACTGATCTTGCAACTCTTTCAAAGTGAGCCCAAGAAACTCCATTATTATGCCAAGAGCTAGCAAAAAAATCTGATAACCGACAAAATCTGATAAAGAATACTGAACAACGAAGTTTAAGAATCATTGGCAACAGCAGTCTGAAACGTCCATCAGTTGAAAACGCAATCAAGCGCAAAAGCGATCAACTGGTCTTTGATTGTCTTCAAGATAATGTTTGCTCCCCCTTCAAGTCGTATTTTGAGAGACTGGATCATTCAACAATGAATGAATGAATGAAACAATGAATGAATGAATGATAAACAATGAATGAAATGAATGAAACAATGGTTTCTCAGTAAAACTGCCTAAAGTTCGCCTCGAATTTGGGAAAAAGGGTTTTTACTATCAAGGAGCCAAGCTTTTTAACGAACTACCAATTGAACTTCGATCCTTAACTTCAAAAATTTTATTTAAGAAAGCACTTAAAGCACATTTTCATTAATTTTATGAAACGTTTATCTTTTTAATCGCAATTGTAGTAACAGTCTTTTAGCTTTTTATCTTATGGTTATAGTTTTTTATTGTATCTTATCACTTTTATCTTTTAGTTGTTTAGTTATATTTATTTACTTAGAGGACCCCATTGATAACAGTGTTTTTTAAATATTGATGGGTTTTATCCTGTTTAAATATTCGTCATTATTATTATTATTATTATTATTATTATTATTATTATTATTATTATTTATTATTATTATTATTATTATTATTATTATTATTATTATTATTATTATTATTATTATTGTTAAACAAATGTCGGCATAACTAAATATTCTAAACGGCTCTGGAAAGCATAAATTCCTCCTGTTAGTATTACAGCTAGAGATTTTTTTCCTAAGATCAAGGAAACGACAACAGGCCTGTTATACCTTTATTTTGATCTAAAAGGAAAAATATCTCAGGCACGTACTTGGGGTAGACTTATTCTGGAGAGGAACTAATATGCTTTTAGCGAGGACCAGGACTTGTGCTAGGCCTGTCACCTTTTATAACAACAGATGTGGTCTTCCAACAATACTCGTCATTATAATTGACAGCGCAAATAGACACCAACCTACATTGACACTACACTACAAGTAGGAACTGATCGATCAAAATATCATAAACAAGCGCCGGTCAAATATATCGATCAAAAGTAAAACTATAATAACTAAACTAGGGTATCTAAAAGATAGTAATGCTGCGGCTCATTCTGTTGATGTTGACATTAGGTAGGCAGTGATCCATCTGCTTGCGTGAGACTCTGACAATAGTCACAAATTTATGCGGTTTTTTTTTTTTTTAACTAAGACCACCCTCCCACCCCCAGGCAAAAAATGTTTAAAAGCAAAGGGTTTGAGAAGGGTTTGAAAAGGTGTTTCCAAATGGTTTGTGAACTTAGAAAAGTGAGTCTTGTTTCTCTAACAGAGGTGCAAGAGCGCCTCCGATCGATCGATCGATCGATTGAACCTCAAATTGTCAAAACACCTGTGTTAAAACAGTGTTGGCTATGTTTGTCGAACATTTCGAAGCTTTTGGCAATGAAGGAACACCGAAGACGAACGAAAGAAGCCAAAGAAAAGAGTTTGTTTAAATGTAAACAAGCGGCCACCTTCGTTAACCTTAGTAACCACGTGACACGCGCCACAGTAAACAAAATGGTGTGTATCGAAATTCGCTAAATGCGATGGCTAAATGCAATAATACAATCACAGTATTCGTTCTAACAAAACTAAACTTATGTTTGGACATGAACCGATACAGATCGCGAAAATCGAAAGCGTCCAGATTTGTGAAATTTTCACATACTGCATTAAAAACGAAAGCGGGACTGAGTTGGGAAAGTCAAGTACGAGCTTCTTCACATCGTATTACAGATAAATCAAGGCAAAACATCACCTCTAATCTTTCCCACTGAAATCCACGCGAAAAAGACGACGGTACGACGTTCTTTCCTGGCGCAAAGCATTCTGGTCAAAAATGCCACAAAGAACTCTGGTAAAAAGTGTGGTTAAATGCAATGCATTCTGGTAAAAAGTGATGAATTCGAGAATTCGTCCCATCTTATATATCTCTCTTAAATCCTGATTATGTTGCTGCTCGCTCGCTGCGCTCGCTGTGCAGCAATAACTTATTTCTACTAAATGAAAAACTGAAATGTTATCTTAACCGAAGATGGAAACGGATTTTTTTTCGAAGTAACTCGATGTATCGGGAATTTTCGACTGCGTTAGGTGCGCAATACATTGGCATTGGGTGCGCAATACATTTTGGGTGATACTGGGTCTATGATTAATTAATACAAACAAAAGCATGACAATTTTCCTTTCTCTATTTAAACTGAAAAGTAGTCTCTACGAATTCAGCTCCTGGACAATTCAGTCAACTTAAACCAATTGGAAAGAAGTGCAACGTCCTTTAAAAGAGCGCACATTTTTTTTTGAGTGACGTTTTTCGCGGCGTGGCCGGTGACATGCTTAAGCTCCCCATTAACCCTATTTTGCCTGGGGGGGTGGGGGGGTACAAAGTGCCCGCGCTAACTTTTAACATTCATAATTGCTTTAATATCTATTCAAACGCCTTCAATTATTGTGACTTCTCTTGAAATTTATTTGGCAACAATTATTGATCACGTGACTTGATGTTTCCATAGCTACAAGATATTGACAGCCGTGTTTTTTGTTTGTAATTTGCATATTTTTACCTTTGAATGAAGAAAAACAGTGTTTATTGGTATAACGTTTACATTCTTATGTAATTTGGCGTTGATTTATTGGTTTTTAATTAATTTTGAGTCATTTTGACGGTGTTTTAGAGGTTTTGAAAATTTTCAGAAATCCAAGATGGCGGATCCAAGATGGCGGCCGTATAACTAATTATCCAATAACTACGTCATATGACGTCATTGTTCCATTGTCCGTGCCGCAAAGGACGTACTATGTACCTTTTAGGTGTCATTACGATAGCCTTTATATTCTTGAAGTTATGAGGGAGAGGAGGAGGGGAATGTGCGCGCCCACCAGGCTCAGGAACTCAAAAAAAGCCCAGGCAAAATAGGGTTAAGTCATCCCATGTAACAACCGTATCCAATTAAAGGAACCACCACCGTATCCAAATAAAAGTGATTCATTCATTCATTCATTCATTCATTCATTCTTTCTTTCCCAGACAGACATAAATGGAGACCTTATCTGCCGCTTAGGCAAGTGAGCACTTTTCTTTTTTCCCCAAATAGCTTAATTTCCTATAAGCGCCCATTGTTAATTTTCCGGGGGAAAAGAAGGAGTCGCTGTTGGTCTGGCAGCATGACCTGAGTTATGTGATTTTCTTAGAAAGGATATTTCGCTCGGAAAGGCTATTAGAGTATAGTCGGACCCCGTTATATGTGGACAATATAAGTGAAATATGCAAAGAACCGCAAACGGCAATGCTGCTAACGGTATACGTACATGTAGGATTTGCGAGAGACCTAACCAGCCAAAAAATGAACAAACATACAATAAATTGCAGGGCTGATCTGACTACGTAGAAAAATAGACTTTGCGAGACACCATCACGACAGAAACCGATAAAGTAGGATGGCAACCGTGGACAGCCGTTTCGTTGTTATTGCAACTCATCAGCACGGTGCAGCGAACTAAATGTCGCCGCAAAGTCTATTTTTTTTTACTTAGTCAGATCAGCCCTGTAGTTTATTGTATGTTTGTGCATTTTTTGGCTGGTTTGGTCTCTCGCAAATTGGACGCAGATTCTACGTATACCGTTAGCAGCATTATAGTTTGCGGTACTTTGCAGATTTCACTTTTATTTTTATGGTTTTGTCCATGCGTCATGTTCAGATCGTCTTTGTCCATCTATTTTCTCTTTGTGAGACATCGTTGCGACACTGTGGGCTCTTTGTTTCTCGGAACATGTGATGTGGCAGTGCGTGATTTCAGTGACAAGTAAGTACATAGTACGGAACCTGATATGGTGAACGGGTCATTGTGTAATCTATTTGCGCTGGATTTCTTGCTGGCGAAATTTAGCTCGCTACACCGTAATGATGAGTTACAATAACAACGAAACGGCTGTCTACGGTTGCGATCCTATTTTATCGATTTCTGTCGTGATGGTGTCTCGCAAAGTCTATTTTTTACGTAGTCAGACCAGCCCTGCAGTTTTTGTATATGTGGAAATTAAACTTTGGCATCATAAATCATGTCTCCATTAACCGTGTGTTTGTATTAAGAAAACACATTGGCTCTAATTCCTTCAGGTCATTTAATAAGCAGGTATTCATGAAGCGGGGTTCCACTATTTCATAGGTTAATTAAACTATAGATAATCAAGTAAGTACTTACTCCCCTGACAGGCTATTTAAGTAGTTTACTGCACTAACGGCGGCATTTGACCATGCATGAGTGTCAAATCCTCTAGTTTCCAAGAAAACACCTGCAAGTAAAGAATATAGAGCAAATGTTCAGTGAACAATCTAAAATCTGCTGATCGGCTAAGTTGCTAGCTGGCTGGCTAATTTACTTATTCGCTGGTTCATTGATTAAAAAGGGTACTGTCCCGCCGAAATAGCAAAATTTCGCTTAGCTAATGTCCACGTTATGTCGCCAAATGCCACCAAATATACAGCTTAGTTGGATAAAAAGCCGGATTCTATAGAGCAAAACAAAAGCAGTAGTTTGGAGATAAAGTGCAGGATTGCAAGGTTTGAAGTGGTTTACAGTTCATGAAATTTGATTTATTGACATGTGGTCAAGAAATCAAACTTGTCATTCTTGTGAAATTTTGACTTTTCTAGCCGTTATTTTGTCTTTTTAGTTCATATTTCTTTGCTTCTATCATTTTTGGCGATGGTTTGTTCCAATTTCAAGATAATAAAGTAAGCTTAAAGCAAGCTCGACTCCTGGCTATAATCATGAAAACACGATATTTCAGCCGGGACCGTGTCCCTTTAAAATAGTATGTCTTCATTGCGCCTTACTCTCCAAAGGAAGTTGTCAGTCTGCTTGTAACAGAGCGGTTGTCAACTGAGTGTCGGAAAATCAAACCCAAGGTAATAACTCCGCACAAGCACAACAGACGCAGACACGTTAGTGAACCAATCAGAAATCAAAGCAATTACATGTTGCAGGCGACAAGCGTGGGAAAACTCGTAAAAGCAAGTCACGATTGGTAATTTTGGTTTAGGTTATGATTGTTCGAGACAGTGGCACCAGATTTTGTAGCCAACAATAACAACCGAAATCAAAAGAATCATAAAATTACTATCGACATTCATTTGTAGTCAAACAATAACAAGTGCAATGTAATATTAAAAAACTGAAAACTAAAACATCATAAGATGACCAAAGATTACTTTACTGTTTAACTCCTTTATTGACTGACCGACTGTAAGATTCATTGATTGACGGACTGGCTTAATGACTTATCTCTCGATTGACTGATTAACTGGTTTCTTAGTTGATTGATTGATTGATTGACAGTGACTGACTGACTGAATGAATTAGTTATTAACTGATCGACTGATTTACTAGTTCACTAATTGATCGATTGACTGAGTAACTGGCTCACTTGTTAATTGATTGATTGACTGATTGATTGATTGATTGATTGATCGATTGATTGATTGATCGATTGATCGATTGATCGATTGATCGATTGATCGATTGATCGATTGATCGATTGATCGATCGATCGATTGATTGATTGATTGATTGATTGACTGACTGACTGACTGACTGAGAGGCTGAATGACTGAAGGATTGACTGATTGAATGAACAGTTAACTGATTTGCTGATGTACTAATAGGCCATTTCCGAGTTGCTTTTTGTATCGTTATCGAAGCGAGGCTTGGTGCACAACCTTTCATATGAAAATAGGCCATTTGCACGATGACGTCATATGACTACAACTACCAGAATCCTTCAGTTTTTTGTTTTGTAGTGCAAATTAGGGCTATTGTTATTTAAACCGCACTGGGATTACAAAATTTAAATAAGAAAGGAAAAACGAAATGAATTCTGGTAGTTGTAGTCAAATGACGCCATCGTGCAAATGGCCTATTAGTTTTCATTCACATGTAAATACATTCAACTAATTTTCATATGAAACGTTGTGCACTAAGGCTCGCTTTGATAACGAGACAAAAAGCAACTCGGAAATGGCCTATTGACAGATCGAATGACTTAATGATTGGCTGATTTGCGACTAAATGATCGATTAGTTAAGAGTTTGTCGGTTGTTGGTTTGCTTGATCGGTGCATATAACGAACTCTTTAATGAGTCGAATAAACATACCACTGGAAGAAAAAACAACCACATTCATTCCTCTACTGTGGAGTGAGTAGCCTTGATTGTTCACTTTGATGAAACCTAAACCACATCTACTTCTACCGGGGTCGTTGCAGCCCTCACTTCGAACAAAAACACTCATTCTTGGTTCTGTTAAAAAAGCAAAAGAAAGACGTTAACACCCGAACTTTATAGTAATGTAATGATAATGATATTTTTCTGAAAAAAGAAATGTAAAAAATAGTATATGTAAGTATCATAGTGCGTGTTTCGTGCTTTTAAATTGCATTGTGGGGATTGATCGAAGACATGTAACTTCGGTAGGACTAAATAATCTTCAGTGGGAAAATAACAAAAGAAAGTCAGTTAACCAGTTATCTTCCAAATGTTTTGTGACTGATAAGTGATTATGTATGACGAGAATGTTTTTTAAACACCTAAAATAGTGACCAAAAAAGGTGCTATTTTTGAAGACGCCAGTGGATTTAGCAAGAGCCCGATTAAAAACACACATACCCAGTAAGTTAAATTTCTAAGCACATGAAAGCAAGAAATAAATCAGATATACCTAATTCAATAAAGGTTGCTTTGGTCATTGGTAATTGGGCATTGGGAAGCTATTGTTTGGCGGTCACTCAAACGAAGCATTGCATTGTGTTCCGTATGCCAAATGCCAATTCCCAATTACCAATGACCATCTGCCAAAGCAATCTTTATTGAATTAGGTGTATATCCTCACCCGGTTGGCTTTGCTGGAGTGCAATTCGCAAATGGATAATACTGGGTCCTTCGGCTACTCCTCGTTGTTCTTGTGCAATCCATGATGGTTTGTTTGTTCCTGCATATCCAATAAAAGCAAACGAGCTTCGGAATTCCATCAAGATGGGTTCAGTAACGCCCAATCTCATGAGAGCGTCCTTTGCTGGAAGCCAGGTATTTGAAGCAGTATCTTGAGTGGCAACCAGAACGACAATGCTGCAGAAAGGTAAATGAATTTCGTATTATTGTGTCGCAGCTCTGAAAATGTTTATGATAAATATTCTGCGATAAGAGTACATAAAGACACATCGATAAATTATTTTTCCGCTTATTCCAATTAGGTGAAAAATAAAGTATATAACAGCGTTCTGAGGGCATTACTGGACTCTTAGCATGGAACTTTTTCAGTGAGATCAGCCATTTTAAAAATGTGACAAACTGGTTAAGAAATACAGTGTTTGTAGAAAAATTCCGAAGTCAGAATCCAACGAAGCAACGTAAGCTCCATCCCACCACAACAACTCTGACTGGCAGCCAAGACAGTGATTCCATTCTTTAACCTGGATTCGTTGATTAACTGCATGTATAGTTGAAACTTAGTTCGAAGTTATAGGTAAGACAAAGATGGTCAATTAATTGTTACAAACTATATATGTCTTTCCTCAATCGGTATGGGGCGTGAATGAGTAAAGAGCTTGAACCTTCCGCATGTGTTAGTGTTACGTAATCGTGGGAAACAATGCATGAAAACGAATGGATAAGCTAAGGAATCTCCAAAAACAGAGATCCTCATACAACAAAGTTTTAGTAGAAAATGACTGCAGTTACTGCTCCTGAAATATGAGGGCTCTCGGAAAATTATTTTTCTACACAAATATATTCAGAATTTATATATAATTAAAGGTGAGGTAAAAATAAGCTTACCCTCGTTCAAATGGACTTGAAAAGCGAGGCTTCAGAGAATATAGTAGTCCAAAATAACCTGGCGGCCAGACAAATTAAAATTTCTTGGAAACCCAGGTTGGAAAGCTTCTTATTTCATTTGAAAACCTCAAAACAGCGCTTTTGCTACTAAAGGTTCTCTTATGCAGGTCACTGTGTGATGAAGTTATGATATCATATATAAAAATGAAAATATATTGTAAAATAACAATTTAAGGAACTGACACTTACTCTCCAGTTATCGTATTAAGATAATCTCTCATTTTTTCACCGGCGTCACCCACTGCATGAGTATCGTACGCTTTGGATTCAATAACAACGCCTGTACAGAAAAAAATGTTTAATTATTTTTGTATTTGAAGTCACGACTTTTAAATGAATATTAACATATTACTTTTCAACTTAATGAATAACCACCGTGGTACAAGGGGGGAGCGGGGGGGCTCTCTCTTCTCTGTCTGTCTGTCTCTGTCTGTCTGTCTGTCTATGTCTGTCTGTCTGTCTGTCTGTCTGTCTGTCTCTCTGTCTGTCTGTCTGTCTGTCTGTCTGTCTGTCTGTCTGTCTGTCTCTCTCTCTCTCTCTCTCTCTCTCTCTCTCTCTCTCTCTCTCTCTCTCTCTCTCTCTCTCTCTCTCTCTCACTCTCTCTCTCTCCCTCTCTCTTAGTCTCGTTTCGAATCCTAGGCCATGCCATGTTAACAGCCAACTAGATAAGCCTACCAGCTGTGTTTTTAAAAATTGTTTATGTTCATCCTCTTCTATTTGCAGTGTTCCCAATTATCAAATTCCTGCTAAATAAACTTGACACTTAAATAACGTGATTTACAATGTATTTTTTATTATATTTTACCTGTTTGGGCATTCACAGTAACAATATTGTGTCCTCTTGAGTGAAGTGAGTGATCTACTCCATGTACTCTGATGTGAGCAGTACCGCAAGTGCCTGAAGCTACTACTGGATCATTGCAACCTTCGCTTCGAACGTACATATCCATGAAAGTAACTACAGAGAAAAAAGAACGCCAGAATTATTTCAAAGGAATGGGTTTGGTATTTTGTAAAATTTTGAACTTTGGCAGGCAATGAAAGAATATCGGTGCAAAATTTTAACTGAAATTTATCGAAATTGCGCTTCAAACACAACTGTGTTTTTTTTTTCTGAAACAGCGCCTAAAAATCGCCAAGGCAAAGGGACAACCAAAATTCATATTTTCATTACCACGTGTCAATCTTTGAAAACACTATAAACATTAGTACGAAACACACCTACTTGCCAGATGCAAGCCTACGGATAACAAGCATTTCTCCACGATGTAAAAGTTGATGAGAAATTCAATGAATGAAAGCGCCTTAAACTAGAAGAAATGCTATTGCAACATTCCTAGCACTATGGGCTAATCTTTGTTTCAAATTATTGCCTCTGTCATTAACATATGCGCCTTATTTTCAAATCGAGCTGCAAAAACGCAACTCCGAATATTGAAAGCTCTGGGGGGTGGGGGGGGGGGGGGACTCCCCTATAAAATGACGGGGGTGCTCGTCGTAAATTTTCGAAAAAACACCCTAAAATACCAAAATGTCGTTTGATAGACGTGGCTCAAAAGAATGTTACTTTACCTATAAGAGGTACCAATTCAAAACAACACTTCATATTCTGTTATATTTCGGCTCAATACCCTAAAAGGTACTACGATTATTCTAACTGTGGTCATTACTTATTTTCGATTTAAGTACCCTAAGCGGTACCAATCTACAAAAGGTACAACGAGAACCCCCCGTCATTTTTATATGGGAGTCCCCCGGGGATTGAAAGGACATAGAACAATGAGCCTTTCCGGATACTTTTCGTGCAATACACAAGCGCTTTTGCCGCCCAACAATTTTACAGGTTTTGAGTGCTAAACATTTCATAGATTAATAATTAAGTTTAACAAGCTGTTCAGTTCTTGAATTCGAGTTGTATTTAGCACGGTGCCTTCTTGCGAAAAATTGGTATGTCGATGAAACAAAAATGAAACAATGATGTTAGCAAAGATTCGCCTGTGCATCAACATCCTTCAAAATTAATAAAGGATGGTTTTCGCTTTGTCTTACATTTAACGGAAAGAGAACGAAAAATACCTGAGACCGCTCTGCGTTTTCGTGGCTTTAAAAATTCTGCAATAAATATAACAACGAGACAAAAATAACGTAGTGATATAGAAAGGCTAAATATGTGAAATGTGGCTGCAGTATTGTACTAAAAAACTACAGATCAGAAATTAAAGACAAAATGAGAATTAAACGTTTGAATGACTACAAACAAAATTGATTATGCAAAATGGGTCCGCAATGTTTAGATCAAGATCAAGATGATGATTTAAAATCAATTCCATTAAAAATTTAGCGATGATTGCTCTGTTTGCAGATTTTCCCCTGTGTTCTACCAAGACTGAAATGAAATCCACCACCGGGCGTTTTGGAATGACCACAGATCACGAAGTACAAGGCTCCTGAGTCATATGATAGACTGACATTCTTATGAATAATTAATTTTGCAAGATCATGGCGACCTACAAAACGTTTTAATTTTACGCTGTACCCTGTTTCTTATATTATGCACGACGAAATTAAAAAATAAAAAATAAAAAGCATCGTATTCATTTATCTGACTGATGTTACGAATATCATGACTTTCATTTCCATATATCCCTCCCACGCAGTTAGAACAAAATACAGTCAGAGTCTATTACTATATACACTTGGTCAAGCTTACCATTTGCTATCTGCTATATTATTTTATTTTATAAAAACATCAATTGTAAAATGCAATCAAGACTCAAGGATAAATAAAATGTCATGTATACGGTAATGTTTAGTTCAAGAAAATAAATATTACAGCTTGTTTAAAATGGAAATGCCACGGACGCTGATTGACTATATTTTACATTAAGGGTGTGTTCGGAACTTATTCCGAAAGAAGAATATGAGAAATGGTCACAAAAAAAAATCGCGTTTCGGAGCCACTGGGGAACTAAACGTCTCATATTACCTTATTATAAGGCATAAGCATGTTTTGCCAGATTCATACTACAAGCTAAGTGTGCCTGAACAAACAATTCTCTGGGACTATTCTGGAATACGGTCAATCAAACGAGCCCGTAAACATCGACAGAAACATCGGATGATGGATAATGTAATAGCTCACTGGATTCAAAGAAAAAAAAAACACTCAAAAGGTGGTATCTAATGATGTGGACATTTTACTTACCTGGGGTATTTTTTGATTGACACAAAGCTGCCATCAGCAGGATGGTCAGCAAGAAAAGAGCAAGTTTCATAGTCGACATCGAAGAAACGAAGTCCTTTAAATCTGCATTTAATAACAAAAAATAATAAATTAAGATAAGATGACAAGAGCATTAATGTCTAACCAAATGTTTGCTTCAAAGGGAAGCCGCAATTCAAGACAACTTACACCGCGGGTCGAAGGAATAATGCTGCAGGTGCAGAAAAAGGAATGAAAAGAAATATGCAAAAATGACTGAATTTGCTTATTGTCTTATGGTAATTAAGTCTAATCTTCGCTTCATTTATTTCTCAAAATACTTGTAAATATTAGTTGATTCGTGTAACAAACTTCTAAAGGCCAAAGCATCACTGATTCTTATGGGGCTCGTGTGGAAGGACGTTATATTCAGCGAGCTTGAACGAATACATTTACGTGATGCCAAGTTTTATTTTGTATTGTGATTCTACACACCAGCACATCAGCTTTGCTGTAATTTTATCGTGCTAAAATAAATACTTTATTCATCATCATCAACGATAATATCGCACCTGCGTAATATTTTTCGACCCCGAGCGTTTTCGACGTGAATTTTTTATAAGTTGACCAACACTCAACTTCATTTAATTTCTGTCAATTAACCTAATTTTTTTTTTTGCCAATCCGTTTTTAACATTTAAAGAAGCTGTGTCATAGTAATTTTCAGGTTTTGGGGTCAAAACTGCTTCAAATTAAAACTAACTAATTTAAAACTTAAACGAAATTAAAACTGACTTCCTTCGCCAAACACGAAACACTAAAAGAATTATATGAAGTGAGTTTTCCAAGACACAAGCCAAAATCCGTTTCAATCCGTTTCCATCATTGTCGTCCGCAGCCAAATACTTATATAGTTACAATGCACTTCTTTTAGAGTAGTTTTAAACAAAAACAGACCATTATGTTCTGGTTTGCATAAACACAAAAATGTGTTTTGGCTTTTAGACATAGCATTTATCGTTTGTGATTAAGGAATAAGAAAACGGCAATAAAATCGAACAATGAAAATTAAGAAATGACCATGTAGAATTCGTGAGCATCAGAGCATAAGACGGATGCTTCTCCTTGTATTTTGTTGGCGAAAAGCCAACGGACAACGTTTCTAGGAGATAGGAGATACCTCATGTTTGAAATATTTATCAACGTTTTATGAGCATTTATCGCACTACAGGCCAATGTATAAAAATATATTTTGAAATATGGGGTATTTCTTGGTATTGCGCAAACTATCGTTAGGTTAGCTATTGCTAAGTGTCTTTTGAATATTTTGTTTAAGTCAATTGGTGATCGCAACATATTTCACAACACTACCGAAATATCCTTGTATTCTTCGGACAAAAACAGGTAGCCTGGAAAGTGATTATTCGTGTAATGACTTACCCTGAAATTTTCCAGTCGTTGGAGTAAACCGGCCTTAAAAAACTTCTAATGACTTTGTCTTATAATATGTGCGAGCATAAGTTATGAACAATTGGTAAAGTTTCGCGGCTTTACGTAAAATAAGCAGCTAACTAAATAGTGTATCTTATTTTCAAATGCACGAAAATGAGCAGTTTAAAAATCCAACATAAAAAAGCGTTATTAGACAAGTGTAAGAAACGTTTTTTTCTTTTTTTTTTTAGATAATTTTTAACCTTGGTTTGTATGTAACCTTTGAGTTAAACTACTAAAAAGGTGTGGGTTGCGAATTCTTAAATTAACGCCAACCCCAAAAAGCTAAGTAAACAGCTAAATAAATACTGTATCTTAATTTTAAATGTTTTCATTGCGTTTGGGAAAAAAACAATTATTTGAACCTATGTTATATGCATTTAGTTTTGTGTGGCAAGCAATTTGTGTTTCTCGGTAAAATTTTCGAGAAAACAGACGCGCTGTCGATTTTGTGGTTTTTATTATTCTACATCTTATGTTATGATGTAACTGAAGACTTTGCGCCTAATGCGCTCTTTAAACACTTTACTTGGAGCTTTTGGGCATTTTAATTTATGAAATGCAGAATATCCTCGCGAATAATGCAATATCGTTACAAAATCGTGTAAAACTAGACCCATTTTTATTTTTTACCCACTGCAAAGAAAGAACTTATAGATCCCGCCACTGATATATTTCCAAAATTAAACGTGATTTTTGTGAAAATAAGCGAAACTACCTTATTATAGCAAATTAGCGCTCCATGGGGGGGGGGGGGGGGGGGGGGGCTACTCGGACCCCCTTTATATCTCTGGAAACAGTAAGGTTAGTACCATGAAATTTTCAAACAATGTTCACCTCCATACAAGGAAACCTCACACCCAGTTTTGACCTGCCACACCCAATTATGACGTCACAATGACGTCATTTTTGTTTTTCCGACGTTTCTTTGATATTTTTCCATCCAGATACTTAAAATATCAAATATAACTGTAAAATCATCTCTTTAATATTAAAACGTAATAAACACAAACAAGGACACACTTGTAAAGCGACTAAAAGCAAAAAAGGCGATAAAACTATAATTTTGAAAATATTGTCAGCCATCTTGGATCCGCCATCTTGGATCCGCCATCTTGGATCCGCCATCTTGGATCCGCCATCTTGGATTTCCGTTTTTTTGTTTAAATTAAAATTTAAAAATATATAAAAGAGAAAAGGATCAGAATATATAAAACACGTATGAAACTAATGTCTATTATCCAAACAATGAACTTAGAAGCGTTATTTAATAAATAGTACAAAATATTTGTCTATAAGTAAAAGAGAGCAAAAATTTACCTACCCCACCACCCCAAATACTTGATGTTAAAAATGTTTGATGTCTTTCAAGAACTAGTCCCAAGAAAAAAACTATTCTAACAAGAAAATGCACTATAAGTCAAAGAACAAGATCTTATAATAAAAAATCGCCATATTTTAATATTTTGAAAATCTGTGTCAACATGGTTAATCACACTGACATGTTATGGATACCAAAATATCCCTAGATAAATTCTAGGAAAAGTCAGAAAATTTCAGCATCATAGCTATTTCGGTGTAAGAGTGATCACAATTTTACTGGAGGGGAGGGGGGGGGGGGGTCGAAAAGCCCACCCCCCCCCCCCCATTCTGAATAGGGTTAAAATAAAAATGAAGTTCGGAAGAACTGAACGATTTTTTTTTTCGATTTTACAGATTTTATGACGCTCTGAGTACGGAAATGTTTAGATTTTTTAACACGTTTCGAACTATAGAATGCAGGGCCACTTTTTATCGTATACCAAACGAGCAATGGCTCGGCAATGGAGTAAAGAACAAGAAATAATTGATATGACTTTGTTTGCTACAGTGTGCAGGAATGTGGGATCTATCATGATATTAAGCGGCTCGTTTGGCTTGTTTGGCTCGGCAGTGGATTAAAGAACGAGAAATGAATGTAAAAAATGGCTCTGTATTCTGTAGTTTAGGCCTTACTAAACTCAAGTCACTTACCTTTTCTTGCAATATTCCTTTCTGGCGACCGGCGAACTATTTGTACACTCTAAGCAGACTTCTTTGCGCCATATCGTAAGTTAGCCACGAAAAGAACAGTTTGCAAAGCAATTTTCGCTAAACACGACTCTGAATCAACGAAATAAAATAAATTTTCTGTACTGACGCCACGATGAAAAATTGTTGTCGTGAAAACTCTAACCAGTCCTCCCGCTGACCATGTCCTGTAAACCTGAGCGGGGGAGGGGAAGTAGACTGAGGGGAGTTGGGTGGGGGAATATTCTCTTGAAAAAATCTATCCCCTGATCGGTATGAAAGAAAAGTGCTTCAGAAAAACTGCCAACGCCATTGGTAAGAGATAAGGTTAAAACCACTTATGCAGATTTGTTTATAGTTTTAAACTGAAAAGTCGCTGAACAGGATGAGGAAAGGTGGATTTCCAAGGTGTAAAACTTTTTTCGTCACCTTCATTTTTACTCATTTTTACTGGAGGAGAATAATGGCCTTTTTTATACCCAAAAATAACATAAATTTTTACTGGGTGAAAAAACGGGAATTTATTTAAGTTAATAAAGCCAGAAATGGAACCGGAACCAGGCCGAAAATCAGTCGACTTCCGTTCGTTCTGGTCACGTGATCCAAGACGTTATACTAATGACGTTGATAAATAACTTATTTTTATACTTATATGTACCAACATACCAATCCTTTAACTTTGCATTTCACCCTTTCAAAAGATACATGTATACAAAGATGCAAGTCCACAGACCCCCTATTTGCTCATGTGTATAGCCCCCTTAATTTTGAAAATCCAAAACCATACCGGGCATGACGAAATGTTGTAAGCGAATGCCTTCCTTGCCACGTTGACTATATTTGTATTTATCAAACCATGTTTCTAAAAACGTTTAAAGGCACTTGGGGTCATAGTCACGTGACTGATGACGTCATCGCACTCAGTCTATTAAAATAGGTATGTTATGGTAGGTGTCAATAGCATGTGGTGTAGTTTCCCCATACACTCAAAATTGTTAGAGTTATTTGGCATCGTAATTTTGGTGCAAAGGGTGCTGGGAAGGTTCTTATTATAATTAAAATATATTGTTTTAATTATTATTAACTGTTTTATAGACCCTTAAGGACATTGAATTGTCTCATTCCTTGCTTAAAAGAACGTAAGAATTTACTAGCATTCGTGAGATTAACAAAACAGCAACCAAACAATCAAACGCTATTACAAACCACAGGGAGCCCATACAATCTGTTTGTGTAACAATGACCGTTTGTAATTTTATAGGAAATGTATGGTATTTACCTAAATTTCGTATTATAGCGACGTATCGCCAAGTGTATGTACTGATCAACGCTAAATAAACGTGAAATTGCCTTATTTGTTGTGTGTTGTCGTCCTTTTGCCGTAAAAGTGATATTTTGAGCGATTTTGAAGGATTCTGAGTTCGCCGTTGACTGTACGTCTAAGAGAAAGACAAGGGTGGAAAGAGATGTTTGAACGGCTCCAGCGCCGAGGCGAATTTTTCACATAAAATCGCATCGCTCGGCTTTCAAACCACGCAACAGAAAGGCCCAAAGATTCACGCTTCTTCTCGTACCTCTCGATCGAAAATCCGTCTAAACGGCCCGGAGCTAGCCGTCGAAGAAAATCAAAATCCCACACTTTCCAAGCGGTCGATATTCGTATCATTTTTTCCTGTGCCAGCCAGAAACCGTCCTGCTGATTGCCTCTTTCTGATTGGTCGCCGTTAAACAATAACCGATTCAAAATACGTACCGAGGGTGGGGAGCCATAGGCATTTTCGTAAGGTCAAACCGTTTACTTAACAGACTCGGGTCGTGTGAGCGGCGACTACCGGAAGCCCAGAAAGACTTCCGCTCATTGTTCACGTAGACCAATGAGGTTGCAAGGTTACAGATGATTTCACATTTGAATAAACACAGAACAGTTAAATCTGGATCAGGGAAAGAAAATGTTGTCCACGCTCAAATCAAATGACGAAGGAAACATCGTTAAGAAGAGGAAACTTGGAACGAATTCTTACCAGATATTGATGTCTGTTAAAGCTTGGTAAGTTAACTTTTTCCCGACTCAGACGACCCGACTCTGGTGAGCAAACGGTTCGAACTTACGAAAATGCCTATGGCTCCCCACCCTCGGTACGTATTTTGAATCGGTTATTGTTTAACGGCGACCAATCAGAAAGAGGCAATCAGCAGGACGGTTTCTGGCTGGCACAGGAAAAAATGATACGAATATGTGTGGGATTTTGATTTTCTTCGACGGCTAGCTCCGGGCCGTTTGGACGGATTTTCGATCGAGAGGTACGAGAAGAAGCGTGAATCTTTGGGCCTTTCTGTTGCGTGGTTTAAAAGCCGAGCGATGCGATTTTATGTGAAAAATTCGCCTCGGCGCTGGAGCCGTTCAAAAATCTCTTTCCACCCTTGTCTTTCTCTTAGACGTACAGTCAACGGCGAACTCAGAATCCTTCAAAATCGCTCAAAAATCACTTTTACGGCAAAAGGACGACAACACACAACAAATAAGGTAATTTAACGTTTATTTAGCGTTGATCAGTACATTCATTTGGCGATACGTCGCTATAATATGAAATTTAGGTAAATCCCATACATTTCCTATAAAATTACAAACGGTCATTATGTTATACAAACAGATTGTATGGGCTCCCTGTGTTACAAACAACGGAGGTTCATCCTAGCTCCGATCCACTGAACCGGACACACTACTCAACTGCAGAACTAACAAAGGAGCTAAAAATTATTTCAAGAATTCATTATTTCACTGCAGTGGAATTGTAGACTACGGCATTTTGAGACTCGCATCTAAGACGCCTATATCCGTGACGAGAAACACTTTCTCACAAGTCTGGCACACCGCAGACGTTAGACACTAAATTGATAACAAAATTAAGCCGAGAAGTATTTATCTTGCAACAAAAGTGAGCCAAAGAAACCGCAATGTATGCCAATAGAGCTAGCACCGAACAACGGCATAAAGAAATAAAATAATTCTAACGACGTGAAATCCTCCTATCAATTTGAGAGATAATCCGCCGAGATCGAAAGGTCAATATCATCGAAGAGAACAAATCCATAACTTGTAGAATAGGCGTTGTAGGGGACTAGCAACTTATTCTACATTCACTGGTTTTGGACTCAGTAAAGCAGTCTTCAGTTGTTGGCTCTGGATTTTACTCTTGATTAGCCTTCTACTGTTCTTTACAGTTCAGCTACTTCACAATATTCTGCTTAGAATGTTTCTCGCATAGCTTTTATCTTGGCTGAGAATTAGCTATCAATCAATGTCAAAAACAGATCAAAAGGTAATTTAGGCCAACGTAAGCCTCACTATGATTGGTCAAGACAAATCATTACCATATATTCCTTCGATATGTTTGTCAGTGTCGAAGCTGACTTTTCTTTCAATTTTCTGTAACATTTCGGAATTGCTCAGCCAAAACAAAGCTACAGGAGAAATATAAAAAATTGCAAGGTAAATATTTATCGTAAGGTTTACATAATTGTGGAGCAGATAGAAGTGAAAATTACATTTGAAAATTGTTACACAACGTAGAAAAACTGAAAGTGACAAGCTTCTTCATCATATCTGATTGGCTAATTAAGTTTAGTCCATCCTTTTCCATATCATTAAAGCAATATGTGTCACTAGTTACCCTGTATATATATATTGCACTGAGTGACCTTTGAGTCTTTGAGGATTGAGAAGGAATTTCTACAAAATATCAACTGGTATTATCTCGGAAAGAAACACAGTTTACTTACACTAGAAATGGATAAAATACAAGAATAAGCAGCAACTATTTGACTACAAGACTAATTTCCTTTTTCAAAATACCGAGTGTTAATTATGACAAAACATCTTTTCTATACCGACATCATACCAGGAGAAAACATCATTTGATCACTACGAAAATACTCACAAGAGTACAAGTAAAAAAACGAGTCAACAATAGTTTTAAATGTCCCATGATTATGTAAGTCTTAATTATTGCATATTATTTTCAACACTAAGAACAAGTTTCCCTTAATTTTTAAACATAGAATTGATAAATATGTGTGACGTTTCATTGCTTGCATTTTTATTGTTTAACAAACTGTGATCTAAAAGCGCAAATCTCTCTGAAATCTTACTGGGAAAGCTTTATGCTTTAGGCTTTTAAATATTTTTTTTGCGACGAGTAGGAGTCGTGTTTAACTTGTCTATATTTATACTACTTTCTATGTTTTGAGTATACTTCTCCAGTTAAGAATAAGCCATTTTCGTATTTAAAATTACCGCTGAATTCAAACACAAATGCACAGTATTTTTCAAAGAATTAAAATAACTCCTAAAGTGAAGTTAAATTAACTCCTTGCACTGGAGTTAATTTTTTCGGAGTTATTTCAACTCCAAAAAAGAGTTATTTCCCCCCAAAAGCAGTTACCTTGCTGTATAATAGAGATAAATTACCTCCATTAGTGGTTGGAGTTATTTTAACCCCAGATTCGGAGTTAAAATGGAGTTAAAACGACCCCATAAAAGGGATTATCCTGAACCTAAAATTTTTACTCCACTTTTGGAGTTAAAATAACTCTTTGAAAATTACAGTGTGACACATTGATACAGGGTTAGACTCGACCTGATGTAAAATATTCACAAATACCGGCAGAAGGTACGTGAAATTTGAAAATTAAACAAAAGAAAGAGCTCTAAACAGGTCATCTTATCGTCTGAATATGTGAATATTTTACATCAGGTCGAGTCTAACCCTATAAAAATGCGCCTTCAATGCTTTCATTCAGCGACCATGGCGAATTCGAAACTGGTGTATTCAATCCAGTCAGGCAGTTCGTCTAAATATAATTCTGGAAATTGTCTCATAAATTCACGAACGAACACAATATCTCTCCCTGAAAAAAAATCGAAACAAGTAAAAATCATGTAAAACAAAGGATACATGTACAGTAAACATGCACAGAACGATTAGAAACAAACATATGATACCATGCTGTCACGATTTTCGGGTCATGGCTCATGTACGACAACGACCTGAGTTACGTCATAAAACCTAATACAATACAACTTATTCATAAATTTTAACAAGAGGCTCCAAGCAGCCTTTACTCATGCGCATGCGTAAGAAAATTTTATGATATATTGTAAACATGATAAGAAAATGTCCGATCTGGAGACAAGTTACTCCTTTCATTCAGTCATCATTCCTGCAAACCTCGTTGTTTACTTTTGGATGTTTTGGAAAACATAAAACCTTGAAGGCTGTACCACAATGAAGCCAGTGATTCTTCTGTCTTATATATACCAAACGTGAACATAGTAATGTATGTGGGGTTGTAGGAGATGCTGTCGTGACACGTAAGTAACGTTCCTTTAAGTGCACAATTTAAAATATGCGTGCATAAATTTGCATGCAAAATCGTGACACAAAAAATAAAACTAACAAGAGGCTACCCTAAGCCTATACTCATGCGCATGAGACCCTAAGACGCGTTGATTGAAGTTACCAATTTTTCTGTGCTCGCTTTTAATATTTAATTTTTTTATTCCCGATCAAATCCACACTCGTCTATTACTTTCCAAGCCGTTAATTATTTCTGTTACATTTGAAAAGGCTACTTAAAAAATAAGCAGTCGAGAACTGCATGTGGCCCACATGCTGTGAAAAGAAAATTGATAATCAATGTGAAGACTTAGTTTTCCTGTGTTACTAAATCGCATGCAACCGGTGTAGAATGGGTTATTCCAGAATTCCCCCCCCCCCCCCCCCCCCGACGGATGCAACATTTTTTACCCCTCCCCCGCCCGGATTTCCCGGCCAGGACCACCCTCGCACCTTGATTTTTAACCCAGATACCCCCTCTTGCACGGATTGCCATTAACTTTCTGTAGGCCCTAACTCGCTATTTCCCACTGCATTTTACCCCCGGTCTGCAGTCTGCGTTTTACACTGTCCGAATTTTTTGATATAGCAAGCTGTTTTGAAATGACCACTGAATCCAAAATATATTTTCTAGAAAAGGTCGAAACTTTTGAATGAAACTCATATTTCCTTGAATGAAAATTTCTTTCCTTTGATTAAAAGAGTCACACACCTTTCAGAATTCAGTGATCTTCTGCTTCTGGAAGTCTTGGCGATTTATTGTATCCTAATTACTGTGCGGAACCGGCTAGCGTCTGCGAAAATATAATAAACATCACAAAATAATTCAATTCGGCAACCTATTTATATCATGCTTTCTAAAACTGCCGACTTTTCCTGTGCAATAGAATGCCAATCTTATCCGGAAAGATGATTCGCATAATGCTTTGCAAATCAAAAAAGCAGTTCTGAATGGTCAAAGGTACAAAAGTAAAATGCTGGCAGCGTTTGAATCATGAGTTCGGATAGCTCATGGTCTGCAAACAAACACTTCGATTCACAGCTCGATTTTTCACTAAAACTTTTTCCAAACCACGAAAACACTTAAAATAATCTTTGAAAACAATACTTGGCCACATTTGGTGAAAGCTGTGCTTGGTAAAGCAGTAAAAAGAACGAGAAAGCTCCGTTTACCTTTCCCATGGATCCAAAGCGCGCACGTACAAACAGAACTGCCTTCAGGCTGTGCCTTGACAATCGAGTCGTCCAATCCGAAGCTATCAGAACTGTCTCATCGTACAGGAATCGGGTGAACTCGGCACAACTTCGCGCTTCGGAAAGTCGGACTTACTTACACAGGTGACAACATAGTAGTTACTAGTAACCTAGTAACCACAAAAAGCGATAGAGTCAGTAAAAATCGACATTAATATGACACGCATTCCACGGTCCATAATCCACAGAAGTCCAGTCCCGAAGATAATTCTTTCTTTAAATCCCATGGGCTGAAGTAACGACGCTGTTTTGCCGTGTGTTTCTATTGTTCTTTCTTTAAAAAAAACTCTTGAAATTACTCACCACAGGCAGCGAGGACTACTCCGACACAGGCATTGTAAAGATTTGGCAGTAAAAAGGGGAATAAATTGACAATATGCTTACCAGCGCGAGAGATCGATGTTTGTCATTTTTACCTCGGAAGAAATCTGATTAAAAATAGCTCTTAGTTTTTCAGAATCGCGACAAATTCGGCCTCAAGTTGTATGCTGTGTATAAAAGCAACGTTCACCTCGACGGAAGAAATGCAGGACTGACTTATACACCAATAAGACCAAGTGATGGAAATTGTTTGTCATGCGCATGCGTAAGAAACATTTACCACAATGAAGCCAGTCATTCTTGTGAGTTAAATATATACCTGACGTGAGCATTACTAATGTGAGAAAGGTTGTAGGAGACGCTGTCGTGACACTTCAGTTACGATGTTTTGCCGGAAGTGGGAGTAGCCGGAAGTCTCTAAACCGGAAGTGCAAAGGGCAAAGCTATGAACCGGAAATGCTCAATTAAAAATATGTGTGCATAAATTTGCATGCAAAATCGTGACAGAAAAAAAATAAGAAAAACAGAGGCCATTTTATAACTCATGCCGCTACGCGTATGAGTGAAAAAAAGAATCAAAGGGCTCTTAAAGCCATCTCGTTAATGCGTTAGAACGTGAAGTTAACAAAAAAGAATAATCTTGATTGGGAGTGGGGGGGGGGGGGGGGGTAAAATCGAATGTTCAATATTTCCGAAGAGTACATACGCGACAAAGATTTTATGTACAAGGCAATAATGTCATTTTATTCCGCGAGACATTTAGTTATTGAAGCAACGGATGAACAGGAATGAAGTACACTTTACAGTAGAACAGAAAGTGGAGTCTTGCTAAATAAAGAACGTAAAGGCTACGGTATGAAGGCTTTAAAATTCATTTGCCGGTGACTGCAGAAGTGGTTAGAACTGGTGGAGGCTCATCAACGGTTTTTGACTGTGAAATGAGTGGTTGTAAGTGAATGTTATAAATAGCATTGTTGTGATCATCTACTGGTGCATTTGTAGGACATAAATGGGAAATATTCATAGGATAATTTTTTTCTTTTGATTTTACATTAAGAACTCTTCGATTTAAAATGGCAATATCATGTTTAGTATGTTTTCCCTTTCTCATGCGATTAAGTAGCTCTGCAAATTTTTTGGCATCTTTTTGCCTCATTATTTCTAAATTCAAACATGGTTGAAACTGGAAAACTTGAATGTCGTGTGTAAAATGTATTGCCTCTAATATGGAAAGCAGCTTTCCCAGTTGGAGCTGTTTTCAAAACTTTAATATCATCTGGATTTTCTCCTGCAATACTATTGAAATGTTTGACTGATGAGTGCTTCATATGGCTATGATTCAATATTCCAAAACCGACAGAACAAAAGCCAAATCCATACTCTTGCATAATCAAGCCGAAAGTTTTTTAGTTAGCTTAATCGGCAAAATCTTACCTTTCTAACATACTATTACATAATCATGACACCTCAACATTTAATACCCATTTAAAATTGAAATAATTCTTTCATAAATCAAACCGTAATAGCAATGATTCAGTATTCCAATGACTACTAAAAAAGGGACATTAACGTTAATTGTGCGCAAAAGTAAACCATTGTATAATGCAATCAAATTAGGCCCCTCCACATATGCCGAATCTAATATAAATGAGCAACAACAACATATTTTGCCAGGAGCCATAGTCACTAAAAGAAACAGTGAGCGTTGGCCCCACGCATGCAAAGCCATATTAAAGACGTCTTGAGCTATTTTTCGCAGAAATTACGCCACCATTGACGCAATGAGAGCGTCGGCACCTACTACCTTACAATATTTGGCGAGAATACTTCGTATTTAGATGCAACCGTTCCAGTTTCTTTGCAATTTGGTTGGACCACATTTAGTACAACAAGACACAAATATGCGACGAGAGAGGCATGAAAATAGAACGCTTTTTATTTCCAATTTGACAGCCTTGTCTGGTAAATGACCACAACTGGCTTCTCATTGGCTAAAATTAATTGCCAAATCGCTTAAGCTACCTGCTTTCGTGACTTAAATTTAACGAGAGTTCAATTCAATTGAGCTGACTCGCTTTAATAACTTTAAGCGAATTTGAAAAGCAACTCTTTTCACGAAATTTCCGGTTGTCACTCGCTAATCGACCACATCTAGTACAACAAGACGCAAATATGCGACGAGAAAGGCATGAAAATAGAACGCGTGCTTTATCTCCGATTTGACAGCCTTGTCGGATAAATGACCACAACTGGCTTCTCATTGGCTAAAATTAATTGCCGACTCGCTTTCCTGCCTTGACTTTAAGCAACTTTTCACGAGATGTCCGGTTGTCACTCGCTAAGCGACTTCACTTTAATATATTTTAAAACATCGATCATTCATATATTCCATAGGGCCCGGTCTGTTAAATGTTGTTTGATGTTTAATATTTTTCTTGTAATTTATTCAGATGTGGATCGGCTGAAATATCTCTGTTTTCCGTTTTTCGATTAGTGGTACGTCTGTTTGCGTTAAGTGGCAGTCCCGCTAAAAGCGGTCCGCTCGATTTCGCGACCAAAAATAGTTTTCTTTTATTTTTTGCTGGTCAAAAGGCTTTGGTACACATGTTTGAAATACACAATTCTTTTTTTTTTTTTTCAAATTCTTTATTTTCGCCCTGCTACAAGCAAGAAACGAATTCAGGCCGTATCGGCCCTTACGACGGTACTATAAGAAGCAAGGACTGACAACTGCGTAGAAAAAGTAACGCAACAATGGCATGATTGAGACCAAACCGAAAGTTTAAATGCAACTGCGGATAGGTATTTCGCCGTTATTGCGGATCGTCAGCACAGTGTAGCAACAAGTTCGAGTAACTAACCTGACTGAGTTAGCACTTTCAAAAATGTCCACTTGGTTTTAAACTTCGGATATGACCCTGTCCACGTGTACAGCTTATGCCATACACAATGAACAAAACAGTTGAGAAAATCATGCCACTGTTGCAAAACTATCTGCCAGAGAGGACGTGGCCAAACCATGTGAAAAAACTGACGCAACATAACGGATGTTTCTACGTAGCGCGCCTCTCAAAAACCATCAATTTTAGTCTCCCGATCACCGTCGAAACCCGGGGGGGGGGGGGGACTCCCATATGAAAGGGGCGGGGATGCTCGTCGTCTCGCTTAGGGGTGTAAATTTCGGATTTGGTCTCGCTTAGGGTGTTCTGGGCAAAACGACATTATATTTTGCCGTCAAAGTCTCGTTTAGGGTTGCACGCGAAGAAACATTAATATAATACATTTGTCTGTGTTTTAAAATGGTCTCTTTTAGGGGTCAACAAAAGCTTGAGCCACACCCAGATTGATCTCCTTTAGGGGTTTAATTCAAAATTTCCGACGGGCATCCCCGCCCCTTTCATATGGGAGTCTCCCCCCGGGCGTCGGTGGTGGGGGTGTTTCGCTGGGACCTAAGAACCTCCACCCCATCTCTGACCCAAAATTTCTATTTTTGCTACCCCATCTCAGACCATACAGTTAAATTTGGTAAAAGGCTCTTTATACACAAATTGACAGAATTAGGCCGCACATACCCGTATAGCTTATATATGGGAGACCCCCCCCCCCCCCGGGTTTTTTTAGCTACTGCTAATTAGTATAAAGTTCAAATTTGGGTACACGGCAGTTAATACAGATCATTTCATTTTGGAACCTATTTACACATCTCTTTTCAAGCTAGCGATGCAAATTTCTTAGTCATATAAAAAGGATACAAAAAAAACTTTTCTCTTTGCCCCTGGGCACAAGTCATGAAATGTTTTCTTATCGCTCTAGGGCCAGTAATAGATTGGAAGTTTCACCGTGCAGCCTCGTCACATAATTTGTTGAATTTTAAGTCAAAATTTACATTTCTTGAATCAGTTTTTCACTTCCTAATGTAACATTGCCTTGTATTTATTGTATTTGAAGCGCACAAAACGTTCAAATCACGTTCACCGATTTTTCATATCCAAAACATCATCACCAATATTTGAGTATAGGGGTGCCGCTGAGAGTCTGAGACCCTGACCCTGTTTAGGACAAAAAAGAAACGAAAATACCTACCCTGTGTAGAAGAACACCCTTTATTTTAGGACCCTGTCTAGGACACGACCCGTGCGTGGTTATTAATCTGAGCTTTAAAAATATAGTAGACGGATCTGAAACGAAAACGACTTCACCTTCGCATGAATATGCTAATCACGACTAGGGAAGTCACCACAAGCGCTACGTTAACTGGAACCATACCCTGTTTAGGACAGACTCGCGTTAAATTACATACCCTGTTCAGGACAAAAAAGCCAAAAACCATACCCTGTCCAGCGGCATGTCCCCGTATAGGTCATATAAGAAAGTACCCCCCCCCCCCCCCCCCCGCGCGCCGGGTCACGCTCATACAAAGCCTTTCAGCTGACAGCAAACATTGTCTGAGTCACGCACCCCTTCTTTCACAAAATACTAAATAAGCTTATATGCATACAAGTTATCTCAATTCACCTTTTTGGCGCTAGATTTCACGTGTAGTGTCACGTGACTTTTAATGTAAACAAACCGCCAAAGTTCGGACATTCGTTCTGAGCCACGTACTACAAGTGCACGAACTGCGAGTCGCTATTTTCGGGGGTGGAAGCGGAATAATGAATAATGAATAACGGCTTAAAAAAGAAAATGAATAAGGAATAACAGCTTAAAAAGAAAATGAATAATGAATAACTAGGATTTAATCGGGAATAATGAATTATACAAAGAAAGAATCGCGTAAAGAAGCGATAGAGATCACGCGCTCGAAATTTGCAATCTTTGTCAAAATCAAATCTTTGATGTCTTTGATGGTTTTAGTGACCTTTCAGTGCCTTCCAGTCTCAGATTCTAGTCCTTCCGTAGCCGATTTCGTAACTTTTTCCTGATTGGTGCGTGCTTTTTATGTCCATTGTGTTTATGTCATCACTGTCTGGTTCGTCCCTTTGTGACCGATTGTAAGCAGATTCTGTCTGCCTCGAGTAACGTCTCGACCATCTCGGAGTGTTTTTCGTGTGTCGAACAGTAATTCACAAATGAGAAAAAAAAAAGAAGAGAGATCGCGACAGACGGTACGTTGAATTCAAGTTTGATATCGTAACTGACATTCAATTCATGTTTAATTATCTGTTGTTCACTACAGTTCATACGTTATCAAAATTGCATTATTTCCAGGTCACGTTCCCAATCCTGGTCGCCTGAAAGGTCACAGCGTATAGCTCAAAACAGTCGAAAAAATCGGAAAGGTCGGTCAATTTTAAGTGTTTAAGGCCGTGTTCTATTAGGATCAACCATTTTCGGTTGGTTGGGTTGGTTGGATTTCTTTTGTGTTCTATTGGGAAAAAACCCTTTTCGGTTGGTTTGGTTGATCAACCATTTCAACCAGCTCTGAACCTGGTTGAAATGGTTGAAACCGAAAATGGTTGAAAAGTGTTCTATTGGGACACCTCAACCAAATCAACCAAAACCGGTTTAGGTTGAAACGGTTGATCCCCGGGGGTTGATCCCAATAAAACACGACCTAAATGTTGATTTATTATAGTTCTCTGTTTAGTCAATTGTCGACCGGGCTAGCATGTCCCTTGCATGCATTGTATTACGCGACCGTCTGCGAAGTAGATTCAGAGTGCAAAAAGGCTTGCGGTATTTTGAGAAACGAAACGAAACCAATCTCAGTCGAACAAATCGTTTTCCTCTGCTCCAAAGAATTCATTTGTATTATATAGATTTGATTTAACACTTTGTGGGATTTGTAATCTTATGGCTGATCTACGTTACAATTTTTACAATGCAAAAAACAATTGCTTTTGACTGGGAATATCTCGATGGTAACTGGTTAACACACCTCCCATAGTGTTACATTTCCAGCCCCGACGTCTCCTTGGAACTTTATGGCGTAAAGCTTGTGAATAGGAATGGCAGTATTTAATTCTATTCAAATAACTTTAGACAAAGTTAATAATTTATTAAGACATAATTTGTGGGATCCTATTAGTCGATTTTAAGGATGAGAAGGAAGAGAGATATTTTTGTTCGACTGAAGCATAGTTTGTTTTGGAGAAGGGAAAAAAATATTGTGACGTTTGTTGATTTTGCAGTAAAATAGATGCTTATTACAAAATTAGGTCCAGAGTTAACTTAATATCACAGGTTTTTTTCTTCGAGATCTCTGGCACTATTAATTTTGCTGCCCTCGAAGCAGTGAGCAGACTTTATCCAAACTCTCCATATCGGCACGTACCATTGTAAATAAGAATATCAAACAATGCGGTGCTTAGTTTTCTACCAATAATTTGCGCAAAGTAAATAGGACTATATGGAAAAAGGTGTGTCAAATAAACGAATATACAGTTAGCCTGCATAACAGGCGTTATTGGGGCGCTCAAGCGGGTTTTAGGTCGCGAGCGTACAGTAGGATCAGTAGGATATTAAAAGATGCAACTTTTGGCAAAGTTTAAAAAAATTCTGTAGGTGGGGTTCAGAGCCACCTTAAATTTTCGAAAATTAAAGGTGGCTCTGAACCCCTCTTACATAACTTTTTAAAAGTTGCCAAAAGTTGCATCTTATCCTACTGATCAAAATTAGAAAATAAAAAATGTGGTTCACCGAGTCATTTTTGAGTTATTAACACTTAAAGCTAAACTTAAGGGTGTTTTCAGCACGTTATACTGTTGCTATAGTAACATATTGTGTCACAAAAATGATAACAACGTGTGCATTCATTTGATATCATGATTGTAGCAAAAACTGATAAACAGTGGTTTTAATGACCCATCAAAATCTAAGTCTTGGAAACTGTTGGGAACCACCTTAAATCATATTTTAATTGAAGTGAAAATCTTCTATTTCACAAAAATTGCAAGTTAGAAGCTGCCTAAAAAACTCGAATATGGAATAATGAATAACGAGAAAAAATTAAAAATGAATAATGAATAACCTCGAAAAAAATGAAAGGAATAATGAATAAGTGAGATCCAATTATTCCGCTTCCACCCCCGATTCAGTATTAGCAGACTAAACTTCGCCAGTGGAAATCGCCTCTGCAGTTGAAAGAATGGATTTGCTACTGGATCCAAACTTCGAGAAGATCAAACCAATGATGCAGACAATTTAATAATTCACGATTTGCTAATTTCCAATCCATTCTCCCTGAACACCGTGAAGAGAATCAACTCGTCGCCGCCGTTTGGGTTGTACGATATTCCACTCCACGACAAGCAGGGACTCGCCGCTTTGATACAAGTCATTTTACGATTATCGCTTATTCAATGATAGTTATCTGGAATCTTTCCTGAGTGCTCAGGTTAATCAATTTTTGCCTGAATGAAAAATAGCGGCATAAACCGAAACAGTCGCCAGACTGTCAAAATTGCCAACGGAAGAAACATAAACATCGAGTTCTACGCAGCTGTAAAGCGAAGCGAATGAATGCTAGAATCACAGCCTTGACTGAGACAAACTTCAAATCTCTACAAGTTGAATAGCTTTCTTTTTAAGCTTGAACTCTCTTTGCTAAGCTTGGATCTACAAAATTAATAGTTTCCCGTGGTGTTCTCTTGTAGAATTTGACCTCTGGTGGTTGGTATGTAGCCTTTGCGCAGACGTATCCGATTTCCTTGCTCGCCGCGGAAAACGGTTAGTCTACCCTAAAATCCTCCATAGAAAACTAAATGTACGATACCCCCATCACTGAATAACCGATAATCGTCAAATGACTTGTAAGTGGTGAGTTCCTGCTTGTCGTAATCAGTGGAGTGGTAAATTATCAGTAAAATTGTCGTGTAATCCAAACGGCGGCGACGAGTCAGTGAAGTTGTTCACCGGTCTTCAGGGAGAATGAATTAGGAATTAGCATATCATGAATTACAAAATTATCTGGATCCACTGGCAAAACCATTCTTTCAACTGCAGAGGCGATTTCCACTAGCGAAGTTTTTAAATCAGTTGTTTAAATATCCGCTTTATACTGAAACTCCACGTTCCTGCACATATTATTTAAGTTCTGCCGCATTAATGGTGTTAAAGTCGCGCTTATTCTTCTGCTTTGACATTTTGAAACTGGAACTATTCGAGTTTCAAAGGCTTTAAGCAATGGAAAAAATATATACTAAGGGGAACTTGAAATAACGACTCGTAGTTCGTACACTTGTAGTACGTTGCTCAGAACGGATGTCCGAACTTTGGCGGTTTGTTTACATCAAAAGTCACGTGACACTACACGTGAAATCTAGCGCCGAAAAGGTGAATTATAAGCATCCTTGACATGACCTCGGTCAAAGTGATTGTTGACATAAAGATCATGTTCTATTTCTCATTTAATTAAAATTGAAGTTTTCCAGCCTGTGTCATTCAAAATTGATTATGCTTTTAACAGCAAATCTTATCACTGAAAGAACAATGAACGATAGAAGAAAATCACGTTTCATTAATGTTTCATGTACAATGTAATTGCTCACCTCAAATTCTCTCTTGTCAATCTTCGGGGCGTTATGTTATCACATAAACCATCCTTTTTTTCCCAACAGACTAGAGATCCCAACGGCAGATGTCTACCCTTGGTTATTGGAAACGGTTCCATCAGCATAATTCGTTGAAATATCAGATTGCAAATGATCAATATGATCCAACAAAATTGAGGGAATACTTTCCCAAATTCTGCATGTATTACAAAGCAGAAAGTTTTCCACTAATTTAGGCTGCTCTATCTAGTGTAGAAACTCTCTTCTCTGCAGAATCGAGACATCTTTGTTCTCGCGCTTCGCGCTCGTGTCTCGCGCTACGCGCTCACGCCCCAAAACCCGCTTGAGCGCCCCCGATAACGCCTGTTATGCAGGCTAGATTATCGCCGAGACAAGACCGAGAAGAATGGCTTGTTTTAGGCGTATTTGTCTCATTCAATACAGGCCGTAAAAATCACTTTAGGCCGGATTTTCGCTATGTCATTCCGGCTATAATTTTTCGTACGGGTTACACCCTTTTTAATCTATTAATACCAGCTACGAAAAGCGCGTGAAGCATTTCTCATAGACAAAGCAAAGACGTTAGAACCACTTGGAATCAACAGACGCGACGAACTTCATTAACTTTCTCATCACTAGTCAGTTTAGTTTATCACCCGTCAAACCCTTCACCAATCATATTCATTGTTTTTGTTATTCTTTAGTTTTTTCAAAACCACTTGTATAACGGTTTTACAGTTGTAATCATTTTTAGTGCTAGCCCCTGAAGAAGCTTTGTTTTGCAAAGCGAAATATTATATTCCACTTTTATTTTATTTTATTTGCTTCTGCTTCTGTTTTTCTGCCGTAAGGATCAGTTTGGCGTTTTTTTCCTTCACTTACTATAGAAATAGGTCAGTGTCTTTTAAAACCTCTTTAAACGCTCACAAAACAATTCACCCTTCACGCTCAGTTCCTCCCTCACCGCTATAAACGAATACCTTTTACACAAATAACCTTTTAATCAATTTATTAGCCTACGCACATCCGAATTTACTTCTCCTACACACCACATATTACCTTATCTACTCTCAAATCTCCATAACTTGCGATATAGATCGTGTTTTGATTGGTTATTTCCAAATCACTGCGTTCAGTTAATATTGGTGGGAGTTGGTGGGCGGAAGAGCCAGAACAATGGACTGTCTACAGGCGCTTATTTTTTTCCTCCCCTCGTCTCACGCTTCGCGCGAAATGCTTCGCTCGCCCCGCTTGGCTCATAAAGCGCCTGTCATGCAGGCTAGGGTCTATTAAGTCACGATTTACTAAATTACTCTTTTAAACACGGATCAATCTCTGACACACAACGTCAAGGAATTATCCGCCTGCTTTGCAAGAAGAACGACAAGTTAGACTTGAAAAACTGGCAACCAATTTCTCTGTTAAACACAGATGATAAAATTTGTACTAAAGTAATCAAACATGCGGG
Source organism: Cladopsammia gracilis (assembly GCA_022457155.1). Taxonomy (NCBI): domain Eukaryota; kingdom Metazoa; phylum Cnidaria; class Anthozoa; order Scleractinia; family Dendrophylliidae; genus Cladopsammia; species Cladopsammia gracilis. The sequence goes on from JAJGOT010000218.1 coordinate 137,289, forward strand.
ATTCCTGACCGCAGTATTTTTAAAAACCTTTTTCTGATCCGGTGTGACGGAAGGTTTTGCCGGTGTCGGACTATGGAAAGCCTTTAGGGAATCGGCGCTTGATAACGGGGGAAAACTAACTCAAATGGGCAACTCGCTTGCAAAGGAGAGCCGTCTCTCTCGGTAGGTACGGGATCAAACCACGAACTGGTACGCAACAGGAAGGCGATCAAGAAACCTGACTTGCGGTTCCAACAGCGTTTATTCCTGACTTGTGACTTTACGATGTAATCCAACGATGTAATCAAACGATGTAATCCAACTAACAATTGCAAACTAGGTTCTTATATACGTAAGGTACAAGTGTTCAACACAAAGGAACATAATGAAAGTGTCAAGCGAAATTCTTTGAGCTCAGCAAAAGTAAATTTCAAAATATATTTTCAACCCAAGTGTCCATTGTTCATAAAACTATTTTTAAAAGTAATCTACATTTGAAAACCCTAAAACAAAGAAGTAGCAGAAAAGCCAAGTCAGCAAGCGGCTTTTTAAGCACGTAATGGTGTCGTATCAATAGATTTGCAAGGTCGGCAAATAACTTGTACGGCACGTACTAGCGTTGTACCATTACCGAGTTATTCACCTACAACAAAAGCTACTAAATTTAACTTCGATGAGTCAGCTAAACTATTCATACTGAAAAAACAAAATGACACCATTACTTGCCAAGTCGTTGATTAGTTAAATAAAACTGAAAAATCACCGTGAGTGCCGGACGAGACTAATTTAGAACAGTAATAACAACTATTGTGTGTACAGCTTGATACGTGAAACAAGGTGTCAACTTGAATAGTGGAACGAACCTAATTAAGAACGATAAATTAACCCAAGGTAAACTATTGTTCAGAAGGTAGTACATTTTAGTATGAATGAAAGCACGACCTGGTACAGTAATTGAATGCTTTTCAAAGAGGTTAAAACAATTAAGTTTGATTGTCAAAAACAAAACCCTGTTGACTTTTAGAAGATTAAATTTCGATGAATAGCACAAAAGCTTATAATAAAAGCGAATTGCATACTAAGCAAAACCTTTCACGGCTGAATGCGGAGTAAACCAAGCTGAATTGATCCATAGGAACTCTTTAACAGTGAACTCTTATAACTCATAACTCTCATATAACAGTGAACTCTCATAACTCCGAGGCGACCGACACAACAGTCATTTGTAGGCCCGATTCAACTCCAGACATGTCCTCAAAAGAACCAGAGACTGTTATCATAATACTGTTACGTTTTTACAACAACGTACAATAATTCACTATAGTTTTCTCGTTGTTTATGTTCTTATTGGCGCCAGAACAGCAACCATAACTATGGGAATTATACAAACCTCCGGTCAGGAAGTAAAATTGCAGTTTAATACCGATGCCTTGGATTTTATTTATACTTGACCAGAAATCCGCAAACATTTCCTTCCAGCAGAAATTTTAGCTGTCTCCGCAACCCGCAAAAATTTCCTCCCGCAAAACAAATTCAGTCGGACAATCCGCAAAATTTCCTTGTGCACGGTAGCTAAATCAAGAAAACTATGACGTCTTTCCCATACTATTGCACAATCAAACCGTAATAGCAATGAATAGTAAAAAAACGCAAAGTTCATGCTATTTTACTCTGCCATACCGCTCATATTAAAACACAAACTTTCCTGTCCCATTTAACTTTCTTAAAACGTCTCCATTAGTAAAATACACCGTAAAATTCTCAAACTACGTTTCCCAAGAAAACGCATTTGACCTATTTTTACCCTGATAGGTAACGTGAGATATCGAAATTTAAGAAGGACTAATACCTTTGCGGTAACATAATGTGAGATATGACAAGTTTATGACAAGTTCTGACATCCCAATACCCTAGGGAAATTAACAATAGGCCCGGGGGTGCTCCCCAAAAATTTTAGTGGCAGTATGTGACGCCCTTCTTGAAATCCTAACCGGTTTAACCAACCATATCCTCAATGCCCTTTTAATATAGCTTCTATAAAGAAGGAAGAAGAAACCCCCCCCCCCCCCCCCCCGGACAAAAGTCCACAAAATTTTGTTAACAACTTTTGTCCCTTTTTCGTACTCAATTCCGAAATCTCGCTTAATGCGCATGCGCATTAACGAGATAAAAACGGAGGGCAAATTTTAACTCATGCCGCTTCGCGCATGTGTAATAACAAGAAAAACGGAGCCGAAACCTTACCTCATGCCGCTTCGAGCATGAGTAGTTAGCCTCACTAGCCTCGTTAGCATGTGTAAAATTCAAAAGCACTAGTGAGGCTAATTAAAATAAATACAAAAGAATAATAAATCGGCCGCCATTTATGAATAAAGTGTATACAACCTAATACAATGCAATACAACCTAACACTACCAAGCACAGTACATCACAATACAGTCGTCGTACACGAGCCATGGCCCCGATTTTCCGAATAATCAACTCCGTTCGTCTCTCTATATTTTTTTAGCAAAAGGTAGTTTGAGCACGTTGTACACAAATGTTTCGCTCACATTCAGAAGCCGGGCAATTTCCTGCGGCGAAAGATGATGACCAACGCGTAGAAAAACGACTCTCCGACGCAGTGATGTTCCGTATTCACGAACCATTTTTTACTTTCACTTACGAACGAACCATGTTACCACTTTCACTGACGATACGAAAACGCTCGGAAGTAATCGGAAACCGCCGGAAATTTGATTGACGGCAGGGAAAAACGCAACCGTTAGTGGTGATGTGAATTTCAGATTCCGCATGTTATTGAAAAGCGCAGTAACGGAATTTTATTGATTTTGATTTAAGCGTCTTTCAATTCTCACGATCGCGCGAATCTAGCAACATTCTCGTTGTTTTGAATTTGGTTATTTCTAGACACACTTAATAATTGCTCTGATCATTAAGTAACAATCCGTGTAAGAAGTAGGCAATTCTCTATTGATCCGATGCATTTCGCTTCCCCTACATAAGAATGTTTAGATTTTCGTACTGAGAATTCGTCAACCTATGGACAACATGGTTTTGAAATAAAATTTACTGAAACTTTATTTTAAAGCGCTGTTTTCCTTTTGTGTTAAAAATCACAATATTTTTCACTAAAAGGGAATCAATTAGTAAACTAGACATAAATAAATGCGCTGCCTGATGAAGTTATGGTAGATTTTCATGTTTTAGCCAATGAGGTGGACGGTTTCAACAATAGCACAATTCACATCTTTCTGCATTCCGTGCAGAAAGATGTGAATTCAGACTGGGGGGGGGGGGGGGGGGGGGGGGGTTCGAACCTCCCCTCTAGTAAAATTGTGATAACTCTTCCACCGAAATAGCTATGAGGCTGAAATTTTCCTAGAATTCCTAGAATTCATCTAGGGACATTTTGGTATCCACAACATGTCAGTGTGATTAACCATGTTGTCATAGCAACCGGTTTTTGACACATAGGTTTTCAAAATATTAAAATATGGTGAATTTTTTTATTTTAAGAACTTGTTCTTTGACTTATAGTGCATTTTCCTGTTTTAATAGTTTTTTCGTGGGACTAGTTCTTGAAAGACAACAAAAAAAACAGAAAATCCAAGATGGCGGATCCAAGATGGAGGACAATAATTTCAAAATTATAGTTTTATCGCTTTTTATTGCTTTTTATCGCTTTACAAGTGTGTCCTTGTTTGTATTTATTATGTTTTAATATTAAAGAGATGATTTTACAGTTATATTTGAGTATCTGGATGGAAAAATATCAAACAAACGTTGGAAAAACAAAATATGACGTCATTGTGACGTCATAATTGGGTGTGGCAGGGCAAAACTGGGTGTGAGGTTTCCTTGTACGGAGGTGAACATTGTGTGAAAATTTAATGGTCCTAGCCTTACTGGTTACAGAGAGAGCCCGAGGAGCCATCATTAGCATTCATTAGTAACCAAGCCTTTTGAAATAGCTCTCCAAGAACTCAATCCGATGCGTGAATTTTAAAATATTTGCAAAAATTGATAGTTGGATATTTCATCCTTTTAGTGTAGTGTAGCGTAGTGTAGTGTAGTGTAGAGTAGAATAGAGTAGAGTAGAGTAGTGTAGTGCAGTGTAGTGTAGTGTAGTTTAGTGTATTTTTATGGTCCGTTGTCCGTATTATAGAGGATATTTTCATAGATAATCGAGCGGTGTCCATATATATAGTGTTACGAACCGTTCATCAGCTATACTATAAAACGCACACAACTATAAACATAATGTTTTGACTTTATTTTTGCCGGAAAAAGCAAAGCCGCAGCACGTAAGACTCCTTACGCTTCCGACTCCGACTCCGCTTCCGATAACATCGCCAGTAGGAACCAGCCCTTAGCTGATGACGAGAAGACGGAGATGACCAGAAGGCGGAGATCCCATGAGATAGCACGGTACTTGCGCAAGTCATTTCTTTGTTACTGTCGGCACAATATAATGAGTATCTATTTCCGGTTTAATGTCTCGTCTTGTTTTTCAGCGAACGCATGATTGGGCGCATCAACACTTTAATGATTCAAGTGATCTCCGCCTTCTGGCCTTGTGATAGAATTGGGAGACTTACCTGTAAAATGGATTTTGATTAAGATTCTGTCACATGATCAACGAGAGAGATAACATGCTCTCCCTTTTCACATCCACAATTTCTTGTTGGTGTTGAGGATTTTTATATTAGATATTTTAGGTCTGCATGCAACACTTTTTGATGCACCTACATGTATTACTTGACTTTTAACAATGACTTGCTCAAACGCCGTGCTATCTCATGTGAACTCTCGCCTTCTGCTGTCATGTGATATAATGTTCATCAAACTTCAACTTACAGGTTAGTCTCGTTTAATTTTACAATTTTTAGACAGAACTGTTAAATATTCAACTAAATATCTTTGATAATACAAAAACATGCTTCCAGAACACCGATTAGGAAACATCAAGTGACACTTCAAAAGGGAGAACAAACCTTAATTGGTTTCTATGTTTCCAATACACCAGGAAAGAACTTAAGAAATTAAGTTGCAATCCATTTCCATCCTGGCCATCCGCAGCCAAAGACATCTTTTTATAATTTCATTGCAATAAATTAGTGAATGTAATCTCATTATGTTTATGTTCCGCTCATACTAATATGTATTTGGCTTATCGGAGCGATGCTAAAAAGACATGACATTGCACCTTTAAGGAATACTCTTGACCTTATCGCAATGAGAGAGTGACAATAGAGTTCACACCCAACCAAAATCAAAGAAAACAAAAGTGCTTTTGAACTGCTGTTTATTAACCTCTACATCTTTTCATTTTTAACACTGCGTTGAGTTAGTTAAAGATATTTAATCTGCGGGCCACAGCTTCGTTTTCTTGACCATTTAGTTTATTCCCATTGAAGCAGTCCGGTGGAAACGAAACTCTATATAAAATAAATAAGTATTATATAAATATCGCTCATTAAACAAAATTATTTAAGAGATTAAAATGTGATTTGCAAACAAAAACTTAAAATAGTTTTTATATTGGTGAGCCGCAGTTTGAATAATAGTGGAGCTCTGCGGGCAGAAGGCCCGCGCGGAGCCTCATACTCATAGATTCCATGCCCATCATTTTTCATGGTCATGGCCAGCGGAATGTTTCGCGGGCGGCGCCTGCTGTTACATGTGTGTCCGAGCGTCGCTCAAGGCTAGCTCGCGGGCGCGTATGACGTCGCAAAACATGCACGAATGACGCCACACAACATCCTGGATCTTAGCAATTTTGAAACAAAAGCGAGGCTTTGTTTTTCGCGCGGCTACACAGCCGAATGTCACGTCAGCTGTACGCTCAACACTCTTGTTGAGTTTGGTTAACCGTTGCGTTTAGCCGAGAAAACCAATTGCAAGGTTTTTTCCCGGCATTTATCCGCGGTTTGCTACTCAAGACAGGTTTCACATTTCATAAACAATGGTCAAGACCGCATTTGAGGCTGCGTAACTCTGCACGTCAAGCGCATTTGGAGGAATATAGAGTTAAGTGCTTATTTTTAAACCTGATTTCGTCTTAAATTGAAGCTAGTATATTGTCGAAGCATTCGATTACAGCTAAACTCTTTTGAGTTTAATTCTTGTGCTTCCGACCTTTTCACTTTAGTTAAGCTTAATATCATTACTTTACTGTTCTATATTGTGCATTTTTGGCTTGCATTTAAAAAGGTTTCAATTTTGAATAATTAGGTTATAAAAAACGTGCTTAACCCTATTCAGACTGGGGGTGGGCTTTTCGACCCCCCCCCCCCCCCCCCCAGTGAAATTGTGATAACTCTTACACCGAAATAGCTATGAGGCTGAAATTTTCTGACTTTTCCTTGAATTTATCTAGAGATATTTTGGTACCCATAACATGTCAGTGTGATTAACCATGTTGCCATGGCAATCGGTTTTTGACACATAGGTTCTCAAAATATTAAAATATCGTGAAGTTTTTATTTTTTTTTATTTTAAGATCTTGTTCTTTCACTTATAGTGCATTTTCTTGTTAGAATAGTTTTTTTCTTGGGACTAGTTCTTGAAAGACATCAAAAAATTTTAACATCAAATATTTGGGGGGAGGGGTAGGTAGATTTTTGGTCTCTTTTACTTATAGACAAACATTTTGTACTATTTATTAAATAACGCTTGTAAGTTCATTGTATGGAAGATAGACATTAGTTTGATACGTGTTTTATACATTCTGATCCTTTTAACTTTTAGATATTTTTTAAATTTTAATTTAAACAAAAAAAAAAGAAAATCCAAGATGGCGGATCCAAGATGGCGGACAATAATTTCAAAATTACAGTTTTATCGCTTTTTATTGCTTTTTCTCGCTTTACAAGTGTGTCCTTGTTTGTATTTATTATGTTTTAATATTAAAGTGATGATTTTACAGTTATATTTGATATTTTATATATCTGGATGGAAAAATATCAAAAAAACGTCGGAAAAACAAAAATGACGTCGTTGTGACGTCATAATTGGGTGTGGCATATCAACATTAGGTGTGAGGTTTTCTTGTATGAAGGTGAACATTGTGTGAAAATTTCATGGTCCTAGCCTTACTGGTTCCAGAGATATATAGGGCGGTCCGAGGGCCCCCCCGCAGTCACAGATTGCCTTAAAAAGCCCAGTCTGAATAGGGTTAAAATATCAGTCGTTTCATGATTTCTTTCATCGAAGACAATCAGCGCTATAAATGGTACGCGTTTTGCATTTAAACAGAAACTTAATGGAGATTTGAATAAAATTTTCCGAAAGAAGATTGTGTTGTCCAATTTTATGTCTTTGTTCATTCATTACATAGGTTGAAAAGCGATTTTATGTAAACAAAGCAAGACTAGAATTTTACGTAGTTCGAACTTCACTCGCCTGGCCTTATGCAAATACGTTTGTGTATTTTTTGCAATTTTGATCTCCAAATAAGATTCTCGGGCAATTTTTGATAAACAAAAACTGTAGTACTCGTACTAGTTATTCCAGACGGAGAAAAAGTTGTTTTTGTGAACTTTTGTACGTTCTAAACGTACTGTGCAGACTGTTGGGTAATACTGTTTTTGAGAATTACTAAAATTGAAAAATAGCTCGGTCGTCAATCTTAATTCTTATGCTTCCGACCTTTCACCTTAGTTAAGTTTCACCTCAGTTAAGATTGTTCAAAGTGCGAAGCTGTTAGGCTTGACCTGTCTATATATATATATTAAGACCGCATTTTTTGGCGAACGTGGCAAAGCTGTCAGGGCCGATGATGGCTCCAGTTGCGATAATTTTGTAATAAAAAACACATAAAAAGTAGTTGCCATGTCACCATTCGTGATGTGTTTTAAAGATTTTTATAATTACTGTTGCTTTTGAGCATGTAAACTCGAATTCTAAGGAAATCCGCGAAAAAAAAATCAACTTTTCCTATTTTCGAAAAAATGCTGATGTCAGCATTTTTTGCACATTGAAGCTCCATTATCTCTGAAAAAAGCACGGTACCTCCCAATTTTCTCTTTGGATTCCAATAGCCCCTGGTAAGATCTGCTTTTCCCGCATAGTCAAAAACCGGGAAAAATACCTTGGTATATGGAGGTGCTGTCCCTAAGCTTGTTTAGAGAGCGACGCCGTTAGGCTCAGCCTATCTATATACAGCTATTTCAATTGACGTTGTCGGATGAAAGCTTAAAGCCAATACCGCAAGGTAGTATGGGTTAGGGTTAATAGCCATTGCATAAAAATCCCATACTACCTTGCAGTGTTGGCTCTTCGCCTTTTTTATCCGACAACGTTAATTGAAATAGCTGTATATATATTAGCCCAATGATATAACTTATTTCAATAATAAATTAAATAGTAATCTAAATATCGAAAAATAACGTCAAGAAAGGTCTTAATACATGTAGCATTGGTATATAGTAAATTTATAAAAGAAATGCATTAAATTTACCAGTTTAAGAGTTCAAACAGTTAGCGGCTTCTAAAAAACAAGTCATGATAATTATTGCAGCTGTAAATTATAGATCAACCAAACACCCCCAGGGAATGAATAAATTTATGCCCGGTCGCGTTAGGAAATTTGATGTGATGACAGATTTTTATCTTAAACGAAAACAAATTTGATCAAAATTCCCCTAGTACGACCAGGCCCTTACATAAAATGCACGCACAGTCTCTGTGCTCTTTAAGCTGAGATGGCTTTCAAGTAACGCGCAGAATAGGACATTTGCACGATGGCGTCATTTGACTACAACTACCAGAATTCATTTCGTTTTTCCTTTCTTATTTAAATTCGCAAAAATTCGCCCGTGCAAAAAAAAAATCATCCCTCAAAAGCGTGTACCGCGGGAAGCGGTTTGTTTTGTTGTTTTTTTTTTTCCGTATTTTTTCAAAATCGGCCTACAATCGGACATACAAGCACGCCACGGAACTTAATAAATATATATGGAACCTCAAAGATAAGAACATTAAGTATGACATCAAATGGCGTGAAATAAAACAAATTCTTATTATTCAAATACTTATTATTCAAAATAAGTTCTTATTCCAATGTTACTAAGAGATGCAATTTTTGTTTGTGGGGAAAATATTTCATTATTTGTAAATCTGAAATGCCAAGTCTAAACAAAAGAAATGAGCTCACATTGTGTTGTAGACATGCTAGGAAATTTCTGTTAAAAAAATGTCATTATTTAATCAGCGGTAACGACCCCGCGTGACGTGACGCGCGACTCGCCTAGTATGCAATGTATTGTATTGCATTGTTCTGTATTTCAAATATTTGTGATTGTAACCGTTATTTCTGGCAGTTGCCTGATGACCGCTTCACACGAAGCATGAAACTCAGAGTGTAGCTCAACCGGGAATCGAACCCGGATCTCCTGAGTACCTGTGAGATGTCTTACCACTGGACCACTGAGCCAACCCCGTCATTCAGCGTGAAATTGGAAGTATCTATATGTAGTAGGCACGAAGATACTCGTATTTTCTGCAGTTAGGATCGCGTCACTTACCCCAAATGATCAGCAATTCACAGTATATTTCTCTCAACATATGATAAGTAGTACGAACTTGGGCTGGGAAATGATTGAAACAACTAACTGCCTCATTATCTTTGGATCACTTATCCCCTTCAGAAGGTGATTCACAATGATTTCTGACAAATATTAATTAGTATGGATTCGATTCCCGACTGAAACACATTTTCACTCAATTCTTTGTTGACGATTTCCATTTCCCATACATACTAATTAAATAATAAAGAAAATCATTAGCGTGAAGGAGATTTGGATACCCTGTCTTTATTTGCATAGATTTTGGCGATTTTATTCCTTCGTTTTCTCCACATTTAATGATCCGTTTCAGAAACTATATCAAACACTCCAAAGAGTTTTTCATCATGGGTAAAAAAAAACTCGACTGCGCCTCGTTTTTTTCAATTCACTTCTCTTTGTTTGGATGTCCTGATGAAACACTCTTGCTCGTGTTAATTTTTATATATTACTTGAAGACACTGAGCGTTGGTCCCACTGGCTTTGGAACCAACCTCCTTCCGCTCCAAGGAATGGTACGCTGCAAACTGAGCTGCGTTCAAACTCACACTCATAGGCTATAAATAGCAGTTGAATATAACAAGATCACAAGTGATAGTTACCAGGTTCGATCAACGCAGTCACTATACTCGGTCCAAGGCCTGACGAGGCTTGTGCTTGGCCGATCCACGGAGGCATGTATGAGCCCGCGTAGCCCACCAAAGCCAATGAGCTGCGGTAACTTAGAGTTAATAGGTCTGTAGCGCCCAGTCTCTTAAGCGCAGGAAGTACTGGTCCACCAAAACGTGACGCTTCCTCTTGAACAGCGAAGAGAACAATTTTCCTACAAAGTACAAAGTCCACAACGTAAAATATCAGTCTGAGATTTTAAATTGTACACGTTTCGTAATCATTCGTAGAATTTTACATAGGGGGGGGGGGGGGGGGGGGGGACTCAAGAAAGTGCCCCAGACTGATGAATATATCAGGGAGCTTAAGCAACCACGAACGGCGTGGATGGTAGAGAGAATGACATAAAACAATAGGTTAATGAGCGAAAACAAACCGGATACAGACGCCATACGTCTTAAAATGGAGGTGATGCCTAGCTCCGAGAAACATCAGTGTCAACTTAAACGCAGAATAAACCATGAGGAGCTTAAAACAATTGCAAGAAGCCACTATTCTAGTATGGACCGTGACTATCGCATAACACTTGGATCTAACACTGCTCTTTTAGCCTAATGAAGAAACACTATCTCGCAAGTAATGCTAACTGCAGACTTGCGCTCACATTAAATCACTGACTGAGAAATGAACTGATCCAAAGCAGCGAATACAAGTTCCTCCTTAAGCGCCTCCTACTGATCTTGCAACTCTTTCAAAGTGAGCCAAAGAAACTCCATTATTATGCCAAGAGCTAGCAAACAAATGTCGGCATAACTAAATATTATAAACGGCTCTGGAAAGCATAAATTTCTCCTGTCAGTATCACAGCTAGAGATGTTTTCCTAAGATCAAGGAAACGACAACGGGCGTGTTATATCTTTATTTTGATCTAAAAGGAAAAATATCTCAGGCACGTACTTGGGGTAGACTTATTCTAAAGAAGAACTAATATGCTTTTAGCGAGGAGCAGAACTTGTGCTAGGCCTGTCACCTTTTATAACAACAGATGTGGTCTTCCAACAATACTGATCATTATAATTGACAGTACAAATTGACACTAACCTAAATTGACACTACACTACAAGAACGAACTGATCAATCAAAATATCACAAACAAACGCCGTCAAATATATCGATCTAAAGCAAAACTATAATAACTAAATAACTTATTTCTACTAAATTAAAAACTGAAATGTTGTCTTAACCGAAGATTGAACGGATTTTTGAAGTAACTCGATGTATCGGGAATTTTCGACTGCGTTAAATTCAATCGTCGAGGCTTTGGGTGCGCAATGCACTTTGGGTGATACTGGGCCTTTAACTAAAGTATCACAATTTTCCCTTCACTATTTAAACTGGAAAGTCGTTTCTACGAATTCAGCTCCTGGACAATTCAGTCAAGTTAAACCAATTGGAAAGAAATGCAAAGTACTTTAAAAGAGCGCACATTTTTCACGGCGTGACCGGCGACATTGCTTAAGCTCCCTATTAACCCTATTTTGCCTGGAGGTACAAAGTGCCCGCGATAACTTTCAACATTCATAACTGCCTTAATAGCGGAGCACTTGCCAGGCCGAAGGCCTGGCTGCGCAGCTCCATACTGATAGAATCTGTGCCGTCATTTTTCATGGTCATGGCTAGCGGAATGTTTCGCGGGCGCGTGTCCGTCCGCCCGCCCACCGTGTTTGAACAACATCCGGGATCTTGAAAGCAAGGCTTTGTTTTTCGCGCGGCCACACAGCCGTGAGCTCGGTAAACACTTTATAGTTGTTTTGTTGTGTCTAGCGGAGAATTAAACTCGTTGTTTTCCTGCATTTTTTCGCGGTTTGCTACTCAAGACAGGGATACTAATTAAGGGATACTCAGAAGCCGCTTTAGTGGAAAAAGACGAGCTTTCAGGGATAAAATCTTGCTTCGAGGAACTTCGTGTATTACGTTTTTATCAATGCGGGAGATGTTTGTTTTCTACGGATTTCAGAACCAGAAGCGGAGATTTGAATTTCCAAGCAAGCGAAGAACTTAAAGGTAAAACAGATTACAGTTTTCGATGAGAATTTATGTTGATATCAATCTGTGAGTGACTTTTTATTAGTGTTATTGTTAGTTTTGGAGAATTGATTTTAAAACGTGCTTAAATTCAGTTGTATCGATCTCTTGAATTTCATCGAAGAAAGCTTAAACTCGATGAGCTATAATTAAATGGTACGCGTTTGCTTTGAAACGTAAACTAATGGAGATTTGAATAAATTTTTTAGAAAGAAGATTGTGTTGTCCATTTTTATGTGTTTGTTCATTCATTAGATACTTAGATTGAAGAGCGATTTTACGTAAACAAAACAAGACTTTGATTTTATAGTACAGTTCTATCTTCACTCGCATCGCCTTATGCAAATATGTTTGTGTATTTTTGCAATTTTTGATTTTCAAATGAGTTTCTCGGGCAATTTTTGACAAACATAAACTGTATTTTATTCGGAAACTAGTGGTACTAATTATTCTAGACAGAGAAAAGTTGTTTTCGTGAACTTTTGTACGGTCTATAAAAATGTACTGCGCAGACGGTCGCGTAATACTGTTTTTGAGAATTGCTAAAATTGAAAATAGCCCGTTCGTCAATCTTAATTCTAGTGCTTCCAACCTTTCACCTTAGTTAAGCTTGTTCAAAGTGTGACGCTGTTTGGCTTGGGCTATGTATATATATTATGTATTCAAATGCCATCAAACATTGTGACTTCTCTTGAATTTTATTTGGCAACAATTTGACATGACATTTTATTGATCACGTGACTTGATGTTTCCATAGCTACAAGATATTGACAGCCGTGTTTTTTATAATTTGCATATTTTTACCTTTGAATGAAGAAAAACAATGTTTATTGGTCAAACTTTTACATTTTTACGTCATTTAGCGTTGATTTATTAGTTTTGATTAATTTTGAGTCATTTCGACGGTGTTTAAGAGGTATTGAAAAATTTCAGAAATCCAAGATGGCGGATCTACGATGGCGGCCGTGCAACTAATTACCTAATAACTACGTCATATGACGTCATCGTTCCATTGTCCGTACCGCAAAGTAGATAGTTTTGGACGTACTATGTACCTTCTAGGTGTCATTATCATAGCCTAAATATTATTGAAGTTACGAGGGGGAGGGGGGATATGCGCGCCCACCAGGCTCAGGAACTCAAAAAAAGCCCACGCAAAATAGGATTAAGTCATCCCATGTAACAGCTGTATCCAATTAAAGGGACTACCACCGTATCCAAATAAAAGTGATTCATTCATTCATTCATTCTTTCCCAGACCGACATAAATGGAGACCTTATCTGTCGCTCAGGCAAGTGAGCACTTTTCTTTTTTCCCCAAATAGCTTTCCTATAAGCGGCCATTGTTATTAAGATATGCCGGAGGGAAAGATGGAGTCGCTGTTGGTCTGGCAGCAGATGACGATCGAATAGTATCCCATGATGCATCCTGTTTCATCTTATTTCATCTTATGTTATCACTGCGTATGTGACGTCATCAGTATTCTACAGCTCAAACGAAGTGAACGTCGCAGTGTTCACAATGGAGCGTTTACAAACAAATTTGGGTTCTACAGCTTCTGCTTTGGAGAATAACAAGTTGCCGTGCATCCACTGTGGTTCAAAGGAGAATTTCAGCGTCACTTTGAAGAGTTTTCCGTGTGTTTTGCTAATCTATAGAGAAGTACATGTCAGTTTTGTGGAAACGATCGGATGGATGAACGAAGAAGAGCTGTCGTCCCCGTGACAGTTGACAGCGCTCACATTAAATCACGTACTGAGAAATGAACTGATCCAAAGCAGCGAATAATTGCTATTAAGCGGCTACTACTTATCTTGCAACTCTTTCAAATTGAGCCAAAGAAACTCTATTGTTACGCTAAGAACTAGCAAACACTGACTGAAATTACGGCGTAACTAAATATTAAAAATGGCTCTGGAAAGCGAAATTCCTCCTGTCAGTATCACAGCGAGAGCTTTTGTCCTAAGATAAAAAAAAGAACAACAATTAGAACAACAGGCCTGTTATATCTTTATTTTGATCTGAATGGAAAAATCTCTCAGACACGTACTTGGGGTAGAGTTATTCTAAAGCTGGGCTACCTTTTATAACAACACACATTAACACGCGTGGCATTGAAATGTGATCTAATATACAAAATTTCAGTCATCTTTGGCCGCTCAAAAAGTCTTAAACATGCAGGTACTTCTCGGTACTTCTTTGCCTGTACAATAATCAGTACTTCATTTTAGTAGCGTGAAGCCCATATTTGGAAGACATCAACACACAATCCAGAAAATTGTGAATATTCATGACCTAGTTGCGGGTCACTGAACACTTTGTGACGCGAAGGCTCCGTAGAACAATCAAAACAAAGATTTTTAAACGGAAACTGCGCTCTTGAACCATCAAAGAGATCATGTCAAATAACAAAATAATGCAGTTTTCTTACCTTTTACTGGAACAGAAACAAGAAAAACGCCGGCGAGAAAACGGCTTTATTTCGCACAGGAATCCACCATAACTGCGATATTGCGTGATGCGCCTGCAAAAATGCATCATGGGATACTATTCGATCGTCGTCTGGTCTGGCAGCATGACCTGAGTTATGTGATTTCCTTAGAAAGGACATTTCGCCCGGAAAGGCTATTACAGTATAGTCGAATCCCGTTATATGTGAACAATAAAAGTGAATTGTGCAAAGGACCGCAAACGACAATGCTGCTAACGGTATACGTAGGATCTGCGAGAGACCTAACCAGCCAAACAATAAACAAACATACAATAAACTGCAGGGCTGATCTGACTACGTAGAAAAATAGACTTTGCGAGACACCATCACGACAGAAACCGATAAAGTAGGATCGCAACCGTGGACAGCTGTTTCGTTGTTATTGCAACTCATCAGTACGGTGTAGCGAACTAAATGTCGCCGCAAAGTCTATTTTTTACTTAGTCAGATCAGCCCTGTAGTTTATTTTATGTTTCTTCATTTTTTGGCTGGTTTGGTCTCTCGCAGATTTTGCAAAGATCCAACTTATACCGTTAGCAGCATTATCGTTTGCGGTACTTTGCAGATTTCACTTTTATTTTTATATATTTTGGGACCGCAGGTCATTACAGATCCGATATGCTGTGTTCTTTTTGTATGGTTTTGTCCATGCGTCATGTTCAGATCGGCTTTGTCCATCTACATTTCTCTTTGTTAGACATCGTTGCGACACTGTGGGCTCTTTGTTCCTCGGAACACGTGATGTGGCAGCGAGTGATTCGAGTACGGAACCTGATATGGGAACGGGTCATTGTGTAATCTATTTGCGCTGGATTTCTTACTGGCGACATTTAGTTCGCTACACCGTGCTGATGAGTTGCAATAACAAAGAAACAGCTGTCCACGGTTGCGATCCTACTTTATCGGTCTCTGTCGTGATGATGTCTCGCACAGTCTATTTTTCTACGTAGTCAGATCGGTCCTGCAGTTTTTTGTATATGTGGAAAACTTTGGGATCATAAATCATGTCTCCATTAACCGGGTGCTTGTATTAAGAAAACACATTGGCTCTAATTCCTTCGGGACATTCAATAAGCGGGTATTCATGAAGCGGGGTTCCACTATTTCATAGGTAAATTTAACTATAGATAATCAAGTAAGTACTTACTCCCCTGACAGGCTATTTAAGTAGTTTACTGCACTAACGGCGGCACTTGACCATGCATGAGTGTCAAATCCTCTAGTTTCCAAGAAAACACCTGCAAGTAAAGAATATAGAGCAAATGTTCAGTGAACAATTTAAAATCTGCTGATCGGCTAAGTTACCAGCTGGCTGGCTAATTTACTTATTCACTGGTTTATTGATTAAAAAGGGCCCTGTTTCGCCGAAATAGCAAAATTTCGCTTAACTAATGTCCACGTTATATCGCCAAATACCACCAAATATACAACTTAGTTGGATAAAATGATTCTTTAGAGCAAAACAAAAGCAGTGGTTTGGAGATAAAGTGCAGGATTGCAAGGATTGAAGTGGATTACAGTTCATGGAATTTGATTTATTGACATGTGGTCAAGAAATCTAACTTGTTATTCTTGTGAAATTTTGACTTTTCTAGCCGACAGAGCGAACAACTTGCTAACAACTACATCAGTTACGCAAGTACCGTCAGACGTATACGACAACAACTCTGGTTCAACCACCGCTGCAAAGATCTCGGTCTTGTTCCGGCTGGACTTCGACTTAAGTCCCCGCTGAACACACAAGACGCCATCCAGATCGTCAAATCCACCTGCAGACGACTTATCAAAGCGCGGATCAACGACTGTCACAGAAGACTGAACTACTACAAGAACAAGCTACAACAAAAACTCGACAAACTGAAACAACTAATACCGACTTACTTACTTAACACTGTACTTACTATTTCTGACAAAGGGGCTGACAAAACTACTGAACAGTGCCGTACTACGACTCAACTTAAACTAACGCAACTACAACGTAAGAAAGACAAAAAACGACGAAAAACAGACGACAACTGGGTCAGGAATATCTCTTCCCGTCCCTTAGACGAGACTGAAAACCGAGTGCTTTCATACGGACTGAAACACTCAGTGACGCCAAGACGTATACCTACAGAGGCCATTGTATCAAGTGTTGAGGCTGCTCTGTCTCGTCAAAGAGATCTATCAGAGCCAGCCAAGGATAACATCAGAAGTAGAATAGCTTCTACTATACAATCAGCCTCGATAACAGACAGTAACTTGACTAAAGACGAACGACAGGCCCTTAAACGACTGAAAACCGACGAAGACATTGTCATACTACCTGCAGACAAAGGACGAGTGACTGTTGTTATGGACAAAACAGATTACTATAACAAAATGGACACGCTTGTTAACGACAAACAGACCTACGAAGAACTTAAACGAGACCCGACTCCCGCACTGCAACGAAGACTTAACGGTAAACTGCTCAGCCTTAAGAAGGATGACGCTTTTGACGTTACACGCTACTACCGACTGAGAAGTTCTGTACCGCAACCACCGAAACTGTACGGACTACCGAAACTACACAAACCCAACATACCAATACGACCCATAGTCTCATTCTGTGGGTCCCCGACATACCAACTGTCTAAATACTTGACTACTGTACTGCAACCCTTAACAGACGAATCTAGCCACAAACTACAATCTACTGAGAACTTTATTGACGCTATCAAGACAGTACAGATACCTGACGACCACAAACTAGTGTCTTTTGACGTAAAATCACTGTTCACCAGTATTCCGCTTCAACTGGCTTTAGATTGTACTGAGACAGCCATCAAGAACTCTACCTTCAAACTTCCACTGCCGACTGACGACATCATGGACTTATTGAATCTTTGTCTCACTTCGACATATTTTCAGTATAACGGCAAAGACTACAAACAGCTACACGGAACAGCTATGGGTTCACCTGTCTCAGTTGTTGTTGCTGAAATTGTCATGCAGAACATCGAGGAAGAAGCCCTTGCTACATACAAACAAACAGTACCACTTTGGTTACGCTACGTGGACGACACCTTCACTGCTGTACACAAAGACGAGATTGACACCTTTCACGAACACCTCAACAGACAAAACGCTGATATACAGTTCACTAGAGAGGTTGAAGAAAATGGTACGATTCCTTTTCTAGACTGTCTAGTAAGCCGAAACGACAACCAACTACAGACTACTGTCTACAGGAAACCGACTCATACCGACAGATTACTAGACCAGTCATCGTACAACCCTACATCTCACAAAGCGACGACCATACGAACTTTGACACGACGAGCGCAACTAGTTTGCGATTCACCTGACAGCCTAACCGACGAAACCAAGTACCTTGACAACGTTTTCAGTAAGAACAACTACAACCGAGACTTTGTTAAACGCAATGTTTACAAAAACAACGAATCTGACACAACTAACGCAAAACCTGTCAACACAGCGACAATACCCTACATCAAGGGCACTTCTGAGACTATTGCACGGATCTTACAACCTTACAACATCCGTGTCGCTCACAAACCCATTACTACTTTACGACAGCTTCTCACAAACGTTAAAGACAAGGACGAACCTAACGACAGACAAGGAGCAGTATACAAGATCAAATGCTGCGACTGCCAGGCCTCTTACATCGGTGAGACTGGCAGGAATCTGAACATACGACTGACTGAACACAAACGGGCGACAAAAAATGGTGACATCAACAATCACATTGCTGAACACCATTTACGCACGAATCACAGAATTGACTGGGACTCTGCCGAATGCGTTACCTACAGTACGGACTACTACAAACGGCTCACTCTAGAAAGTTGGTTTACTAACTTAGAACAGACACCACTGAACAGATGCCAACAGCTACCTGAAGCCTGAAGCCATGATTATTGCGTCACACAAAGCTCTCAAAACCACCAGAGACATTAACATTTTTTACGGAGATTCAATATTAAAACAGCAGAGGCACTTTAAGTATCTTGGCGTGGTGGTAGACGAATCATTATCATGGAATAATCACGTGTCTTATGTTGCCTCGAATGTTTATCCTAAACCGAAACTTTTAAATAGAATTTCATCTTTTCTTAGCCCTGCTATTTTATTAAAGATTTATAAAGTGACAATTTTACCTATTTTAGACTATGGCTGCATTGTATGGGGTTTCTGCAGCAAGAAGAACTCTGATTTTCTGGAAAGATTGCAAAACAAATTAATGCGAATAATTTTAAGAACAAATCACTTAACGTGCACACAGTCAATGAGAGAGAGTCTCGGACTGTTAACTTTATCTAACAGACGCCGTTATTTACGTTTACAATTAGTATATAAAATCGTAAATGATTATAATTGTCCTAGGCAACTACAAGGTTTTTTTGCAATGAGATCCGAACTTCGCCGTAAGGCCCTGAGAGATAATAGGGAACTTCATCTTCCAAGATTCAAAACAACTATGGGCCAGTCAGCTTTCGAGTTCGCTGCTGGAAAGGAATGGAACGATCTCCCCAAAGAACTGCGTGCTTGTGAGACACTAAGAATTTTTAAAATTAGAATTTTTAAATTTTTAATAGAGCTAGATAAGGCACAACATAAATGTTCAGTATAGGTAGTTTTGTTAATTTTTTTTTTACCTACTTACATCGATTTTTATGTAGATTTTAGGTTTTTTATCACTGTAAATATTTTTGTTAGTTTTTTTATTCCATTTTTATTTTCGACTTGTATATACACTGATCACCGGTTTATACCAGCGTTTTTATTTTAAATTCGCTGATCGGTTTTTCAGGATAAATAAAGCATTTATTTATTATTTATTTACCTGCGGCTTACAAACGACTTGTCAACAAAACAGACGAACAATAGACTGAACTCACTGACAAATTTGACTAACAATACGACTACAGAAATTACACTAACAATACACGGATCGAAACGCACCTATCACTGACTTGAGTCTCTACAGCCAATAACATCACGGCTAAACTGACCAATGACAGCTATAACCAGACGTATATAACATCAACTGACCATTCACAATTCACATGACTCTGAAGATGACTTCCGCTCAGGTTGTCGAAACGTCAGTCATTGTCAACAACAACAGTTCTTTTCAGAACTACACTCACCCGGACGATCACAAACAACAGACTACTGATACTCCTGGGTTCAAACCATTTACAATGTTATTTTGTCTGTTTTCTATCACTTTTGGCGATGGTTTCTTCCATTTTCAAGTAATAAAGTGAGCTTAAAGCAAGCTCCTGGCTATAATCATGAAAACACGATATTTCAGCCGGGACAGTGTCCCTTTAACATAAATAGCATGTCTTCATTGCGCCTTACTCTCCAAAGGAAGGTGTCAGTCTGCTTGTAACAGAGCAGTTGTCAAATGAGTGTCGGAAGATCAAAACCAAGGTAATAACTCCGCACAAGCACAACAGACGTAGACACGTTAGTGAACCAATCAGAAATCAAAGCAACAGTGTAACAACAATATAACAGGCGACAAACGCGGGAAAACGCGTAAAAGCAAGTCACGATTGGTAATTTTGGTTTAACTTATGATTGGTCGAGAAAGTGGCGCCAGATTTTACAATAACAACCGAAACCAAAAGAATCATAAAATTACTATCCACATTCATTTGTAATCAAACAATAACAAGTGCAATGAAATATAAAAAACTGAAAACTAAAACATCATTAGATGACCAAAGATTACTTTACTGTTTAACTCCTTTATTGACTAATTGACCGATTGTAAGATTAATTGATTGACGGACTGGCTTATTGACTTATCTCTCGATTGACTGATTAACTGGTTTCTTAGTTGATTGATTGATTGATTGATTGATTGATTGACTGAATGAATTAGTTATTAACTGATCGACTGATTTACTAGTTCACTAATTGATCGATTGATTGATTAACTGGCTCACATGTTAATTGATTCATTGATCGATTGATTGATTGATTGATTGATTGATTGATTGATTGATTGATTGATTGACTGACTGAGGGACTAAATGACTGAAGGATTGACTGATTGAATGAACCGTTAACTGATTTGCTGATGTACCAATTGACAGATCGAATGACTTAATGATTGGCTGATTGGCGACTAAATGATCGCTAAGGCCTACGGCAAACGTCGAACTTCACATGTGCCGAATCTAATGCAAATGAGCAAAATCTATTGTTCCTGCTCATTTGAATTAGATTCGGCACATGTTTAGTTCGACGTTTGCCCTGGGCCTAAGTTGAAGAGTTTGTCGATTGTTGGTTTGCTTGATCGGTGCATATAACGAACTCTTTAATGAGTTGAATAAACATACCACTGGAAGAAAAAACAACCACATTCATTCCTCTACTGTGGAGTGAGTAGCCTTGATTGTTGACTTTGATGAAACCTAAACCACATCTAGTTCTACCGGGGTCGTTGCAGCCCTCACTTCGAACAAAAACACTCATTCTTGGTTCTGTTAAAAAAGTAAAAGAAAGTCTTTAACACCGATATAGTAACGTAATGATAATGATTTTTTTTTCTGAAAAAATAAATGTAAAATATAGTATATGTAAGTATCATGGTGCGTGTTTCGTGCTTTTAAATTGCATTGTGGGGATTGATCGAAGAGATGTAACTTTGGTAGGACTAAATAATCTTCAGTGGGAAAATAACAAAAGAAAGTCAGTTAACCAGTTACCTTGTTTTGTGACTGATGAGTGATTATGTATGACAAGAATGTTTTTTAAACACCTAAAATAGTGACCAAATCAAAGGCTCCTTGCGAGCGAAGTCGTGAATATGAAACAAACATCGGACCTTTTCCTACCCTACACAAAATAGGTCCTCTTAGATTGTACATATTATGACTACTTCCCTTATGTTGCGGATGCACGTAACAATACCTTTTACCAAACAGAAGAAGGACCTCTAAAACCTTCGGGTGTATACGTAGCTGAGGGAGTCCTGGATTATTCTCCAGAGCGTATAGCAAACACGTGGCAAGTAAAATCCACCGTGATTTTCATCAACAATGCCTTGAAGGTGAATTACAGTCCGTACTGCACAATCTCAGCTCGGCAATGTTTGTCAGCCTAACACGAAGGAATGTGTTTACTAGCGAAAATGAAAATTACGGGACAAACTTACCTTTTCCTTCATTATTAATGTCAGATATCCTTGCCAAACAATAATAACAAGTAGAAGGACCCCAACGTTTTCCCAAACCGACGTTTCATCTCATCGAATATTCGTGAACACAAGGATCGTAATGGCGGACGTATGGTTTACTCTCATGTACTCCATGTATGCTTACCGAAGTGTAACATATCAACAATTTAATATAAATTTAATATAAAGTTTACGATGAGCGAGTGACTTTTTCCAGTAACCGTGATAAGTCGCGTTCACGACTTAAAAAGGTGCTATTTTTTAAATCGCCAGTGGATTTAGCAAGAGCCCGATTAAAAACACATATACCCAGTAAGTTAAATTTCTAAACACATGAAAGCAAGAAATAAATCAGCTATACCTAATTCAATAAAGGTTGCTTTGGTCATTGGTAATTGGGCATTGGGAAGCTATTGTTTGGCGGTCACTCAAGCGAAGCATTGCATTGTGTTCCGTATGCCAAATGCCAATTCCCAATCACCGATGACCAACTGCCAAATCAACCTTTATTGAATTAGGTGCATATCCTCACCCGGTTGGCTTTGCTGGAGTGCAATTCGCAAATGGATAATACTGGGTCCTTCGGCTACTCCTCGTTGTTCTTGTGCAATCCATGATGGTTTGTTTGTTCCTGCATATCCAATAAAAGCAAACGAGCTTCGGAGTTCCATCAAGATGGGTTCAGTAACGCCCAATCTCATGAGAGCGTCCTTTGCTGGAAGCCAGGTATTTGAAGCAGTATCTTGAGCGGCAATCAGAACGACAATGCTACAGGAAGGCAAATGAATTTCGTATTATTGTGTCGCAGCTCTGAAAATGTTTATGATAAATATTCTTCGATAATTATTTGTCCGCTTATTCAAATTAGGTTAAAAATAAAGTATATTAACCCTATTGGGCCTGGGCTTTTTTTAAGGCTACAACAATGAAACCTAGAGGGTACATAGTACGTCCGAAACTGTCTCCTTTGCGGTCCGGACAATCGAACGATGACGTCATATGACGTAGTTATTAGGTAATTAGTTATACGGCCGCCATCTTGGATCCGCCATCTTGGATTTCTGAAAATTTTTAAAACCTCTTAAAAACCGTCCAAATTGACTCAAAATTAATCAAAACCAATAAATAAACGCTAAATTACGTAAAAATATAAAAGTTATACCAATAAACATTGTTTTTCTTCATTCAAAGGTACAAATATGCAAATTTCAAAAAACATGGCTGTCAAAATCCTGTTGCCATGGAAACATCAAGTCACGTGATCAAAAAATTGTCATACAAAATTGTTGCCAGATAGATTTTAGGAAAAGTCACAAAGTTTGATGGCGTTTGAATACATATTAAAGAAGTTATGAACGTTCAAAGTTAGCGCGGGCACTTTGTGCCCCCCCCCCCCCCCCAGGCCGAATAGGGTTAATATTCAAAAGGTAACGATTTAGCGTTCTGAAGGCATGATTTGAACTCTTAGCATGGAACTTTTTCAGTGAGATCAGCCATTTTGAAAATGAGACAAACGGGTTACGAAATACAGAGTTTGTAGAAAAATTCCGAAGTCAGAATCCAACGAAGCAACGTAGGCTCCATCCCACCACAACAACTCTGAATGGCAGCCAAGGCAGTGATTCCATTCTTTAACCTGGATTGGTTGTAGAACTCTGATTAACTACATGTATAGTTGAATCTTAGTTCTAAGTTATAGGTAAGACACAGATGGTCAACTAAGTGTAACAAACTATGTCTTTCGTCAATCGGTATGGGGTGCGAATGAGAAAAGAGCTTGAACCTTCCGCATGTGTTAGTGTTACGTAATCGTGGGAAACAATGCATGAAAACGAATGGATAAGCTAAGGAATCTCCAAAAACAGAGATCCTCATACAACAACATTTTAGTAGAAAATGACTGCAGTTACTGTTCCTGAAATATGAGGGCTCTCGGAAATTTTTTTCTACCCAAATATATTCAGAATTTATATATAACTAAAGGTGAGGTAAAATAAGCTTACCCTCGTTCAAATGGACTTGAAAAGCGAGGCTTCAGAAAATATAGTACTCCAAAATAACCTGGCGGCCAGACAAATTAAAATTTCTTGGAAACCCAGGTTGTAAAGCTTCTTATTTCATTTGAAAACCTCAAAACAGCGCTTTGCTATTAAAGGTTCTCTTATGCTGGTCACTGCGTGATGAAGTTATGATATGATATATAAAAATGAAAATATATTGTAAAATAACAATTTAAGGAACTGACACTTACTCTCCAGTTATCGTATTAAGATAGTCTCTCATTTTTTCACCGGCGTCACCGACTGCATGAGTATCGTACGCTTTGGATTCAATAACAACGCCTGTACAGAAAAAAAAATTGGTTAATTATTTTTGTATTTGAAGTCACGACTTTTAAATGAATATTAACGTATTACTTTTCAACTTAATTGATAACCTAATTTCTTAACTCTCGGACGTACACGCAAACTTATACCCCCACCATGGTACAAGGGAGGGGAGGGGGGGCTCTCTGTCTCTCTGTCTCTCTCTGTCTCTCTCTGTCTCTCTTATACCCCCAACGTGGTACAAGGGAAAGGGAGGGGGGGGGGGGGGGGGCGGGGGGGCTCTCTCTGTCTCTCTGTCTCTCTCTGTCTCTTTGTGTGTTTTTAAAAATTGTTTATGTTCATCCTCCTCTATTTACAGTGTTCCCAATTATCAAATTCCTGCTAAATAAACTTGACACTTAAAAAAACGTAATTTATTTTTATTATATTTACCTGTTTGGGCATTCACCGTAACAATATTGTGTCCTCTTGAGTGAAGTGAGTGATCCACTCCATGTACTCTGATGTAAGCAGTACCGCAAGTGCCTGGAGCTACTGCTGGATCATTACAACCTTCGCTTCGAACGTACATATCCATGAAAGTAACTACAGAATAAAAAGAACGCTAGAATTATTTCAAAGGAATGGGTTTGGTATTTTGTAAAATGTTGCAAAGTGCCGTGAACTTTGGCATTTGGTGTGAGGTTTTCTTGTATGAAGGTGAACATTGTGTGAAAATTTCATGGTCCTAGCCTTACTGGTTCCAGAGATATATAGAAGGGTCCGAGGAGCCCCCCCCCCCCCCCCCCCCCCCCCCCCCGCAGTCACAGATTGCCTAAAAAAGCCCAGTCTAAATAGGGTTAAAATCAGTCGTTTCATGATTTCTTTCATCGAAGACAATCAGCGCTATAAATGGTACGCGTTTTGCATTTAAACAGAAACTTATGGAGATTTGAAAAAAATTTTCCGAAAGAAGATTGTGTTGTCCATTTTTATGTCTTTGTTCATTCATTACATAGGTTGAAAAGCGATTTTATGTAAACAAAGCAAGACTAGAATTTTACGTAGTTCGAACTTCACTCGCCTGGCCTTATGCAAATACGTTTGTGTATTTTTTGCAATTTTGATTTCCAAATAAGATTCTCGGGCAATTTTTGATAAACAAAAACTATAGTACTCGTACTAGTTATTCCAGACGGAGAAAAAGTTGTTTTTGTGAACTTTTGTACGTTCTAAACGTACTGTGCAGACTGTCGGGTAATACTGTTTTTGAGAATTGCTAAAATTGAAAAATAGCTCGGTCGTCAATCTTAATTCTTATGCTTCCGACCTTTCACCTTAGTTAAGTTTCACCTCAGTTAAGATTGTTCAAAGTGCGACGCTGTTAGGCTTGGCCTATCTATATATATATATATTAAGACCGCATTTTTTGGCGAACGTGGCAAAGCTGTCAGGGCCGATGATGGCTCCAGTTGCGATAATTTTGTAATAAAAAACACATAAAAAGTAGTTGTCATGTCACCATTCGTGATGTGTTTTAAAGATTTTTATAATTACTGTTGCTTTTGAGCATGTAAACTCGAATTCTAAGGAAATCCGCGAAAAAAAAATCAACTTTTCCTATTTTCGAAAAAATGCTGATGTCAGCATTTTTTGCACATTGAAGCTCCATTATCTCTGAAAAAAGCACGGTACCTCCCAATTTTCTCTTTGGATTCCAATAGCCCCTGGTAAGATCTGCTTTTCGCGCATAGTCAAAAACCGGGAAAAATACCTTGGTATATGGAGGTGCTGTCCCTAAGCTTGTTTAGAGAGCGACGCTGTTAGGCTCAGCCTATCTATATACAGCTATTTCAATTGACGTTGTCGGATGAAAGCTTAAAGCCAAGACCGCAAGGTAGTATGGGTTAGGGTTAATAACCATTGCATAAAAATCCCATACTACCTTGCAGTGTTGGCTTTTCGCCTTTTTTATCCGATAACGTTAATTGAAATAGGTGTATATATATTAGCCCAATGATATCACTTATCTCAATAATAAATTAAATAGTAATCTAAATATCGAAAAATAACGTCAAGAAAGGTCTTAATACATGTAGCATTGGTATATAGTAAATTTATAAAGGAAATGCATTAAATTTACCACTTTAAGAGTTCAAACAGTCAGCGGCTTCTAAAAAACAAGTCATGATAATTATTGCAGCTTTAAATTATAGATCAACCAAACACCCCCAGGGAATGAATTAATTTATGCCCGGTCGCGTTAGGAAATTTGATGTGATGACAGATTTTTATCTTAAACGAAAGCAAATTTGATCAAAATTCCCCTAGTACGACCAGGCCCTTACATAAAATGCACGCACAGTCTCTGTGCTCTTTATGCTGAGATGTCTTTCAAGTAACGCGCAGAATAGGACATTTGCACGATGGCGTCATTTGACTACAACTACCAGAATTCATTTCGTTTTTCCTTTCTTATTTGAATTTCGTAATCCCAGTGCGGTTTAAGTAACAATAGCCCTAATTTGCACTACAAAACAAAAAACTGAAGGATTCTGGTAGTTGTAGTCATATGACGTCATCGTGCAAATGGCTTATTGAAAAGTCTGCATTAGGCCTGGTTGCACTACAGTCAAAAACAAAAATTCGCCCGTGCAAAAAAAAAAAAATCATCCCACAAAAGCGTGTACCGCCGGAAGCGGTTTGTTTTGTTTTTTTTTTTTTCCGTATTTTTTCAAAATCGGCCTACAATCGGCCATACAAGCACGCCACGGAACTTAATAAATATATATGGAACCTCAAAGATAAGAACATTAAGTATGACATCAAATGGCGTGAAATAAAACAAGTTCTTATTATTCAAATACTTATTATTCAAAATAAGTTCTTATTCCAATGTTACTAAGAGATGCAATTTTTGTTTGTGGGGAAAATATTTCATTATTTGTAAATCTGAAATGCCAAGTCTAAACAAAAGAAATGAGCTCACATTGTGTTGTAGACATGCTAGGAAATTTCTGTTAAAAAAATGTCATTATTTAATCAGCGGTAACGACCCCGCGTGACGTGACACGCGACTCGCCTAGTATGCAATGTATTGTATTGCATTGTTCTGTATTTCAAATATTTGTGATTGTAACCGTTATTTCTGGCAGTTGCCTGATGACCGCTTCACACGAAGCAAGAAACTCAGAGTTGCAGTAAATGTTCAAATAACCTAGCTTTTACATAATTAATTATCGCTCTGGTTCTACTATTGAGCACTTTATAGTAGATGAGGATTTTAGTCCACTTTAGTTTTGGATCACCAACTTATTCCCTACAGAAGGTGATTCACTGTGATTTCTGTATGTATGGGGAACAGAAATCGTCAACAAAGAAATGAGTGAAAATGTAGCTCAACCGGGAATCGAACCCGTATCTCCTGAGTACCTGTGAGATGTCTTACCATTGGACCACTGAGCCAACCCAGCCATTCAGCGTGAAATTGGAAGTATCTATATGTGGCAGGCATGAAGATACTCGCATTTTCTGCAGTTAGGATCGCGTCACTTATCCCAAATGATGAGCAATTCACAGTATATTTCTCTCAACATATGATAAGTAGTACGAACTTGGGCTGGGAAATGATTGAAACAACTAACTGCCTCATTATCTTTGGATCACCAACTTATCCCCTTCAGAAGGTGATTCACAATGATTTCTGACAAATATTAATTAGTATGGATTCGATTCCCGACTGAAACACATTTTCACTCATTTCTTTGTTGACGATTTCCATTCCCCATACATACTAATTAAATAATAAAGAAAATCATTAGCGTGAAGGAGGTTTGGATACCCTGTCTTTATTTGCATAGATTTTGGCGATTTTATTCCTTCGTTTTCTCCACATTTAATGATCCGTTTCAGAAACTATATCAAACACTCCAAAGAGTTTTTCATCATTTCCCCTCGTTTTTTTCAATTCACTTCTCTTTGTTTGGATGTCCTGATGAAACACTCTTGCTCGTGTTAATTTTTATATATTACTTGAAGACCCTGAGCGTTGGTCCCACTGGCTTTCGAACCAACCTCCTTCCGCTCCAAGGAATGGTACGCTGCAAACTGAGCTGCGTTCAAACTCACACTCATAGGCTATAAATAGCAGTTGAATATAACAAGATCACAAGTGATAGTTACCAGGTTCGATCAACGCAGTCACTATACTCGGTCCAAGGCCTGACGAGGCTTGTGCTTGGCCGATCCACGAAGGCATATATGAGCCCGCGTAGCCCACCAAAGCCAATGAGCTGCGGTAACTTAGAGTTAATGGGTCTGTAGCGCCCAGTCTCTTAAGCGCAGGAAGTACTGGTCCACCAAAACGTGACGCTTCCTCTTGAACAGCGAAGAGAACAATTTTCC
This sequence comes from Cladopsammia gracilis, assembly GCA_022457155.1. Classification (NCBI taxonomy): domain Eukaryota; kingdom Metazoa; phylum Cnidaria; class Anthozoa; order Scleractinia; family Dendrophylliidae; genus Cladopsammia; species Cladopsammia gracilis. The sequence goes on from JAJGOT010000218.1 coordinate 165,913, forward strand.
TACAAAGTACAAAGTCCACAAAATATCAGTCTGAGATTTTAAATTGTACACATTTTGTAATTATTCGGAGAACTTTACATGGGGGGGGGGGGGGGGGGGACTCAAGAAAGTGCCCCAGACTGATGAATATATCAGGGAGCTTAAGCAACCACGAACGGTGTGGATGGTAGAGAGAATGACATAAAACAATAGGTTAATGAGCGAAAACAAACCGGATACAGACGCCATACGTCTTAAAATGGAGGTGATGCCTAGCTCCGAGAAACATCAGTGTCAACTTAAACACAGAATAAACCATGAGGAGCTTAAAACAATTGCAAGAAGCCACTATTCTAGTATGGACCGTGACTATCGCATAACACTTGGATCTTACACTGCTCTTTTAGCCATGATGAAGAAACACTATCTCGCAAGTTATGCTAACTGCAGACTTGCGCTCACATTAAATCACTGACTGAGAAATGAACTGATCCAAAGCAGCGAATACAAGTTCCTCCTTAAGCGCCTCCTACTGATCTTGCAACTCTTTCAAAGTGAGCCAAAGAAACTCCATTATTATGCCAAGAGCTAGCAAACAAATGTCGGCATAACTAAATTTTCTAAACGGCTCTGGAAAGCATAAATTTCTCCTGTCAGTATCACAGCTAGAGATGTTTTCCTAAGATCAAGGAAACGACAACGGGCGTGTTATATCTTTATTTTGATCTAAAAGGAAAAATATCTCAGGCACGTACTTGGGGTAGACTTATTCTAAAGAAGAACTAATATGCTTTTAGCGAGGAGCAGAACATGTGCTAGGCCTGTAACCTTTTATAACAACACATGTGGTCTTCCAACAATACTGATCATTATAATTGACAGTACAAATTGACACTAACCTAAATTGACACTAGACTACAAGTACGAACTGATCGATCAAAATATCACAAACAAACGCCGTCAAATATATCGATCTAAAGCAAAACTATAATAACTAAATAACTTATTTCTACTAAATTAAAAACTGAAATGTTGTCTTAACCGAAGATTGAACGAATTTTCGAAGTAACTCGATGTATCGGGAATTTTCGACTGCGTTAAATTCAATCGTCGAGGCTTTGGGTGCGCAATGCACTTTGGGTGATACTGGGCCTTTAACTAAAGTATCACAATTTTCCCTTCACTATTTAAACTGGAAAGTCGTTTCTACGAATTCAGCTCCTGGACAATTCAGCCAAGTTAGACCAATTGGAAAGAAATGCAAAGTACTTTAAAAGAGCGCACATTTTTCACGGCGTGACCGGCGACATTGCTTAAGCTCCCTATTAACCCTATTTTGCCCGGAGGTACAAAGTGCCCGCGATAACTTTCATTATTCATAACTGCCTTAATAGCGGAGCACTTGCCAGGCCGAAGGCCTGGCTGCGCAGCTCCATACTGATAGAATCTATGCCGTCATTTTTCATGGTCATGGCTAGCGGAATGTTTCGCGGGCGCGTGTCCGTCCGCCCGCCCACCGTGTTTGAACAACATCCGGGATCTTGAAAGCAAGGCTTTGTTTTTCGCGCGGCCACACAGCCGTGAGCTCGGTAAACACTTTAGTTGTTTTGTTGTGTCTAGCGGAGAATTAAACTCGTTATTTTCCTGCATTTTTTCGCGGTTTGCTACTCAAGACAGGGATACTAATTAAGGGATACTCAGAAGCCGCTTTAGTGGAAAAAGACGAGCTTTCAGGGATAAAATCTTGCTTCGAGGAACTTCGTGTATTACGTTTTTATCAATGCGGGAGATGTTTGTTTTCTACGGATTTCAGAACCAGAAGCGGAGATTTGAATTTCCAAGCAAGCGAGGAACTTAAAGGTAAAACAGATTACAGTTTTCGATGAGAATTTATGTTGATATCAATCTGTGAGTGACTTTTTATTAGTGTTATTGTTAGTTTTGGAGAATTGATTTTAAAACGTGCTTAAATTCAGTTGTATCGATCTCTTGAATTTCATCGAAGAAAGCTTAAACTCGATGAGCTATAATTAAATGGTACGCGTTTTGCTTTGAAACGTAAACTAATAGAGATTTGAATAAATTTTTTCGAAAGAAGATTGTGTTGTCCATTTTTGTGTGTTTGTTCATGCATTAGATACTTAGATTGAAAAGCGATTTTATGTAAACAAAACAAGACTGATTTTATAGTACAGTTCTATCTTCACTCGCATCGCCTTATGCAAATATGTTTGTGTATTTTTGCAATTTTTGATTTTCAAATGAGTTTCTCGGGCAATTTTTGACAAACATAAACTGTATTTTATTCGGAAACTAGTGATACTAATAATTCTAGACAGAGAAAAGTTGTTTTTGTGAACTTTTGTACGGTCTATAAAAATGTACTGCGCAGACGGTCGCGTAATACTGTTTTTGAGAATTGCTAAAATTGAAAATAGCCCGTTCGTCAATCTTAATTCTAGTGCTTCCAACCTTTCACCTTAGTTAAGTTTCACCTTAGTTAAGCTTGTTCAAAGTGCGACGCTGTTAGGCTTGGGCTATGTATATATTATGTATTCAAATGCCATCAAACATTGTGACTTCTCTTGAATTTTATTTGGCAACAATTTGACATGACATTTTATTGATCACATGACTTGATGTTTCCATAGCCACAAGATATTGACAGCCGTGTTTTTTAGAATTTGCATATTTTTGCCTTTGAATGAAGAAAAACAATGATTATTGGTACAACTTTTACATTTTTACGTCATTTAGCGTTGATTTATTAGTTTTGATTAATTTTGAGTCATTTCGACGGTGTTTAAGAGGTATTGAAAAATTTCAGAAATCCAAGATGGCGGATCTACAATGGCGGCCGTGCAACTAATTACCTAATAACTACGTCATATGACGTCATCGTTCCATTGTCCGTACCGCAAAGGAAATAGTGTTGGACGTACTATGTACCTTCTAGGTGTCATTATCATAGCCTAAATATTCTTGAAGTTACGAGGGGGAGGGGGGATATGCGCGCCCACCAGGCTCAGGAACTCAAAAAAACCCACGCAAAATAGGATTAAGTCATCCCATGTAACAGCTGTATCCAATTAAAGGGACTACCACCGTATCCAAATAAAAGTGATTCATTCATTCATTCATTCATTCTTTTCCAGACCGACATAAATGGAGACCTTATCTGCCGCTCAGGCAAGTGAGCACTTTTCTTTTTTCCCCAAATAGCTTTCCTATAAGCGTCCATTGTTATTAAGATATGCCGGAGGGAAAGATGGAGTCGCTGTTGGTCTGGCAGCAGACGACGATCGAATAGTATCCCATGATGCATCCTGTTTCATCTTATTTCATCTTATGTTATCACTGCGTATGTGACGTCATCAGTATTCTACAGCTCGCACGAAGTGAACGTCGCAGTGTTCACAATGGAGCGTTTACAAACAAATTTGGGTTCTACAGCTTCTGCTTTGGAGAATAACAAGTTGCCGTGCATCCACTTCCACTGGTTCAAAGGAGAATTTCAGCGTCACTTTGAAGAGTTTTCCGTGTGTTTTGCTAATCTATAGAGAAGTACATGTCAGTTTTGTGGAAACGATCGGATGGATGAACGAAAGAAGAGCTGTCGTCCCCGTGACAGTTGACAGCGCTCACATTAAATCACGTACTGAGAAATGAACTGATCCAAAGCAGCGAATAATTCCTATTAAGCGGCTACTACTTATCTTGCAACTCTTTCAAATTGAGCCAAAGAAACTCTATTGTTACGCTAAGAACTAGCAAACACTGACTGAAATTACGGCGTAACTAAATATTAAAAATGGCTCTGGAAAGCGAAATTCCTCCTGTCAGTATCACAGCGAGAGCTTTTGTCCTAAGATAAAAAAAAGAACAACAATTAGAACAACAGGCCTGTTATATCTTTATTTTGATCTGAATGGAAAAATCTCTCAGACACGTACTTGGGGTAGAGTTATTCTAAAGCTGGGCTACCTTTTATAACAACACACATTAACACGCGTGGCATTGAAATGTGATCTAATATACAAAATTTCAGTCATCTTTGGCCGCTCAAAAAGTCTTAAACATGCGGGTACTTCTCGGTACTTCTTTGCCTGTACAATAATCAGTACTTCATTTTAGTAGCGTGAAGCCCATATTTGGAAGACATCAACACACAATCCAGAAAATTGTGAATATTCATGACCTAGTTGCGGGTCACTGAACACTTTGTGACGCGAAGGCTCCGTAGAACAATCAAAACAAAGATTTTTAAACGGAAACTGCGCTCTTGAACCATCAAAGAGATCATGTCAAATAACAAAATAATGCAGTTTTCTTACCTTTTACTGGAACAGAAACAAGAAAAAAGCCGGCGAGAAAACGGCTTTATTTCGCACAGGAATCCACCATAACTGCGATATTGCGTGATGCGCCTGCAAAAATGCATCATGGGATACTATTCGATCGTCGTCTGGTCTGGCAGCATGACCTGAGTTATGTGATTTCCTTAGAAAGGACATTTCGCCCGGAAAGGCTATTACAGTATAGTCGAATCCCGTTATATGTGAAGAATAAAAGTGTATTGTGCAAAGGACCGCAAACGACAATGCTGCTAACGGTATACGTAGGATCTGCGAGAGACCTAACCAGCCAAACAATAAACAAACATACAATAAACTGCAGGGCTGATCTGACTACGTAGAAAAATAGACTTTGCGAGACACCATCACGACAGAAACCGATAAAGTAGGATCGCAACCGTGGACAGCTGTTTCGTTGTTATTGCAACTCATCAGCACGGTGTAGCGAACTAAATGTCGCCGCAAAGTCTATTTTTTACTTAGTCAGATCAGCCCTGTAGTTTATTTTATGTTTCTTCATTTTTTGCTGGTTTGGTCTCTCGCAGATTTTGCAAAGATCCAACTTATACCGTTAGCAGCATTATCGTTTGCGGTACTTTGCAGATTTCACTTTTATTTTTATATATTTTGGGACCGCAGGTCATTACAGATCCGATATGCTGTGTTCTTTTTGTATGGTTTTGTCCATGCGTCATGTTCAGATCGGCTTTGTCCATCTACATTTCTCTTTGTTAGACATCGTTGCGACACTGTGGGCTCTTTGTTCCTCGGAACACGTGATGTGGCAGCGAGTGATTCGAGTACGGAACCTGATATGGGAACGGGTCATTGTGTAATCTATTTGCGCTGGATTTCTTACTGGCGACATTTAGTTCGCTACACCGTGCTGATGAGTTGCAATAACAAAGAAACAGCTGTCCACGGTTGCGATCCTACTTTATCGGTTTCTGTCGTGATGATGTCTCGCACAGTCTATTTTTCTACGTAGTCAGATCGGTCCTGCAGTTTTTTGTATATGTGGAAAACTTTGGGATCATAAATCATGTCTCCATTAACCGGGTGCTTGTATTAAGAAAACACATTGGCTCTAATTCCTTCGGGACATTCAATAAGCGGGTATTCATGAAGCGGGGTTCCACTATTTCATAGGTAAATTTAACTATAGATAATCAAGTAAGTACTTACTCCCCTGACAGGCTATTTAAGTAGTTTACTGCACTAACGGCGGCACTTGACCATGCATGAGTGTCAAATGCTCTAGTTTCCAAAAAACACCTGCAAGTAAAGAATATAGAGCAAATGTTCAGTGAACAATTTAAAATCTGCTGATCGGCTAAGTTACCAGCTGGCTGGCTAATTTACTTATTCACTGGTTTATTGATTAAAAAGGGCCCTGTTTCGCCGAAATAGCAAAATTTCGCTTAACTAATGTCCACGTTATATCGCCAAATCACCACCAATATACAACTTAGTTGGATAAAATGATTCTATAGAGCAAAACAAAAGCAGTGGTTTGGAGATAAAGTGCAGGATTGCAAGGATTGAAGTGGATTACAGTTCATGGAATTTGATTTATTGACATGTGGTCAAGAAATCTAACTTGTTATTCTTGTGAAATTTTGACTTTTCTAGCCGACAGAGCGAACAACTTGCTAACAACTACATGTACATCAGTTAAGCAAGTACTGTCAGACGTATACGACAACAACTCTGGTTCAATCACCGCTGCAAAGATCTCGGTATTTTTCCGGCTGGACTTCGACTTAAGTCCCCGCTGAACACACAAGAGGCCATCCAGATCGTCAAATCCACCTGCAGACGACTGATCAAAGCGCGGATCAACGACTGTCACAGAAGACTCAACTACTAGCTACAAGAACAAGCTACAACAAAAACTTGACAAACTGAAGCAACTAATACCGACTGACTTACTTAACACTGTACTTACTATTTCTGACAAACGGGCTGACAAAACTACTGAACAGTGCCGTACTACGACTCAACTTAAACTAACGCGACTACAACGTAAGAAAGACAAAAAACGACGAAAAACAGACGACAACTGGGTCAGGAATATCTCTTCCGTCCCTTAGACGAGACTGAAAACCGAGTGCTTTCATACGGACTGAAACACTCAGTGACGCCAAGACGTATACCTACAGAGGCCATTGTATCAAGTGTTGAGGCTGCTCTGTCTCGTCAAAGAGATCTATCAGAGCCAGCCAAGGATAACATCAGAAGTAGAATAGCTTCTACTATACAATCAGCCTCGATAACAGACAGTAACTTGACTAAAGACGAACGACAGGCCCTTAAACGACTGAAAACCGACGAAGACATTGTCATACTACCTGCAGACAAAGGACGAGTGACTGTTGTTATGGACAAAACAGATTACTATAACAAAATGGACACGCTTGTTAACGACAAACAGACCTACGAAGAACTTAAACGAGACCCGACTCCCGCACTGCAACGAAGACTTAACGGTAAACTGCTCAGCCTTAAGAAGGATGACGCTTTTGACGTTACACGCTACTACCGACTGAGAAGTTCTGTACCGCAACCACCGAAACTGTACGGACTACCGAAACTACACAAACCCAACATACCAATACGACCCATAGTCTCATTCTGTGGGTCCCCGACATACCAACTGTCTAAATACTTGACTACTGTACTGCAACCCTTAACAGACGAATCTAGCCACAAACTACAATCTACTGAGAACTTTATTGACGCTATCAAGACAGTACAGATACCTGACGACCACAAACTAGTGTCTTTTGACGTAAAATCACTGTTCACCAGTATTCCGCTTCAACTGGCTTTAGATTGTACTGAGACAGCCATCAAGAACTCTACCTTCAAACTTCCACTGCCGACTGACGACATCATGGACTTACTGAATCTTTGTCTCACTTCGACATATTTTCAGTATAACGGCAAAGACTACAAACAGCTACACGGAACAGCTATGGGTTCACCTGTCTCAGTTGTTGTTGCTGAAATTGTCATGCAGAACATCGAGGAAGAAGCCCTTGCTACATACAAACAAACAGTACCACTTTGGTTACGCTACGTGGACGACACCTTCACTGCTGTACACAAAGACGAGATTGACACCTTTCACGAACACCTCAACAGACAAAACGCTGACATACAGTTCACTAGAGAGGTTGAAAAAATGGTACGATTCCTTTTCTAGACTGTCTAGTAAGCCGAAACGACAACCAACTACAGACTACTGTCTACAGGAAACCGACTCATACCGACAGATTACTAGACCAGTCATCGTACAACCCTACATCTCACAAAGCGACGACCATACGAACTTTGACAAGACGAGCGCAACTAGTTTGCGATTCACCTGACAGCCTAACCGACGAAACCAAGTACCTTGACAACGTTTTCAGTAAGAACAACTACAACCGAGACTTTGTTAAACGCAATGTTTACAAAAACAACGAATCTGACACAACTAACGCAAAACCTGTCACCACAGCGACAATACCCTACATCAAGGGCACTTCTGAGACTATTGCACGGATCTTACAACCTTACAACATCCGTGTCGCTCACAAACCCATTACTACTTTTCGACAGCTTCTCACAAACGTTAAAGACAAGGACGAACCTAACGACAGACAAGGAGCAGTATACAAGATCAAATGCTGCGACTGCCAGGCCTCTTACATCGGTGAGACTGGCAGGAATCTGAACATACCACAGGGAGCCCATACAATCTGTTTGTGTTACATAATGACCGTTTGTAATTTTATAGGAAATATATGGGATTTACCTAAATTTCATATTATGGCGACGTATCGCCAAATGTATGTACTGATCAACGCTAAATAAACGTTAAATTACCTTATTTGTTGTGTGTTGTCGTCCTTTTGCCGTAAAAGTGATTTTTGAGCGATTTTGAAGGATTTTGAGTTCGCCGGTAACTGTACTTCTAAGAGAAAGACAAGGGTGGAAAGAGATTTTTGAACGGCTCCAGCGCCAAGGCGATTTTTTCACATAACATCGCATCGCTCGGCTTTCAAACCACGCAACAGAAAGGCCCTCTCGATCGAAAATCCGCCCAAACGGCCCGGAGCTAGCCGTCGAAGAAAATCAAAATCACACACTTTCCAAGCGGTCGATATTCGTATCAACATTTTGCCGTGCCAGCCAGAAACCGTCCTGCTGATTGCCTCTTTCTGATTGGTCACCGTTAAACAATAACCGATTCAAAATACGTACCGAGGGTGGGGAGCCATAGGCACGAGTCTGGTGAGTAAACGGTTCGACCTTACGAAAATGCCTATGGCTCCCCGCCCTCGGTACGTATTTTGAATCGGTTATTGTTTAACGGCGACCAATCAGAAAGAGGGAATCAGAAGGACGGTTTCTGGCTGGCACGGCAAAATGTTGATACGAATATCGACCGCTTGGAAAGTGTGTGATTTTGATTTTCTTCAACGGCTAGCTCCGGGCCGATTTTCGATCGAGAGGTACGAGAAGAAGCGTGAATTTTTGGGCCTTTCTGTTGCGTGGTTTGAAAGCCGAGGGATGCGATTTTATGTGAAAAAATCGCCTCGGCGCTGGAGCCGTTCAAAAATCTCTTTCCACCCTTGTCTTTCTCTTAGACGTACAGTCAACGGCGAACTCAAAATCCTTCAAAGTCGCTCAAAATCACTTTTACGGCAAAAGGACGACAACACACAACAAATAAGGTAATTTAACGTTTATTTAGCGTTGATCAGTACATACATTTGGCGATACGTCGCCATAATATGAAATTTAGGTAAATCCCATACATTTCCTATAAAATTACAAACGGTCGTTATGTTACACAAACAGATTGTATGGGCTCCCTGTGAACATACGACTGACTGAACACAAACGGGCGACAAAAAATGGTGACATCAACAATCACATTGCTGAACACCATTTACGCACGAATCACAGAATTGACTGGGACTCTGCCGAATGCGTTACCTACAGTACGGACTACTACAAACGGCTCACTCTAGAAAGTTGGTTTACTAACTTAGAACAGACACCACTGAACAGATGCCAACAGCTACCTGCGGCTTACAAACGACTTGTCAACAAAACAGACGAACAATAGACTGAACTCACTGACAAATTTGACTAACAATACGACTACAGAAATTACACTAACAATACACGGATCGAAACGCACCTATCACTGACTTGAGTCTCTACAGCCAATAACATCACGGCTAAACTGACCAATGACAGCTATAACCAGACGTATATAACATCAACTGACCATTCACAATTCACATGACTCTGAAGATTACTTCCGCTCAGGTTGTCGAAACGTCAGTCATTGTCAACAACAACAGTTCTTTTCAGAACTACACTCACCCGGACGATCACAAACAACAGACTACTGATACTCCTGGGTTCAAACCATTTACAATGTTATTTTGTCTGTTTTCTATCACTTTGGCGATGGTTTCTTCCATTTTCAAGTAATAAAGTGAGCTTAAAGCAAGCTCCTGGCTATAATAATGAAAACACGATATTTCAGCCGGGACAGTGTCCCTTTAACATAAATAGCCTGTCTTCATTGTGCCTTACTTTCCAAAGGAAGGTGTCAGTCTGCTTGTAACAGAGCGGTTGTCAATTGAGTGTCGGAAAATCAAAACCAAGGTAATAATTCCGCACAAGCACAACAGACGTAGACACGTTAGTGAACCAATCAGAAATCAAAGCAATTACATGTAACAGGCGACAAACGCGGGAAAACGCGTAAAAGCAAGTCACGATTGGTAATTTTGGCTTAACTTATGATTGGTCGAGAAAGTGGCGCCAGATTTTACAATAATAACCGAAAGCAAAAGAATCATAAAATTACTATCGACATTCATTTGTAATCAAACAATAACAAGTGCAATGAAATATAAAAAAACTGAAAACTAAAACATCATAAGATGACCAAAGATTACTTTACTGTTTAACTCCTTTACTGACTAATTGACCGATTGTAAGACTCATTGATTGACGGACTGGCTTATTGACTTATCTCTCGATTGACTGATTAACTGGTTTCTTAGTTGATTGATTGATTGATTGATTGATTGATTGATTGATTGACTGAATGAATTAGTTATTAACTGATCGACTGATTTACTAGTTCACTAATTGATCGATTGACTGATTAACTGGCTCACATGTTAATTGATTGATTGATCGATTGATTGATTGATTGATTGATGGATTGACTGACTGAGGGACTGAATGACTGAAGGTTTGACTGATTGAATGAACAGTTAACTGATTTGCTGATGTACCAATTGACAGATCGAATGACTTAATGATTGGCTGATTGGCGACTAAATGATCGATTAGTTGAAGAGTTTGTTGGTTGTTGGTTTGCTTGATCGGTGCATATAACGAACTCTTTAATGAGTTGAATAAACATACCACTGGAAGAAAAAACAACCACATTCATTCCTCTACTGTGGAGTGAGTAGCCTTGATTGTTGACTTTGATGAAACCTAAACCACATCTAGTTCTACCGGGGTCGTTGCAGCCCTCACTTCGAACAAAAACACTCATTCTTGGTTCTGTTAAAAAAGTAAAAGAAAGTCTTTAACACCGATATAGTAACGTAATGATAATGATTTTTTTTTCTGAAAAAATAAATGTAAAATATAGTATATGTAAGTATCATGGTGCGTGTTTCGTGCTTTTAAATTGCATTGTGGGAATTGATCGAAGAGATGTAACTTTGGTAGGACTAAATAATCTTCAGTGGGAAAATAACAAAAGAAAGTCAGTTAACCAGTTACATTGTTTTATGACTGATGAGTGATTATGTATGACAAGAATGTTTTTTAAACACCTAAAATAGTGACCAAATCAAAGGCTCCTTGCGAGCGAAGTCGTGAATATGAAACAAACATCGGACCTTTTCCTACCCTACACAAAATAGGTCCTCTTAGATTGTACATATTATGACTACTTCCCTTATGTTGTGGATGCACGTAACAATATCTTTTACCAAACAGAAGAAGGACCTCTAAAACCTTCGTGTGTATACGTAGCTGAGGGAGACCTGGATTATTCTCCAGAGCGTATAGCAAACACGTGGCAAGTAAAATCCACCGTGATTTTCATCAACAATGCCTTGAAGGTGAATTACAGTCCATACTGCACAATCTCAGGTCGGCAATGTTTGTCAGCCTAACACGAAGGAATGTGTTTACTAGCGAAAATGAAAATTACGGACAAACTTACCTTTTCCTTCATTATTAATGTCAGATATCCTTGCCAAACAATAATAACAAGTAGAAGGACCCCAACGTTTTCCCAAACCGACGTTTCATCTCATCGAATATTCGTGAACACAAGGATCGTAATGGCGGACGTATGGTTTACTCTCATGTACTCCATGTATGCTTACCGAAGTGTAGCATATCAACAATTTAATATAAATTTAATATAAAGTTTACGATGAGCGAGTGACTTTTTCCAGTAACCGTGATAAGTCGCATTCACGACTTAAAAAGGTGCTATTTTTTAAATCGCCAGTGGATTTAGCAAGAGCCCGATTAAAAACACATATACCCAGTAAGTTAAATTTCTAAGCACATGAAAGCAAGAAATAAATCAGCTATACCTAATTCAATAAAGGTTGCTTTGGTCATTGGTAATTGGGCATTGGGAAGCTATTGTTTGGCGGTCACTCAAGCGAAGCATTGCATTGTGTTCCGTATGCCAAATGCCAATGCCCAATTACCGATGACCAACTGCCAAAGCAACCTTTATTGAATTAGGTGTATATCCTCACCCGGTTGGCTTTGCTGGAGTGCAATTCGCAAATGGATAATACTGGGTCCTTCGGCTACTCCTCGTTGTTCTTGTGCAATCCATGATGGTTTGTTTGTTCCTGCATATCCAATAAAAGCAAACGAGCTTCGGGATTCCATCAAGATTGGTTTAGTAACGCCCAATCTCATGAGAGCGTCCTTTGCTGGAAGCCAGGTATTTGAAGCAGTATCTTGAGTGGCAATCAGAACGACAATGCTGCAGGAAGGTAAATGAATTTCGTATTATTGTGTCGCAGCTCTGAAAATGTTTATGATAAATATTCTTCGATAAGACTACATACATAAAGACACATCGAGAAATTATTTTTCCGCTTATTCAAATTAGGTTAAAAATAAAGTATATTAACCCTATTCGGCCTGGGCTTTTTTTGAGTTCCTGAGCCTGGGGGGGGGGGGGAGGGGGGCACATTGTGCCCCCCCTTCGTAACTTCAAGAACATTAAGGCTACAACAATGAAACCTAGAGGGTACATAGTACGTCCGAAACTGTCTCCTTTGCGGTCCAGACAATCGAACGATGACGTCATATGACGTAGTTATTAGGTAATTAGTTATACGGCCGCCATCTTGGATCCGCCATCTTGGATTTCTAAAAATTTTTAAAACCTCTTAAAAACCGTCCAAATTGACTCAAAATTAATCAAAACCAATAAATAAACGCTAAATTACGTAAAAATATAAAAGTTATACCAATAAACATTGTTTTTCTTCATTCAAAGGTACAAATATGCAAATTTCAAAAAACATGGCTGTCAAAATCTTGTTGTCATGGAAACATCAAGTCACGTGATCAAAAAATTGTCATACAAAATTGATGCCAGATAGATTTTAGGAAAAGTCACAAAGTTTGATGGCGTTTGAATACATATTAAAGAAGTTATGAACGTTCAAAGTTAGCGCGGGCTGAATAGGGTTAATAGGGTTAATATTCAAAAGGTAACGATTTAGCGTTCTGAAGGCATGATTTGAACTCTTAGCATGGAACGTTTTCAGTGAGATCAGCCATTTTGAAAATGAGACAAACGGGTTACGAAATACAGAGTTTGTAGAAAAATTCCGAAGTCAGAATCCAACGAAGCAACGTAGGCTCCATCCCACCACAACAACTCTGAATGGCAGCCAAGGCAGTGATTCCATTCTTTAACCTGGATTGGTTGTAGAACTCTGATTAACTACATGTATAGTTGAATCTTAGTTCTAAGTTATAGGTAAGACACAGATGGTCAACTAAGTGTAACAAACTATGTCTTTCGTCAATCGGTATGGGGTGCGAATGAGAAAAGAGCTTGAACCTTCCGCATGTGTTAGTGTTACGTAATCGTGGGGAACAATGCATGAAAACGAATGGATAAGCTAAGGAATCTCCAAAAACAGAGATCCTCATACAACAACATTTTAGTAGAAAAAGACTGCAGTTACTGTTACTGAAATATGAGGGCTCTCGGAAATTTTTTTCTACCCAAGTATATTCAGAATTTATATATAACTAAAGGTGAGGTAAAATAAGCTTACCCTCGTTCAAATGGACTTGAAAAGCGAGGCTTCAGAAAATATAGTACTCCAAAATAACCTGGCGGCCAGACAAATTAAAATTTCTTGGAAACCCAGGTTGTAAAGCTTCTTATTTCATTTGAAAACCTCAAAACAGCGCTTTGCTACTAAAGGTTCTCTTATGCAGGTCACTGTGTGATGAAGTTATGATATCATATATAAAAATGAAAATATATTGTAAAATAACAATTTAAGGAACTGACACTCACTCTCCAGTTATCGTATTAAGATAGTCTCTCATTTTTTCACCGGCGTCACCGACTGCATGAGTATCGTACGCTTTGGATTCAATAACAACGCCTGTACAGAAAAAAAATTGGTTAATTATTTTTGTATTTGAAGTTACGACTTTTAAATGAATATTAACGTATTACTTTTCAACTTAATTGATAACCTAATTTCTTACCTCTCGGACGTACACGCAAACTTATACCCCCACCATGGTACAAGGGAGGGGAGGGGGGGGGGGGGGCTCTCTGTCTCTCTGTCTCTCTCTGTCTCTCTCTGTCTCTCTCTGTCTCTCTTATACCCCCACCGTGGTACAAGGGAAAGGGGGGGGGGGGGCTCTCTCTGTCTCTCTGGCGCTCTCTGTCTCTTTGTGTGTTTTTAAAAATTGTTTATGTTCATCCTGCTCTATTTACAGTGTTCCCAATTATCAAATTCCTGCTAAATAAACTTGACACTTAAATAACGTAATTTTTTTTTATTATATTTACCCGTTTGGGCATTCACAGTAACAATATTGTGTCCTCTTGAGTGAAGTGAGTGATCCACTCCATGTACTCTGATGTAAGCAGTACCGCAAGTGCCTGGAGCTACTACTGGATCACTACAACCTTCGCTTCGAACGTACATATCCATGAAAGTAACTACAGAATAAAAAAAACGCTAGAATTATTTCAAAGGAATGGGTTTGGTATTTTGTAAAATGTTGCAAAGTGCCGTGAACTTTGGCATTTGGTGTGAGGTTTTCTTGTATGAAGGTGAACATTGTGTGAAAATTTCATGGTCCTAGCCTTACTGGTTCCAGAGATATATAGGGGGGTCCGAGGAGACCCCCCCCCCCCCCCCCCCCCCCCGCAGTAACAGATTGCCTAAAAAAGCCCAGTCTGAATAGGGTTAAAATCAGTCGTTTCATGATTTCTTTCATCGAAGACAATCAGCGCTATAAATGGTACGCGTTTTGCATTTAAACAGAAACTTATGGAGATTTGAATAAAATTTTCCGAAAGAAGATTGTGTTGTCCATTTTTATGTCTTTGTTCATTCATTGCATAGGTTGAAAAGCGATTTTATGTAAACAAAGCAAGACTAGAATTTTACGTAGTTCGAACTTCACTCGCCTGGCCTTATGCAAATACGTTTGTGTATTTTTTGCAATTTTGATTTCCAAATAAGATTCTCGGGCAATAGGCCATTTGCACGATGGCGTCATTTGACTACAACTACCAGAATCCCTTTCGTTTTCCTTTCTTATTTAAATTTTGTAATCCCAGTGCGGTTTAGATAACAATAGCCCTAATTTGCACTACAAAACAAAAAACTGAAGGATTCTGGTAGTTGTAGTCATATGACGTCATCGTGCAAATGGCCTATTTTTGATAAACAAAAACTGTAGTACTCGTACTAGTTATTCCAGACGGAGAAAAAGTTGTTTTTGTGAACTTTTGTACGTTCTAAACGTCGGGTAATACTGTTTTTGAGAATTGCTAAAATTGAAAAATAGCTCGGTCGTCAATCTTAATTTTTATGCTTCCGACCTTTCACCTTAGTTAAGTTTCACCTCAGTTTAGATTGTTCAAAGTGCGACGCTGTTAGGCTTGGCCTATCTATATATATATTAAGACCGCATTTTTTGGCGAACGTGGCAAAGCTGTCAGGGCCGATGATGGCTCCAGTTGCGATAATTTTGTAATAAAAAACACATAAAAAGTAGTTGTCATGTCACCATTCGTGATGTGTTTTAAAGATTTTTATAATTACTGTCGCTTTTGAGCATGTAAACTCGAATTCTAAGGAAATCCGCGAAAAAAAAATCAACTTTTCCTTTTTTCGAAAAAATGCTGATGTCAGCATTTTTTGCACATTGAAGCTCCATTATCTCTGAAAAAAGCACGGTACCTCCCAATTTTCTCTTTGGATTCCAATAGCCCCTGGTAAGATCTGCTTTTCCCGCATAGTCAAAAACCGGGAAAAATACCTTGGTATATGGAGGTGCCGTCCTTAAGCTTG
Organism: Cladopsammia gracilis; assembly: GCA_022457155.1. Classification (NCBI taxonomy): domain Eukaryota; kingdom Metazoa; phylum Cnidaria; class Anthozoa; order Scleractinia; family Dendrophylliidae; genus Cladopsammia; species Cladopsammia gracilis. The sequence continues at coordinate 181,886 of JAJGOT010000218.1, forward strand.
TTTAGAGAGCGACGCTGTTAGGCTCAGCCTATCTATATACAGCTATTTCAATTGACGTTGTCGGATGAAAGCTTAAAGCCAATACCGCAAGGTAGTATGGGTTAGGGTTAATAGTCATTGCATAAAAATCCCATACTACCTTGCAGTGTTGGCTTTTCGCCTTTTTTATCCGACAACGTTAATTGAAATAGCTAGCTGTATATATATCAGCCCAATGATATAACTTATCCCAATAATAAATTAAATAGTAATCTAAATAACGAAAAATAACGTCAAGAAAGGTCTTAATACATGTAGCATTGGTATATAGTAAATTTATAAAAGAAATGCATTAAATTTACCAGTTTAAGAGTTCAAACAGTCAGCGGCTTCTAAAAAACAAGTCATGATAATTATTGCAGCTTTAAATTATAGATCAACCAAACACCCCCAGGGAATGAATTAATTTATGCCCGGTCGCGTTAGGAAATTTGATGTGATGACAGATTTTTATCTTAAACAAAAGCAAATTTGATCAAAATTCCCCTAGTATAACCAGGCCCTTACATAAAATGCACGCACAGTCTCTGTGCTCTTTATGCTGAGATGGCTTTCAAGTAACGCGCAGAATAGGACATTACCAGAATTCATTTCGTTTTTCCTTTCTTATTTGAATTTTGTAATCCCAGTGCGGTTTAAGTAACAATAGCCCTAATTTGCACTACAAAACAAAAAACTGAAGGATTCTGGTAGTTGTAGTCATATGACGTCATCGTGCAAATGGCTTATTGAAAAGTCTGCATTAGGCCTGGTCGCACTACAGTCAAAAACAAAAATTCGCCCGTGCAAAAAAAAAAATCATCCCACAAAAGCGTGTACCGCCGGAAGCGGTTTGTTTTGTTTGTTTTTTTTTTTCCGTATTTTTTCAAAATCGGCCTACAATCGGACATACAAGCACGCCACGGAACTTAATAAATATATATGGAACCTCAAAGATAAGAACATTAAGTATGACATCAAATGGCGTGAAATAAAACAAGTTCTTATTATTCAAATACTTATTATTCAAAATAAGTTCTTATTCCAATGTTACTAAGAGATGCAATTTTTGTTTGTGGGGAAAATATTTCATTATTTGTAAATCTGAAATGCCAAGTCTAAACAAAAGAAATGAGCTCACATTGTGTTGTAGACATGCTAGGAAATTTCTGTTAAAAAAATGTCATTATTTAATCAGCGGTAACGACCCCGCGTGACGTGACACACGACTCGCCTAGTATGCAATGTATTGTATTGCATTGTTCTGTATTTCAAATATTTGTGATTGTAACCGTTATTTCTGGCAGTTGCCTGATGACCGCTTCACACGAAGCAAGAAACTCAGAGTTGCAGTAAATGTTCAAATAACCTAGCTTTTACATAATTAATTATCGCTCTGGTTCTACTATTGAGCACTTTATAGTAGATGAGGATTTTAGTCCACTTTAGTTTTGGATCACCAACTTATTCCCTACAGAAGGTGATTCACTGTGATTTCTGTATGTATGGGGAACAGAAATCGTCAACAAAGAAATGAGTGAAAATGTAGCTCAACCGGGAATCGAACCCGGATCTCCTGAGTACCTGTGAGATGTCTTACCACTGGACCACTGAGCCAACCCCGCCATTCAGCGTGAAATTGGAAGTATCTATATGTGGCAGGCACGAAGATACTCGCATTTTCTGCAGTTGGGATCGCGTCACTTATCCCAAATGATTAGCAATTCACAGTATATTTCTCTCAATATATGATAAGTAGTACGAACTTGGGCTGGGAAATGATTGAAACAACTAACTGCCTCATTATCTTTGGATCACCAACATATCCCCTTCAGAAGGTGATTCACAATGATTTCTGACAAATATTAATTAGTATGGATTCGATTCCCGACTGAAACACATTTTCACTCATTTCTTTGTTGACGATTTCCATTCCCCATACATACTAATTAAATAATAAATTAAATCATTAGCGTGAAGGAGGTTTGGATACCCTGTCTTTATTTGCATAGATTTTGGCGATTTTATTCCTTCGTTTTCTCCACATTTAATGATCCGTTTCAGAAACTATATCAAACACTCCAAAGAGTTTTTCATCATGGCCCCTCGTTTTTTTCAATTCACTTCTCTTTGTTTGGGTGTCCTGATGAAACACTCTTGCTCGTGTTAATTTTTATATATTACTTGAAGACCCTGAGCGTTGGTCCCACTGGCTTTCGAACCAACCTCCTTCCGCTCCAAGGAATGGTACGCTGCAAACTAAGCTGCGTTCAAACTCACTCTCATAGGCTATAAATAGCAGTTGAATATAACAAGATCACAAGTGATAGTTACCAGGTTCGATCAACGCAGTCACTATACTCGGTCCAAGGCCTGACGACGCTTGTGCTTGGCCGATCCACGAAGGCATATATGAGCCCGCGTAGCCCACCAAAGCCAATGAGCTGCGGTAACTTAGAGTTAATGGGTCTGTAGCGCCCAGTCTCTTAAGCGCAGGAAGTACTGGTCCACCAAAACGTGACGCTTCCTCTTGAACAGCGAAGAGAACAATTTTCCTACAAAGTACAAAGTCCACAACGTAAAATATCAGTCTGAGATTTTAAATTGTACACATTTTGTAATTATTCGGAGAATTTTACATAGGGGGGGGGGACTCAAGAAAGTGCCCCAGACTGATGAATATATCAGGGAGCTTAAGCAACCACGAACGGCGTGGATGGTAGAGAGAATGACATAAAACAATAGATTAATGAGCGAAAACAAACCGGATGCAGACGCCATACGTCTTAAAATGGAGGTGATGCCTAGCTCCGAGAAACATCAGTGTCAACTTAAACGCAGAATAAACCATGAGGAGCTTAAAACAATTGCAAGAAGCCACTATTCTAGTATGGACCGTGACTATCGCACAACACTTGGATCTTACACCGCTCTTTTAGCCATGATGAAGAAAAACTATCTCGCAAGTTATGCTAACTGCAGACTTGCGCTCACATTAAATCACTGACTGAGAAATGAACTGATCCAAAGCAGCGAATACAAGTTCCTCCTTAAAGGCCCATGTTCACCCAATCTGCTTTGCGCGCCATGGGCTGATTTTCGCACAGACGGAAAATCGAAAAATCGACGTGCCAGCCAATCATAACGCTACATTGAACAATTGAACTGTTTCAAAACAAAAACACAAGCGCGCAAAGCAGATTGGGTGAACATGGGCCTTTAAGCGCCTCCTACTGATCTTGCAACTCTTTCAAAGTGAGCCAAAGAAACTCCATTATTATGCCAAGAGCTAGAAAACAAATGTCGGCATAACTAAATATTCTAAACGGCTCTGGAAAGCATAAATTTCTCCTGTCAGTATCACAGCTAGAGATGTTTTCCTAAGATCAAGGAAGCGACAACGGGCGTGTTATATCTTTATTTTGATCTAAAAGGAAAAATATCTCAGGCACGTACTTGGGGTAGACTTATTCTAAAGAAGAACTAATATGCTTTTAGCGAGGAGCAGAACTTGTGCTAGGCCTGTAACCTTTTATAACAACACATGTGGTCTTCCAACAATACTGATCATTATAATTGACAGTACAAATTGACACTAACCTATATTGACACTAGACTACAAGTACGAACTGATCGATCAAAATATCACAAACAAACGCCGTCAAATATATCGATCTGAAGCAAAACTATAATAACTAAATAACTTATTTCTACTAAATTAAAAACTGAAATGTTGTCTTAACCGAAGATTGAACGAATTTTCGAAGTAACTCGATGTATCGGGAATTTTCGACTGCGTTAAATTCAATCGTCGAGGCTTTGGGTGCGCAATGCACTTTGGGTGATACTGGGCCTTTAACTAAAGTATCACAATTTTCCCTTCACTATTTAAACTGGAAAGTCGTTTCTACGAATTCAGCTCCTGGACAATTCAGTCAAGTTAGACCAATTGGAAAGAAATGCAAAGTACTTTAAAAGAGCGCACATTTTTCACGGCGTGACCGGCGACATTGCTTAAGCTCCCTATTAACCCTATTTTGCCCGGAGGTACAAAGTGCCCGCGATAACTTTCAACATTCATAACTGCCTTAATAGCGGAGCACTTGCCAGGCCGAAGGCCTGGCTGCGCAGCTCCATACTGATAGAATCTATGCTGTCATTTTTCATGGTCATGGCTAGCGGAATGTTTCGCGGGCGCGTGTCCGTCCGCCCGCCCACCGTGTTTGAACAACATCCGGGATCTTGAAAGCAAGGCTTTGTTTTTCGCGCGGCCACACAGCCGTGAGCTCGGTAAACACTTTAGTTGTTTTGTTGTGTCTAGCGGAGAATTAAACTCGTTATTTTCCTGCATTTTTTCGCGGTTTGCTACTCAAGACAGGGATACTAATTAAGGGATACTCAGAAGCCGCTTTAGTGGAAAAAGACGAGCTTTCAGGGATAAAATCTTGCTTCGAGGAACTTCGTGTATTACGTTTTTATCAATGCGGGAGATGTTTGTTTTCTACGGATTTCAGAACCAGAAGCGGAGATTTGAATTTCCAAGCAAGCGAGGAACTTAAAGGTAAAACAGATTACAGTTTTCGATGAGAATTTATGTTGATATCAATCTGTGAGTGACTTTTTATTAGTGTTATTGTTAGTTTTGGAGAATTGATTTTAAAACGTGCTTAAATTCAGTTGTATCGATCTCTTAAATTTCATCGAAGAAAGCTTAAACTCGATGAGCTATAATTAAATGGTACGCGTTTTGCTTTGAAACGTAAACTAATAGAGATTTGAATAAATTTTTTCGAAAGAAGATTGTGTTGTCCATTTTTATGTGTTTGTTCATTCATTAGATACTTAGATTGAAAAGCGATTTTATGTAAACAAAACAAGACTTTGATTTTATAGTACAGTTCTATCTTCACTCGCATCGCCTTATGCAAATATGTTTGTGTATTTTTGCAATTTTTGATTTTCAAATGAGTTTCTCGGGCAATTTTTGACAAACATAAACTGTATTTTTTTTCGGAAACTAGTGGTACTAATAATTCTAGACAGAGAAAAGTTGTTTTTGTGAACTTTTGTACGGTCTATAAAAATGTACTGCGCAGACGGTCGCGTTATACTGTTTTTGAGAATTGCTAAAATTGAAAATAGCCCGTTCGTCAATCTTAATTCTAGTGCCTCCAACCTTTCACCTTAGTTAAGTTTCACCTTAGTTAAGCTTGTTCAAAGTGCGACGCTGTTATGCTTGGGCTATGTATATATATTATGTATTCAAATGCCATCAAACATTGTGACTTCTCTTGAACTTTATTTGGCAACAATTTGACATGACATTTTATTGATCGCATGACTTGATGTTTCCATAGCCACAAGATATTGACAACCGTGTTTTTTAGAATTTGCATATTTTTGCCTTTGAATGAAGAAAAACAATGTTTATTGGTACAACTTTTACATTTTTACGTCATTTAGCGTTGGTTTATTAGTTTTGATTAATTTTGAGTCATTTCGACGGTGTTTAAGAGGTATTGAAAAATTTCAGAAATCCAAGATGGCGGATCTACGATGGCGGCCGTGCAACTAATTACCTAATAACTACGTCATATGACGTCATCGTTCCATTGTCCGTACCGCAAAGGAAATAGTGTTGGACGTACTATGTACCTTCTAGGTGTCATTATCATAGCCTAAATATTCTTGAAGTTACGAGGGGGAGGGGGGATATGCGCGCCCACCAGGCTCAGGAACTAAAAAAAAAACACGCAAAATAGGATTAAGTCATCCCATGTAACAGCTGTATCCAATTAAAGGGACTACCACCGTATCCAAATAAAAGTGATTCATTCATTCATTCATTCATTCTTTCCCAGACCGACATAAATGGAGACCTTATCTGCCGCTCAGGCAAGTGAGCACTTTTCTTTTTTCTCCAAATACGTTTCCTATAAGCGTCCATTGTTATTAAGATATGCCGGAGGGAAAGATGGAGTCGCTGTTGGTCTGGCAGCAGACGACGATCGAATAGTATCCCATGATGCATCCTGTTTCATCTTATTTCATCTTATGTTATCACTGCGTATGTGACGTCATCAGTATTCTACAGCTCGCACGAAGTGAACGTCGCAGTGTTCACAATGGAGCGTTTACAAACAAATTTGGGTTCTACAGCTTCTGCTTTGGAGAATAACAAGTTGCCGTGCATCCACTTCCACTGGTTCAAAGGAGAATTTCAGCGTCACTTTGAAGGGTTTTCCGTGTGTTTTGCTAATCTATAGAGAAGTACATGTCAGTTTTGTGGAAACGATCGGATGGATGAACGAAGAAGAGCTGTCGTCCCCGTGACAGTTGACAGCGCTCACATTAAATCACGTACTGAGAAATGAACTGATCCAAAGCAGCGAATAATTCCTATTAAGCGGCTACTACTTATCTTGCAACTCTTTCAAATTGAGCCAAAGAAACTCTATTGTTACGCTAAGAACTAGCAAACACTGACTGAAATTACGGCGTAACTAAATATTCTAAACGGCTCTGGAAAGCGAAATTCCTCCTGTCAGTATCACAGCGAGAGCTTTTGTCCTAAGATAAAAAAAAAAGAACAACAATTAGAACAACAGGCCTGTTATATCTTTATTTTGATCTGAATGAAAAAATCTTTCAGACACGTACTTGGGGTAGAGTTATTCTAAAGCTGGGCTACCTTTTATAACAACACACATTAACACGCGTGGCATTGAAATGTGATCTAATAATATACAAAATTTCAGTCATCTTTGGCCTGCTCAAAAAGTCTTAAACATGCGGGTACTTCTCGGTACTTCTTTGCCTGTACAATAATCAGTACTTCATTTTAGTAGCGTGAAGCCCATATTTGGAAGACATCAACACACAATCCAGAAAATTGTGAATATTCATGACCTGGTTGCGGGTCACTGAACACTTTGTTACGCGAAGGCTCCGTAGAACAATCAAAACAAAGATTTTTAAACGGAAACTACGCTCTTGAACCATCAAAGAGATCATGTCAAATAACAAAATAATGCAGTTTTCTTACCTTTTACTGGAACAGAAACAAGAAAAAAGCCGGCGAGAAAACGGCTTTATTTCGCACAGGAATCCACCATAACTGCGATATTGCGTGATGCGCCTGCAAAAATGCATCATGGGATACTATTCGATCGTCGTCTGGTCTGGCAGCATGACCTGAGTTATGTGATTTCCTTAGAAAGGACATTTCGCCCGGAAAGGCTATTACAGTATAGTCGATTCCCGTTATATGTGAACAATAAAAGTGTATTGTGCAAAGGACCTCAAACGACAATGCTGCTAACGGTATACGTAGGATCTGCGAGAGACCTAACCAGCCAAACAATGAACAAACATACAATAAACTGCAGGGCTGATCTGACTACGTAGAAAAATAGACTTTGCGAGACACCATCACCACAGAAACCGATAAAGTAGGATCGCAACCGTGGACAGCTGTTTCGTTGTTATTGCAACTCATCAGCACGGTGTAGCGAACTAAATGTCGCCGCAAAGTCTATTTTTTACTTAGTCAGATCAGCCCTGTAGTTTATTTTATGTTTCTTCATTTTTTGGCTAGTTTGGTCTCTCGCAGATTTTGACGCAGATCCAACGTATACCGTTAGCAGCATTATCGTTTGCGGTACTTTGCAGATTTCACTTATATTTTTATATATTTTGGGACCGCAGGTCATTACAGATCCGATATGCTTTGTTCTTTTTGTATGGTTTTGTCCATGCGTCATGTTCAGATCGGCTTTGTCCATCTACATTTCTCTTTGTTAGACATCGTTGCGACACTGTGGGCTCTTTGTTCCTCGGAACACGTGATGTGGCAGCGAGTGATTCGAGTACGGAACCTGATATGGGAACAGGTCATTGTGTAATCTATTTGCGCCGGATTTCTTACTGGCGACATTTAGTTCGCTACACCGTGCTGATGAGTTGCAATAACAAAGAAACAACTGTTCACGGTTGCGATCCTACTTTATCGGTTTCTGTCGTGATGATGTCTCGCACAGTCCATTTTTCTACGTAGTCAGATCGGTCCTGCAGTTTTTTGTATATGTGGAAAACTTT
>JAJGOT010000218.1:202500-302500 GCA_022457155.1 Cladopsammia gracilis
ATTTTACTATATTTTATTTGTTTGTACATATTTTTAGTGTAGTTGTGCAGAATTTACTTCTGTTTCTATACGGCTTTCATGTAAAGAAGTTATGTAACTTATGAAATTACCGTATGCAAATAAAAGTAAATCAATCAATCTGTCTGTCTCTGTCTGTCTCTGTCTGTCTCTGTCTGTCTCAGTGTCTGTCTGTCTGTCTGTCTGTCTGGCTGTCTGACTGTCTGGCTCTCTCTCTCTCTCTCTCTCTCTCTCTCTCTCTCTCTCTCTCTCTCTCTCTCTCTCTCTCTCTCTCTCTCTCTCTCTCTCTCTCTCTCTCTCTCTCTCTCTCTCTCTCTCTCTCTCTCTCTCTCTCTCTCTCTCTCTCTCTCTCTCTCTCTCTCTCTCTCTCTCTCTCTCTCTCTCTCTCTCTCTCTCTCTCTCTTTCTATCTTAGTCTCGTTTTCAAATCCTAGGCCACGCCATGTTAACAGCCAACTAGATAAGCCTACCAGCTGTATTTTTAAAAATTGTTTATGTTCATCCTCTTCTATTTACAGTATTCCCAATTATCAAATTCCTGCTAAATAAACTTGACACTTAAATAACGCGATTTACAATGTATTTTTATTATATTTTACCTGTTTGGGCATTCACAGTAACAATATTGTGTCCTCTTGAGTGAAGTGAGTGATCCACTCCATGTACTCTGATGTAAGCAGTACCGCAAGTGCCTGGAGCTACTACTGGGTCATTGCAACCTTCGCTTCGAACGTATATATCCATGAAAGTAACTACAGAGAAAAAGAACGCCAGAATTATTTAAAAGGAATGGGTTTGGTATTTTGTAAAATGTTGCAAAGTGCCGTGAACTTTGGCAGGCAATGAAAGAATATCGGTGCAAAATTTTAACTGAAATTTATCGAAATTGCGCTTCAAACACAACTGTGTTTATTTTTTTCTGAAACGGCGCATAAAAATCGCCAAGGCAAAGGGACAACCAAAATTCATATTTTCATTACCAGGTGTCAATCTTTGAAAACACTATAAACATCAGTACGAAACACATCTACTTGCCAGATGCAAGCCTGTGATTACAAGCATTTATCCAAGATGTAAAAGTTGATGAGAAATTTAATGAATGAAAGCGCCTTAAACTAGAAGAAATGCTATTGCAACATTTCTAGCACTATGGGCTAATCTTTGTTTCAAATATTGCCTCTGTCATTAACATATATATGCGCCTTATTTTCAAATCGAGCTACAAAAACGCAACACCGAATATTGAAAGCCCTGGGGGGGGGGGGGGGGGGGGACTCCCCTATAAAAATGACGGGGATGCTCGTCAGAAATTTTCGAAAAACACCCTAAAATACCAAAATGTCGTTTGATAGACTTGGCTCAAAAGAATGTTACTTGATCTATAAGAGGTACTAATTCAAAACAACACTTCATATTCTGTTATATTTCGGCTCAATACCCTAAAAGGTAGCACGATTATTCTAACTGTGGTCATTTTCGATTTAAGTACCCTAAGCGGTACCAATCTACCAACTTAGACGCCTAAAAGGTACGACGAGCACCCCCATCATTTTTATATGGGAGTCCCCCGGGGATTGAAAGGCCATAGAACAATGAGCTTTTCTGGATACTTTTCGTGCAATACACTGGCGCTTTTGCCGCCCAACAATTTTACAGGTTTTGAGTGCTAAACATTTCATAGATTAATAATTAAGTTTAGCAAGCTGTTCAATTCTTGAATTCGAGTTGTATTTAGCACGGTGCCTTCTTGCGTAAAATTCGTATGTCGATGAAACAAAATTTAAACAATGATGTTAGCAACGATTCGCCTGTGCATCATTGGCCGTGTTTTCACGAGCGAGCAAACCAGGTCGCTTAAGCTTGTCGGCAATTAAACAACAAAGAAGGGCATTGTATTGTCGTTCTTTTGTGTTCTAATTTTCTATTGTCTTAACAAAAGAAAATATATCTACAGGAATGTTAAGCGAGAAAAACCGCCTCGTGAAAACACAGCCAACATCCTTCAAAATTAATACAGAATGGTTTTCGCTTTATGTCTTACATTAAACGGAAAAAGAACGAAAAAATACCTGAGACCGCTCTGCGTTTTCGTGGCTTTAAAAATTCTGCAATAAATATAACAACGAGACAAAGTCTTGCCAGTATTGTACTAAAAAATTACAGATCAGAAATTAAAGACAAAATGAGAATTAAACGTTTGAATGACTACAAACAAAATTGATTATGCAAAATGGGTCCGTAATGTTTAGATCAAGATCAAGATGATGATTTAAACTCAATTCCATTAAAAATTTAGCGATGATTGCTCTGTTTGCAGATTTTCCCCTGTGTTCTACCAAGACTGAAATGAAATCCATCACCGGGCGTTTTCGAATGACCACAGATCACAAGGTACAAGGCTCCTGAGTCATATGATAGACTGACATTCTTATGAATAGTTAATTTTGCAAGATCATGGCGACCTACACAACGTTTTAATTTTACGCTGTACCCTGTTTCTCATATTATGCACGACAAAATTAAACTACTTTGCCGAAACTAATAAAATAAAAGCATCGTATTCATTTATCTGACTGATGTTACGAAATATCATGACTTTCATTTCCATATATCCCTCCCACAACAAAATACAGTCTACTACTATATACACTTGGTCAAACTTACCATTTGCTATCTGCTATATTATTTTATTTTATAAAAATGTCAACTGTAAAATGCAATCAAGACTCAAGGATAAATAAAATGTCATGTATACGGTTATGTTTAGTTCAAGAAAATAAATATTATAGCTTGTTTAAAAAGTAAACACTAAATTGAAATGCCACGGGCGCTGAGTGACTATATTTAACATTAGGGTGCCGTTTGGAACTTATTCCGAAATAAGAATATGAGAAATGGTCACAAAAATAATCGCGTTTAGGAGCCACTGGGGAACTAAACGTCTCATATTGCCTTATTATAAGGCATAAGGATGCAGTTTGCCAGATTTATACTACAAGCTAAGTGTGCCTGAACAAATAATTCTCGACAAAAACGTCGGATGATGGATAATGGAATAGCTCACTGGATTAAAAAAAAAACAGTCGAAAGGTGGCACTTAGTTAATGTTGTGGAGATTTTTCTTACCTGGAATATTTTTTGATTGACACATAGCTGCCATCAGCAAGATGGTCAGCAAGAAAAGGGCAAGTTTCATTGTCGAAATCGAAGAAATGAAGTCCTCTAAATCTGCCTTTAATAACAAAAAATAAATTAAGATAAGATGACAAGAGCATTAATGTCTAACATGATACCTTTAATTGTTAGCATAACCAAATGTTTGTTTCAAAGGAAAGCCGCAATTCAAGACAACTTACACCTCGGGTCGACGGAATAATGTTCCAGGTGCAGAAAAACGAATGAAAAGAAATAGGCAAAAATGACGGAATTTGCTTATTGTCTAATGGTAAAGTCTAAGCCTCGCTTCATTTATTTCTCAAAATACTTGTAAATATTAGTTGATTCGTGTAACAAACTTCTAAAGGCCAAAGAATCACTGATTCTTATGGGGCTCGTGTGGAAGTACGTTATTCAGCGAGCTTGAACGAATACATTTACGTGATGCCAAGTTTTATTTTGTATTGTAATTCTACACACCAGCACATCAGCTTTGCTGTAATTTTATCGTGCTAAAATAAATACTTTCATTATCATCATCAACGTTAATATCGCACCAGCCGAGCGTTTTCGGCGTGAATTTTTAATAAGTTGACCAACACTCAACTTCTTTTAATTTCTGTCTATTAACCTTAATTTTTTGCCAATCCGTTTTTAACATTTAAAGGAGCTGTGTCATAGTAATTTTCAGGTTTTTTGGGTCAAAACTGCTTCAAATTAAAACTAACTAATTTAAAACTTAAACCAAATTAAAACTGACTTCCTTCGCCAAACACGAAACACTAAAAGAATTTAATATGAAGTGAGTTTTTCAAGACACAAGCCAAAATCCATTTCATTCCGTTTCCATCATTGGCATCCGCAACCAAATACTTATATAGTTACAATGCACTTTTTGGAAAAAAAAAAAAAAAAAAAAAAAAAAACAGACCAGTATGTTCTGGTTTGCATAAACGCAAAAATGTGTTTTGGCTTTTAGACATAGCATTTATCGTTTGTGATTAAGGAATAAGAAAACGGCAATAAAATCGAACAATGAAAATTAAGAAAAGACCATGTAGAATTCGTGAGCATCAGAGCATAGGACGGATGCTTCTTCTTGTATTTTGTTGGCGAAAAGCCAACGGACAACGTTTCTAGGAGATAGGAGATACCTCATGTTTGAAATATTTATCAACGTTTTATGAGCATTTATCGCACTATAGTCCAATGTATAAAAATATCTTTTGAAATATCGGGGTATTTCTAGGTATTGCGCAAACTATCGTTAGGTTAGCTATTGCTAAGTGTCTTTTGAATATTTTGTTTACGTCATTTGGTGATCGCAACATATTTCACAACACTACCGAAATATCCTTGTTGTCTTCGGACAAAAACAGGTAGCCTGGAAAGTGATTACTCGTGTAATGACTTACCCTGAAATTTTCCAGTCGTTGGAGTGAACCGGCCTTAAACAACTTCTAATGACTTTGTCTTATAATATGTGCGAGTATAAATTATGTACAGTTTGTAAAGTTGCGCGGCTTTACATAAAATAAACAGCTAACTAAATAGTGTATCTTATTTTCAAATGCACGAAAATGAGCAGTTTAAAAACCCAACATAAAAGAGCGTTATTAAACAAGTGTAAGAAACGTTTTTTTTAGATGATTTTTAACCTAGGTGTGTATGAACCTTTGAGTTAAACTACTAAAAAGGTGTGGGTTTTATTGTGCGGTTGCAATTAATACGAATTCTTAAATTAACGCATACCCCAAAAAGCTAAGTAAACAGCTAAATAAATACTGTATCTTAATTTTAAATGTTTTCATGGCGTTTGGGAAAAAGCAATTATTTGAACCTGTGTTATATGCATTTAGTTTTGTGTGGCAAGCAATTTGTGTTTCTCGGTAAGCTTTTGCGAGAAAATAGACGCGCTGTCGATTTTTTGTTTTTTTGTTTTTATTATTCTACATCTTATGTTATGAAGAAACTGAAGACTTTGCGCCTAATGCGCTCTTTAAACACTTTACTTGGAGCTTTTGGTCATTTTAATTCATGAAATGCAGGATATCGATCCTCGCGAATAATGCAATATCGTTACAAAATCGTGTAAAACTAGACTTGGAATCATTTTTTTTTTACCCACTGCAAAGAAAGAACTTTTAGATCCCGCCACTGATATATTTCCAAAATTAAACGTGATTTTTGTGAAAATAAGCGAAACTACCTTATCATAGCAAATTAGCGCTCCATGAAATTAAATAAAAGAGAATTTCAAAATTCGCGTTAATTTAAGTTGCGTTAATTTCCAGAAGCGTTTTTTCTGTGATCTTAAGTAAATGGAGCCTTAATTTCCGCGACATTAATTTCTATCATTTTGCCCCGAATTCTGAATCATTTTCTAAGCCATACTTTGTTAAAGAACAGCTTTCTTTGTTTAACACATTTCACACTGGGTACGATAATTCAAGTTAAGTCATTCAACAAACTCTTCCTCAATAAAATATGAAACCCCTAAACTGGTGTTAAGTTTCTTTATTTGGAAATCTTAACTTTCATTTTCGCAATTTCATCGAATGATCATGACATGTTGGAGCAATTTAAATGTGCTAGAAACAAAGCAAATAATGCAATTAAACAAGCAAAGAAGCGCTACTTTTCTGATAACTTGAAAGTTAGCAAAGGTAATCCGCGCAAAACATGGAACCTCGTTAACGAATTAACTTCGCGTCACTAGTAAGTCGACGAATATTTTAGAAATCCAAGTTGACAATAGAACAATAAGCAGTCCTGGCGACATGGCGAAAGCTTTTAGTGATCATTTCACAAACATTGGCCAAGTGCTAACCCAAGAGGTTCCTGCTGCAGAAGTAAATTCCGAGTTTTACCTTTTACACACTGATAAAGCATTTCATCTAAAAACTCCTAGTCTCGAAGTTGTTTTTAACCTATTAAGGAATATTGATGAAAATAAGCCACTTGCCTTGATATGATCCCAAGTAAGTTGTTGAAAATGGCTGCTACTATTGTTACTCCATCGCTGACCGCCATATTTACAAAGTCAATTATCACTGGGATTTATCCAACAGAATGGAAAATGGCCAGGGTAACTCCGGTGTTTAAAAAGGGTGAAAAATCGGACCTCAATAATAATATTATTATCGTCCAATTTCCGTTATTCCGGTTGTTTTGAAGGTTTTTGAAAAAATTGTTTACGACCAACTGTATCAATACTTAAATGACAATCAATTGTTATCAAGTTGTCAGTCGGGCTTTTGCTCCTTACATAGCACTCTAACGGCCTTGCTTGAGGCGACAAATAGCTGGTCTGTTAACATCGACAACGGTTTCCTAAACGGAATAGTCTTCATTGACCTTAAAAAGGCTTTTGATACAATTGATCACGAAATTATTTTACGTAAATTGTCTTCCTTTGGTGCTGACCAGGCAACTGCTAAGTGATTTCAGTCATACCTAAGTAATCGGACCCAAAGGTGTAATGTAAATGGCAATTTGTCAACTGCCAGTACTGTTACTTGTGGCGTACCGCAGGGTAGCATCCTGGGTCCCTTGCTTTTCTTGATGTACATTAACGATCTCCCTAACTGCTTGCGGGTTGCTCCGCCGAGAATGTTTGCCGATGACACCAGTATAACTTTATCTGCAAAAACGCTAGCCGATCTGAAATTACCAGTGACTTCTGAACTTAACAATCTTACCTGTTGGCTGAGAGCTAACAAATTAAGTTTAAATGTGGTCAAAACTGAGCTAATGATAATCGGATCTAGGCAGAGATTGAATGCCCAATGTGAGGAGATTAATATAAGTATCGATGACAGGATGATCAAAAGAGTTGACCATACTAAATCTCTGGGTCTTACCATTGATGCACAACTCTCTTGGTCTAAACACGTTGACGAGATGAGCAAGAAAGTCTCTTCAGCCATTGGTGCATTGAAACGTTACGACCTTTTATTCCGACGGATGTTGCAGTTCAAATTTACAATGCTTTAATATTGCCACATTTTGATTACTGCAGCCTGGTTTGGGATAGTATGAGTGGCTGTTTGAGTGATAAATTACAAAAATTACAAAATCGCGCTGCCAGAGTAATTACCCAATCACCTTTGATACGAGCTCCAACCTGCTTCTTGCGATGCTTAAGTGGGAGAAGCTGTCTCTTCGTCGTAAAAAGCAGAAAGCTTTAATTATGTATAAAACATTGAATTAACTTGCCCCAGACTATCTTCAATGTCTCTTTACTCAACGTCACGTTAATGATTATAACCTAAGAAATCTTGAAGAAAAGCTTTCGCTGCCCAAGCCAAATACTAATTACCTAAAACGAAGTTTTAGCTACAGCGGGGCTTGTTTGTGGAACAACTTGCCCCAAGATTTAAAAAGCGTTTGTTCTATTGGGCAGTTTAAACTGGGTATTAAGAAAGTATATGAGATATCGGATTCCCACACGGCAATCATGTAAAGCAGTTGTACAAGTTTTAATTTTTAATTATTAACTTAACTGATGATTCTCCGTGTTTAAATAAAGATTTACATTACACATTACATTTCCTATATTCTATATTAGTATAAATCTACTAGCGTGATATTTGATTCAGGCTTCTCCCTCATAAAATCATTATCACGTGATAGAAATCTCGAGCTCATAATCTAATTGTTAAATATTTTCTCCTTCAATTCGCGTTAATTTAAGTCACGTAAATTTCACGTTAAAGGGCTACCTGCAACCAGTGTGCTTCGCGCGCCTGTTGTTGTTATAATCCGGGAAATCGCCCGGTCGGCTCACATATCGTAGTGTCAAAAACATGTGCGGAAAGCAAAGTCGAGAAGATGGACGAAAGTTTTAGACATTACAGCAGAGAGTTATATAGGATTTGAAGCAGGGCCAGTTAATCATTACGGCTCTCCTGTAGCTCACACAAGCAGCAGTGCTGTAGTGGAAACCCGGCAAGCTCAACCAAGCAGAGTGGTGAGTCGCTTATATATATGTCAGTGAGATTACTTTTGGTCCGCTATTCCAATTGGAAATGTGATTAGAAAGTTGTGTCGCTCATCGATTTTTCTTTTGCCTTTCAGATCTGTCAATGTAACAACACACGTAGTAGGAAAAGCGGGAAACACCGCGGATGTGTACGTGTTTGCAGAGATGCCGGTCTATTAACCCTATTCATACTGGCAGGGGGGGGGGGGGGCTTTTCTAACCCCCCTCCAATAACATTGTGATCTCTTACACCGAAATATATAGCTATAAGGCTGACATTTTCTGACTTTTCCTCGAATTTATCAAGGGACATTTTGGTATCCATAACATGTCCAACCAGTTTTTGACACATAGGTTTTCAAAATATTAAAATATGGTGATTTTTTTTTTTATTTTAACATCTTTGTTCTTTCACTTATAGTGCATTTTCTTGTTAGAATAGTTTTTCTTGGGACTAGTTCTTGAAAGACCTCAAAAATTTTTAACATCAAATATTTGGGGGAGGGGTATGTAAATTTTTGCTCTCTTTTACTTATAGACAAACAGTTTGTACTATTTATTAAATAACGCTTGTAAGTTCATTGTTTGGATAATAGACATTAGTTTGATACGTGTTTTATACATTCTGATCCTTTTCTCCTTTAGATATTTTTTAAATTTTAATTTAAACAAAAAAAAAAGAAAATCCAAGATGGCGGATCCAAGTTGGCGGACAATAATTTCAAAATTATAGTTTTATCGCTTTTTATTACTTTTTCTCGCTTTACCAGTGTATCCTTGTTTGTATTTATTATGTTTTAATATTAAAGAGATGGTTTTACAGTTATAGTTGATATTCTAAGTATCTGGATGGAAAAATATCAAAGAAACGTCGGAAAAACAAAAATGACGTCATTGCGACGTTGGGTGTGGCAGGTCAAAACTGGGTGTGAGGTTTCCTTGTGTGGAGGTGAACATTGTGTGAAAATTTCATGGTCCTAGCCTTATTGGTTCCAGAGATATAGAGGTGGGGTCCGAGGATCCCCCCCCCCCCAGTCACAGATTGCCTGGCGAGCTGCGTATGTGGCAGCACAGCCAAACCATGCTGAAATAACAAATTGTCACGGTCGCCGCGGCCGCACATGAAACAAACAGATCTCTACTCCCAAGCAGCGCTTTTGAAAGGCATCAGCTGGCGCTTGAAAGGGAAAGAGAAAGTGTCCAGGTTAATGTGTTTTTTTTTTTTTAATATTTTCATTTCAGTTACCA
This sequence comes from Cladopsammia gracilis, assembly GCA_022457155.1. Lineage (NCBI taxonomy): Eukaryota > Metazoa > Cnidaria > Anthozoa > Scleractinia > Dendrophylliidae > Cladopsammia > Cladopsammia gracilis. Next base: position 211,906 of record JAJGOT010000218.1, read on the forward strand.
GTGTACGAAATGGCATTGGTCCTTTCGTTCTCCGGTCCTTTGCAGGTTTTAACAAACTTTCACTTTGTTTTCCAAGTGCGAGGTTTACGCATACATCTTACAGTTTGTAGTGTTACCTTTTTACTGTTATTTTGTGATTCTTGCACCTTTTCTTATTTTGTTATTGTGCCTTGAAGCGAATTATCATATGGCTTCCATCAGCCAAGACAGTTGATTGCTAAAGTGTTGATTTTATATAGACATTTTTTTTTCTGAATGTTGTCTTCTTTTTCCATTCATTGCAATTTCTTGTTCATATTTTCGACTGTATTTTTCATAGTAAAAGCCACTGAAACTGATTTGTTCAGGAACCCCTAACTTTCAAAGAAAATGATTGACCTGCAAAAATTCATACATACATACATACATACATAAACTTTATTTTTTCATAACCATCATCAAAGCTGTTGGGATTGCCTGTCCACTGGATAGCATTATAAACCCTTTCCTGGAATTATAGTCTACTCTTGAAATGCGATGGCTCTAATATTGTTGTTATTTGTGCTTACTAACAGGCTTTCATTGGAACATTGAAGAGTGAGGACCGAGACAGACTCCTCCTTGATGTGCCTTGTGCAGGCAGAGGAGGCCTCGACTATGCAAGACATTTTATTGGCAGAGACAACGACCCTGAACCAGACAGTCCAAATGGTACAGACATTCCGATTCCGAACTGGTGTCTGTACTGCTGGCATTTATATGGGAAATGATGAGGAAAACAAGTGTTGTGGGAACAGATCGCGTGTTACCTCTTACGAAATGTTTCTAAATGTGGTCTTGGAAAGATAAGTACTCACCTTAGCTATCTGGGCAAGATGTGCAATCGAGCAGAGGATGCCAACTATGACATATAGTCTTTGGAAACAAGGAAAGTTGGATAGAGGGAACCGTAGAGTTTGCCCATCGTGTGTTGTGAGACTTGTCCGTGAAACATGCCCTGCACCAGATGGCCATACATGGGCTTCAGAAGACATTATACCTTTCCCTCCTGAAAGTGCCTAAATAGATGTTGCAACTTCACTGAAAATCCGGGAAAGAAAACCCATATCGTAATCAATATACTATATTTTTATTGCAAAAGGCATATTTCATTGAAAAAAAAGTTGTTGTTTTCTCCAATTGAAGGGGTTAGTGGAATAAATTAAAGCCCTAAGTGACTTCTGATCAACTGCTAGATTCTCCTTCCAGTTTATCTTGTATATGCTCATGTAACAAAGGCAGACTTTGGCTTCAGATCATGAGTCACTTAGGGCCTTATTCAAAATATTGTTTGGAATGAGGCCCCAAGTGACTCCTGATCTATAACCAAATTCTCTCTTTGTTACATGAGCATATACAATACAAACTGGAAGGAGAATCTAGCAGTTGATCAGAAGTCACTTATGGCTTTATTCTCTATTTTCGAATTGCCCATAATACACTTTGTTTGCCCCCCAAATTTTGCATAATTAAAGTATTGTTTTGAAATGCTCTTGGGAATATGCAGTCCTCCCAAGAGCATTTAAAAACAATAGTTTATGCAAAATTTGGGGGGCAAACAAAGTGTATTATGGGCAATTCGAAAAATAGAGAATTGCACTCACCCCTTCAATTGTGCAAACTGCTGACTAAACTTTTATTTGAAAATGAAGAACAAAGCTAATATTGTTTTCTTGGTTCATTATAAGTGAGAATAATATACATACTGTAACAATGATATTTACATGTACATAGAAGTTGCTGCATCCATTAATATTAAAATGGGAGGTATTACTTTTACCATACCCCAAAATTTTAATGTGAATATCTATACAATGATAGCTGCATAATTAATTATGCTTGATCAAAAAACGGGAGGAGAGCAAGCCAAGAGAGGATTAGTAGGGTGATTTCCGGTTGGTATAATAAACGGCAGACTCAATACAACTTCATACAGCCCCACCCCACCAAGACTTAGGGCGCTTACCATTTGTCAGAACTCGAAGGACAGACCAATCAGCTTGTAACTAGAATTCAGCATTTTGCAGGCTTGTTCTGACAAGTCCATCAAAAGGTTGCATCCTATTTCCGAATTGACCAGCCTGTCTGGCTGAGCAGTTCTGACAATTATGGAATAATATTTACGAAATGAGCAGTTGGGCTGGCCAGTTCTGACAAATGGTAAGCGCCCTTAGTCACCTCACTAATAAACAACGGCGGTGATATCTCTGACAGCAGCAATATATCTGACATCAAAAGCAGTGTTTCCTTGCTCATAAGCCTACATAATTTACCATACATGTTAACATTACATAAGTGCATATAAAGTATACAGTAAGCTTCTATCTCAGACATTCGGAGGTTGACAAAATTGTTGGAAAAAGCTGTAGTTAGACATGGCCAGGCGTAAATTACCCAAAAACAATATCCAAGGGAGATAATTTTCTGTTCACAATAGAGGTTCAAGACATCCAGTGTCTGAGATAGCAGAGGTATACACAATGTGTTTTGTTTAAAGTCAAGCTCTGCCTAAAAACATAAATCACGTGATCGCTTATTTACACAAGGGACCAGGACTGAAAATATTAGGGAAAATACTAGGCCCATGGAAAAAGTCAGCATTCACATGAATTATACAACAGCCAGAAAGCAAGAAAATGACCAGCTAAGAATAAAATTGTTTACAATTTGTAATCATATGAAAACAGTCACATAGAGTCTGCTGTCAACTTAGTTAGAGACTGACTTCTTACTAAAACGTGACAACTTAGCATTACTAAGTCTTTTGTGACTGGAGGCTCTTTCATTGCAATAGTGGCTGCAAGTTGCTTAAGATGATTTGGCGGTACTGTTGTTCGTCGAGCAATGGTTTCAGGGTCACTTGCTCTCTTTTCCAGGATCTTGGCTGCCAGAAGTGGCCAATGAATGTACTTTTTTTCTTCCTTTACTGGCTCCACCCTCCAGTTCTTCGACCTTTCGCTGTATTTTTTTCTTGTATTGTATTTGGCCACGTGAGTCTTCCAGGTCTTTACGAAATAAGTGAAAATTGTGGTCTAGTGCTGCCAACAAAACTCTTGTAATAAACAATTCATAGCTGCAGTAGAAAAAAGTAATTAACAACAATGGAAAGAGTTTCAGTAATAACAATAATATTACTATTATTATACAAAATCTTCGAGAATTAAGAACTGAAATAACCCAGACAGTTTCAATAACAATTATTTAAATTACATAACTGAGTAAATGTTATTTACTGCTGCCAATGAGATTCCAACGTTTGACTTGAAGGATTTGATATAAACCTGAAGCAGTATTGAAAACATTATTTTGTTTGACAAACGAATGCGCATCAATTAGCAGCAAAAGCGAAACAATAAATCATCCTCAAAATTATTTTGATTGTGCAATGTATGTATCCAATGCGATACACTGTCAAACTTAATCTAACTTCAAGTTTTAGATGCAATCTAAAAGCCCCGCTTGAATGAAATACTGGATGTGTTGCAATAACATTTCTAGGACTTTCTTTGGGCTAAAAAAGATATCAACGAGTCACATAAAGCAACTCTTAAATGCCCCTGAAAAATAATTCTTTCAAATGCCGGTTGAAACTCGAAATCAATCCTCGAAGGCTTGAAGGCTCGTAGTCTTCGCCGTCTTTTCTTTTAACACTTAAAATAAATTCGCATACGTACGTGTTGTGTTCTTGGTTTAATTTCTTGTTGTTGTTGTTTCGCTCTTCTCTTTTAAGAATATGGTTAGTAGATTAACATCTCTTCGCATTTTTGCTCGAGTGTTTTTGTTTTCCTGCTCTTGAATGTATTCTTCAATTGGTTTTTCCAAGGACATAAGTCCGGAACTTTCAGTCATCAGTATGAATTTTGAATAAAGAATTAAAATTTCAAGCAAATATTTTTTTGTGAATGAAAAGGCTAGCCAGCGACAGTGAAAGCGCCTTTGAAAATAGTGATATGTTTTGACAGGTGCTTTGTGATTGGACGAAACGCTTTTCTCGCGTGTGAGAAAGTCGTTTCGCCATTCTGATTGGCTGCGAAAATTCCCGAACGGGGTTTTCACGCGCGAAATTCTATCAGAAAATCTCAGTATGTTGAAGATAAAGATGAAGTTCGGAAGAACTGAACGAAATATTTCTCGATTTTTACAGATTTTATTACGCTCTGAGTACGGAAATTTTTAGATTTTTTAACACGTTTCGGACTACAGAATGCAGGGCTACTTTTTATCGTATACCAAACGAGCTGGCTCGTTTGGCTCGGCAGTGGAGTAAAGAACGAGAAATAATTGATATGTCTTTGTTTGCTACAAACGCGTTCCAAACTAAAATGTGGTATTCCGATTTCGATAAATTCAGAGAGAATAAAGAGAATACTCTGAAAATGACTTATTTTTACGGGTAAAACGCCAACCTATATCGGAAAATGGTTTTTGCACGTTGCAGTATCTCAACTTTGTTTGGAAAAGAGTCGAAAATAGGCCGAAAATGATCTGCGCAGTTTCCACGGAAAAGCAAAATCACCACTTTATTCCAACTATTATTTTCAACGTTTGCTCTGAACCCAAAAATAATGCAAAAATTGACAAGAAAGACATCATGTTTGTTCGGAAGTACAAAATTCTTCCGAGTGAATTTCTTTACTAGTATTTAGATTTCTGATCCACCCATAATTTTACAGAGAAACCTGAAGACATTCCGAATTTCTGATCCCCCTTAAAGACATTCCGAATTTCTGATCCCCGTAAAAGACATTCCGAATTTCTGATCCCCCTCAAGACATTCAGAATTTCTGATCCCCCGTAAAAGACATTCAGAATTTCTGATCCCCGTAAAAGACATTCAGAATTTCTGATCCCCGTAAAAGACATTCAGAATTTCTGATCCCCGTAAAAGACATTCCGAATTTCTGATCCCCGTAAAAGACATTCAGAATTTCTGATCCCCGTAAGACATTCAGAATTTCTGATCCCCTTAAAAGACATTCCGAATTTCTGATCCCCCGTGAAAGACATTCAGAATTTCTGATCCCCGTAAGACATTCAGAATTTCTGATCCCCCGTAAAAGACATTCCGAATTTCTGATCCCCCGTAAAAGACATTCCGAATTTCTGATCCTCGTAAAAGACATTCAGAATTTCTGATCCCCTTAAGAAATTCATAACTTTTGATCTGCCAATAAAACCTCAGGAAAAAATTCAGAATTTCTAAACAGTATTCATAGATTCTAGTCCCCCTAAATAACTCAAAGGTACATGTAATTTGAATTTTAAAAAAGCAATAAGAAAAAAATTCAGGAGATTAAGAAATCCTGATCTCCCAAAGAAAAAAATACATACTACTGTACATGTTGATTGAACATACCATATTTTCTCCAGATCTTGATCTGCAGTTTTTTTTTAATTTTTTTTCATAGTTTTATAGGCATTTTGCTGACATCTCTTTCTTTGTTAGGATGCACCTACATTTCATGGAACAGCTATCTTGAATATATTACACTAAAACATTTACAGTGGTAAACCCTTCATATGATTGGGCCAATCTATCAACGATGTATATGTAAAGGTCCCACCAAGAATGTTTTCCTTTTTAACATGGTGTGGCTCATTTATATCAACAGTGTATTAAATCAGTCTTTCAACACAATGAACTTTTGGCAGCTTTTTACACATACATGTAAGCAGATTTTCAATCAACCCCTATAATTTCAGTCTTCTAATTATTTCTCAAAGGGATTCAGAATTTTTGTTGCTACCATCACTTAAACGAACAAAACTAATAGGAAGCTCCAGCCTGTTTCTGGATGTTTTCTTTGTATTGTGTTTTTCTTGATGGTCACAAGGAGATGCCAATGATCATCCTTTCTTTGGGCCTGATCAACATACTGTTATACAGGTACATAAATGGATGACCTCATTTGTAGTTCTGCTAGTGATTCCATTTCCTGAAAATCAGATATGGTATTAACCTTAAAATTACTTAAATTTAACACTTATTAATCAAAAAAATAATATTATAATACATGTACATGTATTTCATGGCATTGAGTAGTGCAAAAACCGAAGGCTTCCCTAGTTCAACTGCCTTTTAAAGAAACTCTCTATTTAACATGTTTATTCCACCTACATGTACTGTACATGTAGGTCAACATACACAAATGTAGTGAATTTTGTTTAATTTCTAAATGGTGCTCACCTTAACAATGTGCATTTGTCGGAAGAACTTTGGCTGTGTTCCAGAATAGAGCCAAAAATCTGCAAAAGAATAAAATCATATGCAACTTAACTCAGTTATTCTGGCTTCTTTCAAACAAGACAGGTTTAATAGGCCTTGTATGCTTTTTTAGTCAATGGTAAAACATTTCATATATCTTAGATAATTACTATTTTGTAGGTTCATAAGGGTAAACGAAAGAAAGCAAAGAAGCTATTGCCATTGATTTTATTGATACACAACATTTTAAATAAAAATCTCTGAGCAGTTGGCAATAGACATCTATCACTCTTATCTTACATGGGAGGAGAAATGAAACCAACTAAGTTCATTTTTCGCTGCTCATCGATTTCTTTTTGGGCCTGAAAAACTATATTACAGATGTCACCCCCATCGCTTTTTGATTCAAGCAACATCAGTTTTTCCCTTGAAATTTACATTTGTAATGTACAGTAGAATTCACTCGTCAGGCAGTGAATTTTTCTTTGATACAAGAAAGGTGTTGGGTTACAAGTTCCAGTTTTGAAATAAGAAAGCTCTGCTTCAGACAGCATCTTTGTTTGTTTCTAAAGCAACTGGGGGACTGTTTCAATATCAGTGTATAATGGAAATTACTTTCAATTTACATGTAGTTCAGTACAGTATGCTTGTTCTCAGTAACTTCTTTGTTTGATTTAGACAACTGTTTTTTCTAAGCATGAAATATTGGTTTTTGCTGGTAGCTTGCTGATAAAAATGTGAGTTTTCTTAAACATACATGTATGCAATTCTTCTTACAATTCAATAACTCAAGTATGACACTAAACTCAAAAGTAATAGACCTTTCCACGGTTTTTTCAACTTTTGATATTGGCCATGTAGCGAGAATCTAATGAAACTGCTGGAAAGAGCACCTCAAAATTAGTAAAATAGCCAAGTTTGTGAGTCGTATCTTGTAAAATCGCAAAGTTATAGCTTCGCGAAGTCAGGAAATTTTACAGACGTTTGTATGCTGGGGGGCAAGTTTGTGCCCCCCAGCATACAAACTTCTGTAACATTTCCCGACTTCGCGAAGCTATAACTTTGCGATTTTACAAGATACAACTCACAAACTTGGCTATTTTACTAATTTTGAGGTGCTCTTTCGAGCAGTGTCGTTAGATTCCCGCTACATGGCCAATATCAAAAGTTGGAAAAAAACCGTGCACAGCAAAAAAAGCCGAGTAAACTGAACTCAAAATACTGAGTAAATCGTTGCATCCACAGTGACTCATTACATTGAGTAAATTGTAGCAGACATGTTGAGTAATTAATACTCATGGGTTTGAGTAAGTTTACTCAGATTGAGTTAGCTTACTCAGCAGTATGAGTAAAAGTACTCAGCTATTGAGGCGAGTACAATTAACTCAATTTAGAGGTAAAACTACTCAAGAGAAATGCATCCATACTGACTCTTTATTTTGAGTAAACTAGTCATTTACTCAATAAATGAGTAAATAGTACTCTATGTTTTGAGTAAAATAAAAACTTACTCAGACAGGTAAAAATAAAAAAACACACATGTATATGAATGAAAAGTACTCTTAATTTTGAGCAAAATACAAATTTACTCATTCTGTCAACTTGTTGTCATTAAACAATAAAGTGACAACCTGACTGTCCTATACAAGTCTTTAAAGAACAGCAATTTCTACAGGTACATTCTGATATCTAAAATTATATTTTTCTCTCATCTAAATTCGATGTTTTCAATGTAGTTAATATATGTTTACATGTATGTCTTCTAAAGCTAAAATAGCACTGAAAATGGAGCACAAAGCACTAAATGATTAAACCTAGACATTAACCCCTTCATGAAAAGCAAAAACACTTTTAACCATGAGGAACAAAGACATTGGTTAATAATTACTCTAATTCTGGATTAAAGTGGCAGTGTCACAAGGATTTTTTCATTTCAAAAAACAAAACATGTTTTTTATTAACAGAAACCAAAAAACAATGGTCCTGCTTTGTGATAAATTTATCATGCTGTTTTAGCTGGCTGATGAGTGTCTTTAGTCACAGACAATTACTGGATCTGAATGAAGTGCAACTTGAAAAAATTTCTCTGTAGACTAACTTTTTTCAAGTTCTCACATTTTAATTTCCAAAATAGGCTACAACAGATCATGATTTGTTCCTCTCTCAAGAATTGGTTAGCCTGCATGGCAGGTGTAAACGGGGATGGGGGAGGGGGCAGGAAAAAGGAGAAGGGAAGGAATGCCTGCTATAAGAACCGGCCATTTCGCCCACCGATTTCCTTGTAATTGAATTATGTCAACTGTCAATACATCCACCAATCAGAAACTTTAACTTTAACTCCACATAACTTTACGCAGAAATTTACTATGTTTACCACACAGCACGAATGAGCCAATCAGAGTTTGCGGTCGCCAGCATCCACAGAAATGAACAAATGGGGGTCTTCATTGTAGGCCTCCTTTATCTCTCTCCCCGACACCTGTTACGCAGGCTACAATTGTTTGATTTCTTGTTCTTGGTGTTTTAGTATTATTTTGTAAATAAGTAAAGGTATTGTAGCATAGCTTTGACCAAAAAAGGCCAAACTCTCCATGACACTGCCCCTTTAAGATCATATTTTAACTCTTTAACTCCCAAGAGTGCCAAAAATCAAAATTCTAGAAAAATCACAAATTCCATTTTGTAAAAATAATATTGAAAAACAAAATGGTACCATGCCATGGTCACACCTTAGGATTACTTTGCATGTCTTCTTTACATGTCTTCATTTATTGACTCTGGCAGTGAGAGGGTTAAACAACTGGGGCTAGTTGATTTGCATGTAAATGTATAATAATTTTCTGTACATAACTGTACATGTGCCAATCAAAATGGTCATTTCAGCCCAGACTGTTCGCTGGCTATGCATGGCCTGTAATGATTTGGTTAAGATAAGACAGTGGTGAAGGAATTCACCCATAAAATGTGTTCAAAAAGAAAATACTTCCTGAAATAGAAACATCCACAAAGCACAAAAACTGTGAATTTTCTTTTAACATTATAATTTTTCTGACAATGAGCAAATAATGATGGGCGAATCAGGACAGGTGCATCATAACTGGTGAATCATGCTTGGCATAAACGGTTCTGCGTACCCCAATGAGATATTTATGGATGTGTTTTTTTATATATTTCAGTTAGTCAGTATTAACTTTGCTCTGTGAACTCAGTTTATGTGTGAATTCCTTCACAGAATTATATCTGATCATGGGCAGACCATGATGGGCAAATCATAGCCAGTGAATTATGGTTTGAAAGACCTGGGTCTGCATGCTGCAGTGAAAACGGCTGTAACTGTACAGACCAGTTGTAAAGTGATTTTAACATAATTATTACTAGTTTACTTGTAAACCGCCAGCAGTCTCTTTCTTTTCCTAAAATGTATTTTTAGAGCGAGACGTATGCAAGCACACAAACAAATATGGTAGCTGCAAGAAGTGCAGACAGCAGGGGAAAAGAATTAGAAGAAAGCCACTGTTATGGTTCCTTTGACCTACCAATTTGCCAACTTTGACAAGTTTTTGAGAGCTGGGTTCTCTCACTTTGACTATTTTCTTGATTGCTGTACAAATCAACAGACAGCAATGAAGAAAGAAATTAACTACAGTAGAACCTCTACTAACAGCCACCTCTCTACAACAGCCATGCTTTCTTGTAACGCCTTCTCATTCACTCACTCAAATCCTCTAATAATTGATAACCTTCCCATAATGGACCCCCTCTCTACAACGGCCATGTTTTCTTGTCACGCTTTCTCATTCACTCACTCAAATCCTCTTAGGGATGGACCATTAGAAAAGTGATGGGGGGGGGGGGGGGAGGTGGGAACTTTGGGAGAGGCAAGAAATTTATTTTTGTCCACCCAAGGTGGAAATTTTTTTTTTTTTTCACTCGATGGCTGGAATATATATTTTTTAATAGTTTATTTTTTAATTGTCCTTGGGCAGATTTTTTTTTTGCGATAATACGTGGGAATTTTTTTACCTTAATAATTTACTAGGGAATTTTTTTTTTTGCTTTTGCCCCACCCCCCCCCCCCCCCCCCCCCTCATCACTTTTCTAATGGTCCATCCCTAATAATTGATAACCTACCCATAACGGCCACCTCTCTACAACAGCCATGTTTTCTTGTCACGCCTTCTCATTCACTCACCGAAACGCTCTAATTGATAACCTCCCCATAACGGCCACCTCTCTACAACAGCCATGTTTTCTTGTCACGCCTTCTCATTCACTCACCGAAACGCTCTAATTGATAACCTCCCCATAATGGCCACCTCTCTACAACGGCCATGTTTTCTTGTCACGCCTTCTCATTCACTCACTCAAACCCTCTAATTGATAACCTCCCCATAACGGCCACCTCTCTACAACAGCCATGTTTGGGAGAGGCTGTACCTTTCCAAACAAGCTCAGTGATTGGTTAACGAAACAATAGGTTAAACAACAGAAACAATAGCCCTAGACCTAAACACAATAGAAGCTACAGTACTACGGGGCCAATAAAAATAGAGGTCTGGAAGAGATACAGTACTACTCCCATGTTTTCTTGTCACGCCTTCTCATTCACTCACTCAAATCCTCTAATTGATAACCTCCCCATAACGGCCACCTCTCTACGACGGCCATGTTTTCTTGTCCCACCTTCTCATTCACTCATTCAAATCCTCTACATGTAATTGATAACCTCCCCATAACGGCCACCTCTCTACAACGGCCAGAAAGGTCTGTCCGAAGGTGGCCGCTGTAGAGAGGTTTGACTGTATTTACAATCACAAATTGCCTGGTATGCTAACAAATTCTTGAATAATGCAACAGATAGCCACAAATCGCAAATGCCAAGTCCAATTTCAAATATCTTGTTGGATTAACAAATTTGAGCATGAACAGGTGCATGTAAATAAACAATCAGTATTTTCTGTCTCTCAGAAACAGGAATTCAAGGAATAATGAAAATTTTACAGTCTGTTATTGATTTGTAATTGTTTATATGTAATTCAGAAATCAGCTTGTGTGTGTGTTGGGGGAGGGGAAACTGCTGGCAGTCTATTATTAGGGACTGGTTCATTATTTATGGGGATGACCGGGTCAGTAAAAAAGTGACCATAGAAATTTTTTTTATTCGTAACGACAGGCTTTTAGTTTTCTTTTTGGGCCAAAATGACTGGGGTTTGAAAATGTCTTAATTATACATGTAATATACAATGAACAATAAACCAGTTAGCTTTCTAAAAAATAATAGTTAGAAATGCAGTTGTACTGAGAAATGTACATGTACCCATGTCAAGTTTTATATTTTATTTGAATGGGCTTTGAAAAAATAATTAATGATGCACATACACTGTAGACAGGCTTTGGAATTCTGACATGATTTTATGACGGGTTTTAAAAAAAATAACAAAAAGCTGTGTTACTTCCTGACCCAGTCATCCCCATAAATAATGAACCGTCCCTTAGTTCAAATATACTGTACATGGTATATAAAAAAATTTTATGTACATGTACATCCTAAGTAAAACCATCAGCCCTAAAAAATTCCATCCTGTAGAAGAAAAAAGGATTACATACACTGTGAGTAAGTTTCCATATAATAATACAGTGGAACCCTGTAATAATCTGGCCACAAAAATCTGATCCTATAAATAATAGTAATTGGACTGAGGGGAGTACAATTCAGGGAGTAATCGGGTAAGTGATTTCAAATCTGGCCAAGTTGAGCCTTGCTTCAAGGCTGGCAAGTGCTCTCAATCTTGAGTTTTCCAACCTCAATGATTTAATCTTCACACCACATTGTACATTAATTTAATGTGGTGGATTCTTTGGTAAAATCCAAATACCAGTACACAAACTGTACAGTGTGTTTTCCCTGTATCAAGCTACATCTTTACAGTATTTGTGAAAATTACCAGCAGCTTATGAACTACAGTGTATAATTTCTGATTTATGATGAAAGTGTACATGTGCAAACAATGTAAGGTAATGGAGTTATGCTGGAAATTTTCTGAACTGCATTCAGTTATGATAAAAAAAAAAATATGCTTTTGGCAGCTAAGTACAGTAAGCATTTCATAGAATCAAGTTATTGATTGCCCCTTTTCCAGCTACAGTATCATACAATGTAAATTTACAGGACTGTGCCCTTGCAGTTGCTGGTATCACCAGGCTACAATGTACAATATACTAAGATATATTTACTACATGTGTAATTTCTAACACAAAGTTAAAGTGCTGGGCACCCTAGATTTAATTGTTAAGAGAATTTGAGCCCCTATGGTCTTTATATTTATTTATAATATAGAGGGCAAAATTACTGAATGCTGATTGGCTGACGAAGAGGGCATTTTTTCTTAATTGAGGGCAAAATTACTCGCTCCTGATTGGTCGAGCATCAAAATTTCTCGCTCGTGATTGGTTGAGCGCTTCGTTCTCGTTGCATTCAGTTGGCTTGGCGGGATTTTGAAGAAAATCTACAAACGGAGCGCTCGCATCAGTTTCGCCGGAGATTTTGTTATAAAAAAGGAATGAAATCGGAAGATACCTAAGAAAGGAATTCTACAGGTGAATTACAGCATTTTACGCCAAACAGGAAGCGATTATTTGTGTCAAATCTTGGATTAACTAGGCGCCTGCAGGCCAGTTTGCGACATTGAAGACCTAGAAGAAATTCATTCATGGCGACAAAAGCCAGTTTAAAGTTCCATCACTTCATTGAAAAAATGCGGATTTCTGCGGACCTAAAGAAAGGAACTTTGACATATTTTGCTGAAAGGGAAAATATACGTTTAACAGGAGAACGAATAAGGCTAAAAGACGTGAAAGAAAGCAATTAAATCGCCAAACGTGCTAGCAAGTTTGAACTCTCGTCCTGATTTGTTGTTGTTATCAAAGCGGCAAAAACTTCAAAACACAGGTACGCTTAAATAAAACTTGCTTTGTTTTTGTCGTAAAGTGTCTATATGTTTTCTAGATGTACATAACAGCCAAATGTATCTTTGACCGAATACAAATTTATTTAACCGCAGTGAGTTGAACTTTTTCTTGTCAGTTTGCGAGAGAGTATTTTTACTTCGGTTGGTTTCAAGTCTGAGTGATTCTTAAAATGTCTAAAAGGTTTCCCTATAATTTTGCCCTCTATATTATAAACAAGTAATCGCATGTTTCCTCGTAAAATTAAGGATTAATATCACTTGTGTTTTCAGAAGCTGTAAAAATTGCCCGAGTCGCGAATTTCTACAGCTTCTGAAAACACGCGCGATATTAATCCTTAATTTTACTCGGGCCCATGCGATTACATATACATATCAAGACTTTCTTAAGGAGATGCAATTATTATATGTGTACATGTACATATAGTAGAATTTGATTTTTCCTGTTAAATAATTACATGTACAGTATGTGCTGTATTTAAAGGCACTGTCAACAGGTTTACTCTGTCATGTGGAATGTCAACCAAAATCCACTGTTTATTACTTTTGACCTGTACATACAATCATATATATTTTTGGAAGAAATTGAAGGCTATCAAAATTGAGGCCAAGTTGAAGTGCTGTATACAACCTCCAAACAACTATTCAATCTCTCCCTTTTTTTAATACCAATAGTAAATACAAAGTTTTACGATATATTGCAAAAAGAAAACAAAAAAGAAATAATAATTACAACACATATACAAAAATGCATTACAATACATATGCAAAAATAATAAATTAAAAAGTACAATGTAGGTTAAAAGAATGTATCTTAAGGGAGTTGCACTAACATTCACTTAGTTAAAGAAGTTTGGATCATGTTTTTTTTGAAGTCCTTTAAGCGGTTAGATTTAAAACCTATGGTGCGTAGAATATCAATTTTGTTATTAAGGCGCAAAAGAAAACTGTCGAAATCTAGGATGCCGCTGCGTACGCTTGTTGCAAAAACATGATATTTGGCGACAATCAAACAGTAGTTAAGAACTTTCCAATTGTTTGACTCTTTGTGCCATCCGTATAAAATAGTCTTTTCAGGTAAGGTCAGTTTTTCATTAAATTTTTCCTCGCCACCAGTTAGAAAAGCAAGTCCAAAACGACGAGGATACACTGCAAGTAACTAGCATGTGTCTTAGAGATTGATTCTCAAGGTTACACAAAGGACAGACTTCACTATCAGTTATGCGTGCGTGAAAAAGGCTGGATTGAGTAGGTAAAATATTGTGAATAACTTTAACTTGGAACATAATCAATTTCGGTTCTTTCAAGATTTTGAACGGAAGCATGTTGATGTCGCGAATTGTGTCTTTGGTGAACCCATAACTTAAAATTCTGCCTTCAGCAGTGGGTGCCGAGAAGCTTTCTTCAAGCATGGCAGAGTAGGCTTCTTTTGTGGAGAACACTATTCAATCTCTTGCTTAAGTTCAGTTATTAATTCAACCAATCTGTATTTCTTTTTTATGGAATGACATCTTTAGTTTGGCAAATAAAATTTATCAGGTATAAATTCATGTTTCTCCCCTTTGATGAGCGAGTCAAAGTCAACTCAAAAGGGGTGTTAGTAAAGGGCAGTGAATACCACCCAACATAACAACAGAAACTGCATCAACATAAATTTATACTGCCTTGTCCTGACCTCATAGTTCTCACTAACAAGCGTTAAGGTACACTTGAGTAAGTTATTAAGTAAAAGGCAGCGAATGCAACCTTACTCAATAGCTGGGTTACAGCACGATAAGACCAAAACTCAGGCTCCAAACATGCCATTGAAAGATTCACTTATGAAATCTTAAATTTCTTGCTTGATGTCTACAAGAATTATATGCTTCTTTTCAATAACATTTTTTGTTTATTAGGTCAATTACTTGTCATATTTTGTTACATTTTATAGCTGAGTCACCAAAAATGCACTGCACGTACAGAGAGTGAAATCTGTCATTTTTGATGACATTGAAATTACCGAACACTGTACATAGTGAATCGGAATCTTACTGCATCATCCCAAGTTGTGTACAGTGTAATTGGAAGTCTGTAACTGTTATCTTAGCTTTTTTCAATTATTAGTCAGTTTGAAAACTTTTTTCGCAGTTTTGCGCTATCGGTGGACAAGGATTTGACATCCAAAGTCAATGGTCTTATGCCCATATGGTTTCCTAAGCATGGATGACCAATGGCTCCAGCAAATAAAAAGAAAATAATACTGTAAAATCAACATCACTTGAACAGAATTACAAGATAAAGGAATATTATAATTTTAGCTTAAGTTTCTTATAAGCTTATTTATTTAAATGAGCAGGCTGAAATTGGTTCTGTCCTGGCCGGTGTACCGATATACAAAGACCAAAACAAGACTAAACAATAGACTACACAGAATACAATGCAAAATCCCCTGTGAAGACTGTGAATCCACCAAGACAGAACCATGAAATTCGCAGAAAATCTTCGGTGCAGGGAAACAAAAATAATATTTCAACTGGTTTATATAATTACATTTTTAACGTAAGCTTACTTACCTTTGGGATCGCATGGGCAGTAAGAATGAAGCGCTTGATTTTGGTGGGGCTTTGAAGAAGCCAACATGGCGGACAAACTGGAAATGACGATGCTTGTACGATGGAAGCAATCGTATGCATAGCGATCGTTGATATGTCGTAAAAACATTGCTTACAGCTTAGTTAGAAAACGTGGAACGAGAAAAAGGTTCAGATCACAAGCTGTCCTTTCAAAGCAAGTGAAGTTTTGAGCGCTGAAAACGAGCGCAAGATACACGGAACGGTTCCTTGAAAGAAGCGCCAAAATCACGAACTGCCCGCCGGGAATGACTCTTTGCGCATGATCAATTCACACCCAAGACCTCTCGGTCGAGGGGCCGAGTGGAAAAATTGCTTCGATTTTCACCATTATTTTTTAACAGTTCACTTACAGATCAGTTTACGAATTTATCAAGGCATTTCTTTTTGAGTCTCTTGTTATTTGGAAATCATTCCTATTTTCGTAAATCCAGGCTTTAAAAACACCTCTTCAATTTCAGCTGTTTTGGCAAATAATTATTTAAAATAACAAAATATTATTTAATGCTCTGTCAGCTGTGTGCTCTTCACCGCCGGGTTTAAAGTTCTTTGAAAATCACATAGTCCAGGATGACCTCTAATCGGACAGAAGTTTTAGCAGCGTTCTTTAATATTCACACTTATTTACTCTTATGTGTGTGCTTTTACTCACGTTTGAGTAAATGTGACTGCTACACTGAGTTCACTCAAAATAAAGAGTTGTTTGAACTCACTATATTGGGTTAAGAATTAACTCATATTTTGAGTTTGAGTAAGAAACACTTACTCACTGCGGTGAGTAAGTTTTTACTCGTAAGTTTGAGTAAAAGTGACTCCCGCTTGATTTACTCAAAATAAGGAGTTGTTTGAACTCGCTATGTTGGGTTAAATATTTAACTCAAATTTTGAGTAAACTAACTCAAAATATCGAGTAAAATGCTTATTTTACTCAAAAAAATGAGTCAGTTTGACTCATTTGCAAAAATGCTTTTTTTGCTGTGTGGAAGGGTCTATTGTTTCTGATATTTCATTCACACGGCCAAACAAGCTTCAACTTTCAACACAAACTAGGCATAAATGATATTGCCTTTACCTATCAATCAATCAAAAACTTTGTTTGACTTCGAATTTAAGATTACAATGTACAGCGTATATAGATAAAGTTACATAGTTGGGGATTAAATGTCTTAATATTGGGGTCTAAATTTCGAGTTGCATTACATGTACATGTAAATGACCGGTTTAATACCTTTTAAACTTATTCAAAAGAAGTGGAGTTAAGAAAAAGAAGCTACACTGTAAAGTACATGTTTCGAGGGGACAGTGCCTTTTTCCTAGTGACATGGCAACTTTAGTTTATGAAGGCTTTCGTAGCAATAATATAATAGTAATGTAATAACCTTTATTTACCCTCGGCAGTGTTTATAGCACAAGTGCTATAACCACTCGGCCACGAGTGCTATAAACACAAGTGCTATAACCACTCGACCATGCTGCCTCCTCTATAAATACATATGTTGTAGGTTGAAATGAAATTTAGGTTAAAATGATTTCAACCCAGTTTGATTTTGAATTTCTTTTGTCTTTGATTAATTAAGCTTATTAAGGTAGTTCAAAATCAAGCTACACTGTAGGTTGAAATCATTTTAACCTGAATTTCATTTCAACCTACAACACATACATAACATGATGCATGTTGTCTTTACTTACCACTTATCTTTGGCGAACTGTGTCTATGTTTTGGGGAGGTGTCGCTGAATATTCTTCGACGGCCAACAGCAACAAGCGAACGAGTCCACAACTCATTTGCGTGCTCTTCGATTCCCATCATGTGCCACTAGTGATCCGTTTCATCCCGTTACGAGTGCAATCCGTTTTGATATTTTACAAGCTTTCCATATTTGTGGATGAACATTTGATGGCTCCCATTTGATTACAGTGAGTGACAACACGTGTTTCAATCTTTGCTGTAGCTAGTGGTCTTCGCTTTTCTTTAAAACTCTTGAATGAAAATTAATCACTTTCTTTACATGAAACAACACTCCAAAGTTTCTTCTCGCTTCTAACGCGCCAAAAGTGTCAAAATACATTGCATTTATTTCCCGAAGCGACCATAAGTTCTTCGAGTTGACCGTTATACTTTCAACAGCCCGCCACGACGGTTGTCGAGCAAGCTAGTTTCCAGGGAAGCCGTGAGTTTGGCACATGCGTATTGTGAGTTCTAACGTCACGTGGGGCTTTTGAGCCAATGGGAAAGTGTGATAATTTCAGTTTGACTTGCACGCGGGCGGATTGCAATTTACATTCAAACGTTTATGTAGCAAGAAGATGAATTTTATTGTGGCTACCTTTTTTCCATCTGAAGTACTTTTCCAGTCGAGTTCAAGGACGTTGTATGAGGAAAAGGTAAGCATTTATAGTGAAGCTAAAACCTATTGTAGGTGGTTTATAGCAACCTCGTACGAAGTTGGGTTTATAGCAGTGTTTACACGATCGTAGCACAGCCATAAGGTTTCTTTTCTTGTAAGCTTATATTTTCATTTTCGTAATGTAGTTTTGTCTATCTGCAGACATAGAGCTTAAAAGTTTAATATCTGAAGTTTAAGAAGTTGCGTGCCATTCCATGGGATTTCTGGCAGGCTTCCTGAGAGGAAGATCGAGGGAACCCAGTGCGCGATAATATTCTCTGTTTGCTTTCATGTAAGCTTAAGTTATATTGACCACTGTTGAACACCCTTCTTCGAGGTTAATATATATATTTTTTTGTTTTTTAGGTAACGTGTTATCAATTTTACAAATTAAACCGTTGCATTAGAATGACCCACTCAACATTGCTGTTTAAAAGCTTGAAGAGATTTCATAATACCCGGCCACCATTTCTCGAGAAGACAGAAATATTTAAGCTTATTAAGAACTTATATACACCTTATTCCAAAATGGCGGCCAATTTATTATTCTTTTATCTGCATTTAACCCTTAGCCCTCTTGGCCTCAGTTTCGCTTGAAAATTCCTTTTTGTAGTTTGCACATGCTGACAAGGCCATGAGGGCTAATTTACATAGATATAAAAGAATAATAAAATGGCTGCCATTTTGGAATAAGGTGTTTCATCGAATAGACTTAAGTCTAATTGTTGAGTCATGCCATCTGCCATGTGCTTTGACAATTTTTCCCCGATAATTTCTTGCACACCTTGATCATCCCCACCCCCTTCCCCCAGGACAAGACTACATGGAAAATTCCCCATTTCGGGCCACAAGGTGAGACTGGTATGAACTCAGACCATTGTGACTCAGAACAGACAGTACAACTAAAAGTACATGTCATGGAACTCGAAATTTTGACCCCAATATTGAGACATTTAATCCCCTACTATATAAGTGAGATATTACCCTTAAATAGATGAATGGTAAAGGTAAAGCAATATTATTTATGCCTAGTTTTTTGATAAAAATTGAAGCTTGTTTGGTCTTGTGAATGAAATATCAGAAACAAATACTTTTGAGTTTGGTGTCATACTTACATTATTGAATTATAATAAGAATCGCATATGTTAAAAAAAACTCACATTCTTATCAGTAACCAATATTCCGTGCTTAGAAAAAGCAGTTGTCTAAATCAAAGAAGTTTATAAGAAACCAAACTGACCCGCCCAGTATTAGAGAGATCTATTTGGGTGTAATTGATTTTAAGTTCTAAGAACGAGCATACACATACTGAGCTAATTGAAAGTAAATTCTATTCTGGTCGTGACTAGAATGGATACTCCAAAATCAGGTTGGATCACCTCGGACACTTATTGAGAATTATATAACGTAATGTCGACACTTACAATTTATTTTCAATAAATTTTTAAGTGTAAAAAAGAAAATCTAAAATACCGACTCAGGATTGAACCTGTGACCTCAGCTAGGCTTAGGCTAACATAGCCTACCGTACCACTGTACCACCTGTAGCTTCTCGGGTTGCTTAGTCCTAAATTTAACTATATAAACTGCTGCCCCTGACCTCAACAGAAAGCTAACCAGTTACTCCGTTATATAAGTCTCAATAAGGTGTCCAACCTGATTTTGGAGTATCCATTCCAGTCACCACCATTCTATTATACACTGAAATTGAAACGGCCCCCCAGTTGCTTTACAAACAAAGATGCTGTCCGAAGCAGAGCTTTCTTATTTCAAAACCGAAACTTGTAACCCAACACCTTTCTTGTATCAAAGACAAATTCATTGCCTGACGAGTGAATTCCACATTAAATTTCAAGCGAAAACTGATGTCACCCGAATCGCAAAGCCATGAGGGCGACATCTGTAATATAGTTTTTGGGCCCAAAAAGAAATCGATGAGCAGCAAAAAATGAAGTTAGTTTTCCTTTCTCCTCCCATGTAATATGAGTGAATGATGTCTATTGATAACTGCTCAGAGATTTTTATTTAAAATGTTGTGTATCAATAAAGTCATTGGTAATACAGTCAACTCTCTGATAAGCGATCACTGTTGGTGCATGACAATGTGGTCGCTAACAGGAAAAATCAACAAAACAAGCTCAAACTGAATTGATAAACATAATTACATAAAGATATTACCTTATAAGCTTAAATAAGGAAAAAAGATAACATTTTCTCTGCCTGAAACTAATGTTTTTTTTACAAGTAACATGATTCGGGAGAAGTACAATACAATTTAAAATGTGTCACTTGTTAATAAGAATCACCTGAAATTCAATTTTAACCAAACAAAACCTGGCAAAAAATTTCAAACATGGGATGCATGTACTCACACTCTAGATCAAGACTGTTTACATTCACTCGGTCGCATTCAAACGCTTCTCCACGAAGTATAGAATGCTTGATTGCTTCTGTGACTCTTACTGTGACTGCAGAGGACAACTCTTCGGAACCCCGATAATTGGCAAACTCAGCAATATGACGTACGAGGTCGAGTGCTTTCTTACTGAAACTTTGTACATGTACATAACATTTTGCAACAGATCACTGTAACAATCCACTTGTTTATCTACAGATCCTATTGCAGCCATCTTTTTTGTAAGTACATGTAAACTGTTGTTATCTGTCAGCATTCTGGGTCAGCACTAATAAAAACTGACCTTTTGTGACAATATGTGATCATGCCGGGTGGTCACTTACCAGAAACAGAAAACAAAATAAATATGTCGAATTTCT
Source organism: Cladopsammia gracilis (assembly GCA_022457155.1). Lineage (NCBI taxonomy): Eukaryota > Metazoa > Cnidaria > Anthozoa > Scleractinia > Dendrophylliidae > Cladopsammia > Cladopsammia gracilis. The sequence continues at coordinate 232,865 of JAJGOT010000218.1, forward strand.
GGCCTACAAATTGAAATTATCTAAGATATATGATACTCTTTACCATTGACTAAAAAAGAACACAAGGCCTATTAAACCTCTCTTGTTTAAAAGAAGCCAGAATTTACATGCACTACATGCACATGTGTCGTGGCTGTGAACTTACACGTAACTGAGTTACATTGTAAGTTGCATATGATTTTATTCTTTTGCAGATTTTTGGCTTTATTCTGGAACACAGCCAAAGTTCTTTTTGAATGTTTACGGATTGAACGACACCTGTACCCCCACAAATGCACATTGTAAAGGTGAGCACCATTTAGAATTTAAACAAAATTCACTACATTTGTGTATGTTGACCTACATGTACAGTACATGTAGGTGGAACAAGCATGAGTTTCTTTAAAAGGCAGTTGAACTAAGGAAGCCTTGGGTTTTTGCACTACTCAATGCCATGAGATACATGTACTTGTAATACAATGTTAATTTTATTGATTAATAAGTGTTAAATTTAAGTAGTTTTAAGGTTAATACCATATCTGATTTTCAGGAAATGGAATCACTAGCAGAACTACAAATGAGGTCATCCATTTACATGTATGCACATGTATAACAGTATGTTGATCATGCCCAAAGAAGGATGATCAGTGGCATCTCCTTGTGACCATCAGAGGAAAAACACAATACAAAGAAAACATCCAGAAACAGGCTGGATCTTCCTATTTAATTAGTTTTGTTCATTTAAGTGATGGGGCAACAAAAATTCTGAATCTCTTTCAGAATTAATTAATTAACTAATAATCATTTTTCCTCGGATAAGTAAGTGGGTATCCTAAATTCAGAAAACCTCTTAAGTTAGATGTGCATAATCATGTTTCCTCAGATCAGTTTGTAGACTGTATTCTAATAGTTAGGCTGGTTCAAAAAGGTAATAAAACAGTTGGATTTTGGCGGATTTGTGATATCTGAAATGATGTATCTCGTGAACTTGACGGAAACCAAATTTTCCTCCTTTGAAATGCCCCACTTCAGTCAGATTGGAAAAATTATTCATTGTGTTGTGGTAATCTTGCACTGAATTTCTCCAAACTGTCAGCAGTTTTTAATGAAAGTTGATATTGACATCTTTGTGTGTAGCAAAAATAAAAATTTATGCATTGTTATCAATGTGCCTTTTCTAAATTCTTTTTTGAGGTCACAGGGGGACAGAAATTCTGAATCAGTTATAGGATCTTTTAATGGGTCAGAATTTCTTTATTGAGGTCTTTAGGGGGATCAGAATTTCTGAATTCTTTATTGGGGCTTTTAGGGGGATCAGAATTTCTGAATTTATTATCGAGGTCTTTAGGGGGATCAGAATTTCTGAATTTATTATCGAGGTCTTTAGGGGGATAAGAATTTCTGAATTCTTTATCGAGGTCTTTAGGGGGATCAGAATTTCTGAATTCTCTCGAGGTCTCTAGGGGGATCAGAATTTCTGAATTATTTATTGAGGTCTTTAGGGGGATCAGAATTTCTGAATTTATCGAGGTCTTTAGGGGGATCAGAATTTCTGAATTCTCTCGAGGTCTCTAGGGGGATCAGAATTTCTGAATTATTTATTGAGGTCTTTAAGGGGATCAGAATTTCTGAATTCTTTATCGAGGTCTTTAGGGGGATCAGAATTTCTGAATTCTTTATTGGGGTCTTTTAGAGGGGATCAGAATTTCTGAATTCTTTACTGGGTAATATAGAGGGATCAGAAATTCTGAATAAGTATAAAATTAGGGCTTGCTAGCTGTTTGTCTTCAGTTCTTACGGGGGGTCAGAAATTCTGAATTGCAAAAGGATCAAGATGTCATTGATCTGACGGAATGGGAAAATTTTATGTCATACATCTCATGAACTTGACGGAGTAACCATTTTCCTCAGTACAATTAGCCCATATCATTCGGAATGGCAAATTCTTTCAGTACATAACAGTTATCTAACACGGAATTTGTCTAAATCGGAACGCCACATTTTAGTTTGGAACGCGTTTACAGTGTGCAGGAATGTGGGGTCTATATATTAAGCGGCTCGTTTGGCTTATTTGGCCCGGCAGTGGATTAAAGAACGAGAAATGAATGTAAAAAAATGGCCCTGTTTCCTGTAGTTTAGGCTTTACTAAACTCAAGTCACTTACCTTTTCTTGCAATAGTCCAGTTTCGAATTCGCTATAACCGCTGAATTCAAACACCAATGACACATTGATACAGGGTTAGACTCGACCTGATTTAAAATATTCACAAATACCGGCAGAAGGTGCGTGAAATTTGAACAGGTCATCTTCTCGCCTGAATTTGTGAATATTTTACATCAGGTCGAGTCTAACCCTGTATCAATGTGTCATTGGTGTTTGAATTCAGCGGTCAAAGCGAATTCGAAACTGGACTCTTGTCCTTTCTCGCGACCGGCGAACTGTATGATTGTACACTCTAAGCAGACTTCTTTGCGCTATATCGTAAGTTAGCCACGAAAAGAACAGTTTGCAAAGCAATTTCACCAGCCTTTTTTTTCGCTAAACACGACTCTGAATCAACGAAATAAAATAAATTTTCTGTACTGACGCCACGATGAAACATTGTTGTCGTGGAAACTCGAACCAGTCCTCCCGCTGACCATGTCATGTAAACCCGAGCGGGGGAGGGGAAGTAGACTGAGGGGAGTTGGGTGGGTGAATATTCTCTTGAAAATATCTAACCCCTGATCGGTATGAAAGAAAACTGCTACAGAAAAACTACCAACGCCATTGTTAAGAGGTATGGTTAAAACCACTTATGCAGATTTGTTTATACTTCTAAACTGAAAAGTCGCTGAACAGGATCAGGAAAGGATGGATTTCCAAGGTGTTTAAAACTTTTTTCGTCACATTTATTTTTAGTCATTTTTTACTGGAGGAGTAATAATGGCCTTTTTTATACACAAAAATAACATAAATTTTTACTGGGTGTAAAAACGGGAAATTATTTAAGTTAATAAAAACGGAACTGGAACCGGAACCGGGCCAAAAGTCAGTCGACTACCGTGCGATCTGGTCATGTGATCCAAGACGTCATACTAATGACGTTAATAAATAACTTATTTTAATAGTTATATCTACCAACATACCAAATTTTTTAACTTTGCATTTCACCCTTTCAAAGATAAATGTATACAAAGATACTAGTCCCCAGACCCCCAATTTGCTCATGTGTATAGCCCCCTTAATTTTGAAAATCCAGAACCATCCTGGGCATGACGAAATGTTGTAAGCGAATGCCTTCCTTGCCACGTTGACTGTATTCGCATTTCTCAAACCATGTTTCTAAAAAACGTTTAAAGGCACTTGGTGACATAGTCACGTGACTGATGACGTCATCGCACTCAGTCAATTAAAATAGGTATTTATGGTAGGTGTAAATAGCATGTGGTGTAGTATCCCCATACACTCAAAATTGACAGAGTTATTTGGCATCGAAAGTTTTTCTGATGCAAAGGGTGCTGGGAAGGTTCTTATTATAATTCTAATATATTATTTTAATTATTATTAACTGTTTTATAGATCCTTAAGGACATTGAATTGTCTCATTCCTTGCTTAGAAGAACGTAAGAATTTACTACCATTCGTGAGATTTACAAAACAGGAACCAAACAATCAAACGCTATTACAAACAACGGAGGTTCATCATAGCTCCGATCCACTGAGACACACTATTCAACTGCAGAACTAACTAAGGAGCTAAAAATTATTTCAAGAATTAATTATTTCACTGCAGTGGAATTGTAGACTACGGCAGTTTGAGACTCGCATCTAAGACGCCTACATCCGTGACGAGAAACACTTTCTCACAAGTCTGGCACACCGCAGACTTTAGACACTAAATCGATAACAAACTTTAGCCGATAAGTATTTATCTTGCAACAAAAGTGAGCCAAAGAAACCGCAATGTATGCCAATAGAGCTAGCACCGAACAACGGCATAAAGAAATAAAATAATTCTAACGACATGAAATCCTCCTATCAATTTGAGAGATAATCCGCCGAGATCAAAAGGTCAATATCATCGAAGAGAACAAATTCATAACTGTGATCTAAAGGCGCAAATCTCTCTGAAATCGTACTGGGAAAGCTTTATGCTTTAGGCTTTTAAATACTTTTTTTGCGACGAGTGGGAGTCGTGTTTAACCTGTCTATATTTATACTTCTTTCTATATTTGCGAGTTGGGCCCTGCTGCAAGGTTGTCGACTCGTACGAGTCGTACGGATCGACAAAATAATTGTCGACCCGAAAAAGGGAATTGTCGAGCCGAAAAATGCATCTCATTAGGGACACTTAGAACTGAATTCTTCAACGTGTTTGCAAGTTGGGCCCTGCTGCAAGGTTGTCGACTCGTACGAGTCGTACGGATCGACAAAATAATTGTCGACCCGAAAAAGGGAATTGTCGAGCCGAAAAATGCATCTCATTAGGGACACTTAGAAATTCTTCAACGTGTTTGCAAGTTGGGCCCTGCTGCAAGGTTGTCAACTCGTACGAGTCGTACGGATCGACAAAATAATTGTCGACCCGAAAAAGGGAATTGTCGATCCGAAAAATGCATCTCATTAGGGACACTTAGAAATTCTTCAACGTGTTTGCAAGTTGGGCCCTGCTGCATAGTTGTCGACTCGTACGAGTCGTACGGATCGACAAAATAATTGTCGACCCGAAAAAGGAAATTGTCGATCTGAAAAATGCATTTCATTAAGGAAACTTAGAAATTTTCACGAGGGTCATCATTGTTGTATAGGTGGTTTGTGAAAGAAATGTTTTTGTGAAACGGTTAAGCGGTTTGGAAAAGTAAGACAGAGGGATCGTTAGTTTATATTTAGTTTATAGTTGTTCTTTGTTCTTTGATCGGATCACTAGTTTGACGTCTAGTTTGATCCAAAGTACACCAGCAGGATTGTCGTCCACAGTTACTTGCTTGAACTTCTCTTTTTTAGAGATCAAGCAATGACAGCAATTGCGTGAGCGGAGGCCGCGACTATTAAAGTCAGTACGAACCCGCGCTGGGCGCTAAAATTATGGTTCGCTTTTTGTAACAAGAACAACGTGAATTCAGCGATAACAATAACTAATTTGCTGTAAATGAATATAAACAGCAATAAACTAAAAGATGTTTCGCATCATGAAATGAAATCGATCTGAAAGTATTTTTCAACCGAGATACGCGTTTTGATGCGTATCTACTACCAGGTGTATAAAATTTACGGTTGATATGGAACCGTGTCAGTGTGAAAACATAAGCTTACCTCTATATTGCGTTACACGTTAGCATTTCTTATTCACGGGTTGGCTCTTATTAATTTTAAGAGTATGCCCTAGTTTGAGTCAAAGAAAGGTGGAAAGATTATTACCCAAACGATCTTCTCAACACAGGAAAATCAGAATAATTTTCCTCCCGCTTTTTCCTCCTCGACTCACACTGTTTGCGTCAGCTGTATCTTGGTTGTGATTGGTCAAAGAGAAATGGCAACCGGCGAAAAACGCGGGAAACTGGCTTTCTCGGCTCCAGTCATCTCTCGCCCGGGCTCTCGGGGCGGCCATTTTGGTTTGATCATATTAAAGTCAATGTGACAAGATGCGGGGATCAGTGAGCTCATAGAAAAGGTAAAGGCGGATCTTTCGGGGATCATGTACGTTTTTCATTCATCTGATCATTACATAGAGTGGTATCTGAGGGAAAAACATGAAGGAGAAAAAATCGCCTCTGACGATGAGCCGATGTATATGAATGGACCCGAGAGCTTTTGTCCGTGTTCCTGAGGGATCGGCTGATCAAGACAGTAATGATAACTCGAAAACATCCAAGTTTAATAGGTTAGTATTTTAAATAACTTAGCTAAGTGTATAATTTGTTAGCACAGGAACAAGATACATTTTTTTCAAAAAGTCAAATGCCTAGGGATTTGCCTGGAGAAGGGGAATGGGCCCGCTTAGTTTTAACTGATACATTACAGTACTGGATCGAAAGTAACCCAAATTTCCCTACAAATATCATCTTTACATTTTACTAATCAAAACGGTTTTTGTCACCCTCATGCAGGAATGTGTCAATGAGATCATTACATGAAAAAACTCTAATCCCCAGTGTATCTCTTCTTCCAGTGCCCTGGAGCAAAGAGAGAGAGATCCTAGTCTGGTCTGATCATGTGTCTCTTGGCTAGCGCTCATGCTGTGCAAATGTGCAAATCCTTTTATGTCCAGAAATGGTTCATTCAAACAATTAAAACAAAAGTGAATGAACATGGGCAAGGATAACATTGTTGTCGTTCAATAATTTTCTAACTTGATAGAAATAGCATCAAACTCGGAAAAAAATCCAAGTTCCAGATGGGATTTGAACCCACGACCCTCCGTGATCTAGCCAGATGCTCTACCACTGAGCTACTGGGACTCTGTGGTGAGCAAGGGTGAAATGTGGGCTTTTTGACTGGAACCGCATTGCGCGGTCACACAGCCAAATGATGACTGGCACATATGACTCATAACTGCATCACGCAGTGACATCAAGGTATATCAAAGATGCAACCAACCAACCTTCAAAGTGAGTAAATAAGAATTCAAACATGATAGAAATAGCATCAAACTCAGAGAAAAAAATCTGAGTTCCAGATGGGATTTGAACCCACGACCCTCCGTGATCTAGCCGAATGCTCTACCACTAAGCTACTGGGACTCTGTGGTGAGCAAGGGTGAAATGTGGGCTTTTGACTGGAATAATTTTCTAAGTGTATAATGAAACAATGAAATGTAAACAGTCAATTAATAGGCTTTCTTGTATAGACATTCAAACAACTGGACCAGGGTTTTTTTATTTTATTATTTTCGTCACTTAACTTATACGAATTACATTACTAAAAGGATTACATTGATCTCATATGCAGCACTTACACAATTGCCACATGCAAACTTTACACTACATTACACCAATTACAAAATAAAATTAAAATTAAAATTAAAAAAAAAACTGCACTAGGTTTTCTTCTTAAATGCCTCAAGACAATCTTTATAGAACATTGGCAAAGAAATAGGTAAATTGCAAAATAAACTTACCACCTACTTTCTCCAAATAATGATCTAAAACGAATTTCCAAGGACTAATATAGTCTTCGATGTATTTTTTAAGACAGATAATTCGCTGAGCCCGAATCATACATTCTAAATCCAGCATCTTCAGACCGCCATCTTCTATATTGTAATGCCACCCATTTGACCTTGTCCTTACCATTCCAAATAAAATGGTAAAGTTCTTTGTTAACTTCCTTTACAAAATCATTCAAAACAAAAAATACAGCTGCTTTTGACATAAATTTTGGAATAGCAAATGATTTAATTATTTGAATTTTCCCTATAATGGTAAGCCCCCTCTACTTCCACATATTAGTGTCTTATTTATAGATTTAAGAGTTTCCTCGAAATTTTCTATTTTCCTAGACAACTCGTTGTAACTAAAATGCACCCCTAGGATTTCTAATGATTTTTTAAATTCGTACGGAAACGTTTCCAGTTTTTTTTCTGAACCCAAACAAAAAAATTCTGTTTTTCCTGCATTGACGTTGAGACCAGATAGTGAAGCAAAGTGCTCAAGATTGCAAAGTAGGTACTCATAAGAAGAATTACCTTTCAAAAAGCATGTCATGTCATCAGCATAAATGGCAAGTTTAACCTCTTTGTTTCCGATCTTGATACCTTGAATATTTTCATCCTGCTGAATACTACATGCCAGAACTTCCAGGACTAAAATGAATAGAAAGGGCGATATTGGATCACCTTGTCTTACCCCCTGGTCTATCTTGAAATAATTTGAAGTGAAGCCGTTGTTCATGACTCTAGACACGTTTGAGTAAAAGGTACGAATCCATTAAACAAAATATGGCCAAAAGTTAAAAGCATGAAGGACTTTAAATAGGTATTTATGGTTTAAAAAAATCAAAAGCTTTTTCAAAGTCTATTGTAACTAGAACACCTGAAGTATCAATTTGTTTTGTATATTGTACTACATCATCTATTGTCCTAATGGCATCGAAAATCGACCTTCCTTGAACATAGGCACTTTGATTATAATGTATCAGATCAGGTAGGATAGGTTCCAGTCATTTGGTTAAGGCTTTCGACACTATTTTTGTGCCAACATTAATTAAAGATATAGGTCTCCAATTTTTAATTAATCTTTTATCTTTGTCCTTTTTTTCTAACAAAGTAATCACCGCTTGCCTTTGCGTATTGGATAGTTGTCCATGCTCATGTGCATAATTATAACAGTTAACTAAGTGTTTTCCAAAGACTGGCCAGAAGACTAAGTAAAACTCAACAGTGAGGCCATCATTTCCGGGTGTTTTATTTTTTTGAAAAGATTTTAAAGAATTGTAACACTTGTTAGCAGTTAATTTTTCCTAACATTTTTCTTTCTGTGCTTCCGTGAGTTTTGGTGTGGAAACCTTTTCTAAAAAAGAATCCATTAGTATCTCTCGCTTCTCATGATAAAGATCAGAATAAAAGCTACTAAGTTCATCCATGATCACTTTAGGGATGGACCATTAGAAAAGTGATGGGGGGGGGGGGGGGGGGGGGAGGGGCAAAAGCAAAAAAAAAATCTCAGTAAATTATTAAGGAAAAAAAATTCCCACGCATTATCGCAAAAAATAAAAAATCTGCCCAAGGACAATTAAAAAATAAACTATTAAAAATATATATATATTTATTCCAGCCATCGAGTGAAAAAAAAAAAAAATTTCCTCCTTAGGTGGACAAAAAAAAATGTCTTGCCTCTCCCAAAGTTCCTACCCCCCCTCCCCATCACTTTTCTAATGGTCCATCCCTTAGGAGATGTCAGAGATTGATCTCTTGTATAAATCTTCCGGATAGATCTCTTGTTACCTCTGGAGCTTACTAAGTTTAAAAAATACTTGTTACTTTTTTCACCCTCTTCATACCACCTAGCTCTTGAACGTATTATTGCTCCTTTTGTAATATATTCATATTGAAGGTCATATTCTGTTTTGAGAATCTCTAACCTATTTATATTATCGGTTGATGGATTTTGATCACACATAATTTGGTAGTGTTTTAACGTTTCCTCCATTTCTGATAATTTTACTCATCTTTCTCTAGCCTATCCTTTACTATATGAAATGGTAACTTTTCTAATCTTGTATTTGATGAGATCCCAGAACACTCTAGGATTCTGAATATCAGTAAATTCTTTAATCCAGATCGGGTAGCTATTATTTATGAAATCTACATATTCCTTGTCCTCTGTAAGACTCAAGTTAAACTTCTAGAACGAGGGTCCACGTGACTGATTTTCTATCCCACTGATGGATAACACAACTGCTGAGTGATCAGACTTAATGGAAGGAATGCATGATGACAACTTGGTCAATTTTTGGTCTGTTATCCGTTAACCAAAAATGAAGTCTTCTTTGTATAAAGGGGGTTTTCTGTCTCCAAGTAAAACGTTTTGTTTCTGGGTTCCTGATCCTCCAGATATCAACTAAGTCATGTAACAAACAAATGTCTTAAATTTGTTTCACAGATTCTCTTAATTTAGGTTTACCGCCATGACTATCAAAGTCTGGATCCAAAATAACATTGAAGTCCCCACCTATAATGATCTTGCCATCGTCCTCTATATTGATTTTATCCAATTCATCCTTGATTTGGTCGAAAAAAAGAAGTTGTTCATCAGATTTGTTTGGAGCATAAATATTCAAAAATATGAACTTTTGATCTTGTACTTATGCCTCCACCAGAACAAAACGACCTTGGTTATCCTGACGAATAGATTTAAGCTCAAATTCTAAACAATTTCTAATCATGATCATAGTGTCTCTGCTATGCTCAGAGCCATATGAAAAAAATATTTTACCTTTCCATTGACTATTCCAAGTATTTTCAACCTCCTTAGTACTATACGTTTCTTGTAAGAAACACTGCTTTCCGTTTCTCAAAAGACCGAATCTCTCGAGCATTAGTGATACTAATTTAAATGCAATGTTTAACATATTTCATCAAATCATTCACGACTTGCCACCTTTGACAAAAGACCCCATTACTAGTATAACTTACTTTAGCATAAGACAAATTTACATAACTGTATCCAAATAAAGGCCTTCCAAAAACTATGGTGCAACAACAACTGGATCAGGTGAATATCGAACAAAACAACACGCCTCACCCACAGAGAAGAATAGCTATCATTATCTTCTCTACCTCGTTTCCTGTTATAGCCTCTTGAATAAAGCTTGAAGATCGCCTGCTAAATAGTATGTAGCAATAATTCATCCCATTTCGGAACAATACCATAAATCAAAAGTATTTTCTGCCGAGCGTGAATGTAGTGGCATCAAGTAATGAAATTAAAATTGGGCTGAATTCTGTGGCAAGTTCAAAATTAATGTGGCTGTTGTGTGTTGTCGTCCTTTTGCCGTAAAAGTGATTTTTTGAGCGATTTTGAAGGATTCTTAGTTCGCCGTTGACAGTACGTCTAAGAGAAGGACAAGGGTGGAAAGAGATTTTTGAATGGCTCCAGCGTCCTTCTCTTAGACGTACAGTCAACGGCGAACTCAGAATCCTTCAAAATCGCTCAAAATATCACTTTTACGGTAAAAGGACGACAACACACGACAATTAAGGTAATTTAACGTTTATTTAGCAATGATCAGTACATTCATTTGGCGATATGTCGCCATAATATGAAATTTAGGTAAATCCCATACATTTCCTATAAAATTACAAACGGTCATTATGTTACACAAACATTGTATGGGCTCCCTGTGATCTAATATTATAGTACCATGAGTGACAGGCACGTGATCGCTATACTGGGATATCTCTAATTTTCTGTAATAATTGTGTAATCAATGGAAAATCAATACATGTAAATATTCTCATCGGGTACACATTAAATATTTCATAGAACACTTTACAGTTTTGATTTGCAATGCTCAGCTAGAGTGGACAAAATTCCACTTTGTTGCCCCTATCTCGCGTTATTTATTTGTAATCTCGTAGCCGAGTTTGGGAGACATGTGACAAGACCATACCAGGGTCTCTCTCTCTCCCTCCCTCCCTCTCTCTCGCTTGCTCGCTCGCTCGCTTCACCGATCGCTCCAGAGGATGGGAAGAAGAAAGATCCTGGGAATAAAGTTGATAATGCATCCAAACAAAACATGGCTTTAAAATTTGTGTTATCTTTAATCCTTGAGGAGGTGTATTGTTGCTTTGAACTGTGTAGTGTTATTTTCTAAAACTTACTATGCAATCAAATGTATCACAATAATTTTAATCTCATAAAATAATTTGCTTGAATTTTATAGTGTTTAATGGCCACCATGTTGGGTCTATTGTTTCAATGTCAGTTTATTTAGTACACGTATGATCACTAATCCTGATACTGGGGTGATCATCAGTGCTCCAACTGGCTAGCTGCATTATAGAACTTTTTGGCTCCTACTTTTGGAAGAGTTTTCAAAATTGTTTAAAAATGTTTCTGTTTACTTGATCTTCCATCCTGCTTGACACCCTGGCCTTCCTTCTTGATAATGTAAAATCCACTCTGTTTTTTTTTTACAGATCTTGACATCACAGTTCATTACAGGCTTTCAGTGCTTATCAGGACATGGATTTAATCTCACTGGTATTTCTTTACTCAGCACACATTGAGTGAACACCCTCACCACTTACTATATTAATATAGGTATCTGCTTATTAGAGGTATTCTTTACAGTGAATGTTATTTACAACAAACCTTTTGGACTTTGCCTAAGTTCTGTCCATTTGATTAAAAGGGTGATTGCTAAATACATTACAGTAACATGTACACCTGTACTAAGTCATATACATTCATAATAAGTTAAAACTTGTTAAACAGAAATGCAGGATACTTTTACCAAAGTAAATATTAATAATATATAATTTTATCTTTCCTTGCTTTATTTTTGTAGTTTCATTTTGAATTTGGCTTTTTAAGTGTACAATTTACACAATAAACATTGCAAAATACAGTGAAACCTGTATTAAGCGGACCCCATATTAAGCGGACACCCTCTATTAGGCGGACACTAGCTGCTTGGGTCCCCAATTTTTTTTCCCCCTATTAATTGTAAAACAAACCTGTATTTAGCAGACCCCTCTATTAAGCGGACACTAACGAGGGTCCCGAGGGTGTCCGCTTAATACAGGTTTCACTGTACATCATTCTACTTGGATCACTGGTGTTGACTATCAGGTCTCAGTTTGGTAGCAAATGATCCGGGGAGCCTAAAAACAAAAACAAAAAAATACCCACACACCCACATGTACACGGGCTTTCCATAAAAGGCACTAATTTCAAGGCCTTAGGATCAACAACTGGCAGATTTAAAAAAATGCAAGTCAGTCGCAATGCAATTGTTATAACATAACAAGAGGCTCCAAGCAGCCATATTTATGCACATGCGTAAGAAAGTTTTATGATATATTTTAAACATAAGAAGATATCTAACATGGTGAAGAGTACTCCTTTCATTCAGTCATCGTTCCTGCAAGCCATGTTGTTTACTTTATTGATTGTTTTGGAAATGAAGGCTGTACGACAATGAAGCCAGTGATTCTTCTAAGTCTTATAATTATATACCAAATGCGAGCATTACTAATGTAAGTAGGGTTATAGGAGACGCTGTCGTGACACTTAGTAATGCTCTTTTACCGGAAGTGAGAGTAGCCGGAAGTGACTAAACAGGAAGTGTAGTGGCAAAGCTATGAATTGGAAGTGCACAATTTAAAATATGTGTGCATAAATTTGCATGCAAAACCGTGACACAAAAAATAAAAATAATAATAATAATAATAATAATAATAATAATAATAATAATAATAATAATAACAAGAAAAACGGAGCCGAAACCTTAGCTCATGCCGCTTCGCCCATGAGTAATAATTATTTTATTTTTGAAATTACTGATTAACATTGTGCAGTTCCAGAAAATATCCATACTCCCCCCATGGAAGGTTTTTTGTTTAGCACCCCCCATCCCCCCAGGAAATTCCAGTTTTGCTTCATACATTGCTTCTAAATTGTTCGCTTTTAAGACCCCCTCCCCCTAGGAATTTCCAATGACCTTCCATGGGGTGGGTATGGATTTTTTCTGGAACTACACATTCCTCATAAACATCTTGGGCAGATTCCTGGATTGTTGCTATTTTAAATATAAGGGACCATTTACATGTAAATGAAAGGAGGTGTTTATTCAAGTAGATGTGGCATTTATACAATAAAAAGATATTGCTAAAAAAGTATTGTGAAAATTAATCAAAATACCAATAAATTATTCTCTACCTGAAGCTGGATCAAAATTACAATGTAGTTGTGTTGGTTTCAGTGTGGGAAAAAAACTGAAAAATCCAGAGAGAATTCCATAACAAGAAGGTAAACCAACAAAGAATGTTAACATACAGTATTGCTGAATTCATATTAACTTTTTTGTAGTGTTTTCCACATGTAAACAAAGGGTAAATTGAATGCTGTTATTTTGTTTTTCATATTAATGTAAGATGTTGAATACATAACATGTATAAGCACTCACCAAGGGTGATCAGAAAAAGGGAACACAAAAGTTAAAACCACAGGACTGCAGTTATGTGTTTTATGACAAAATATATAATGCTTTAGAAAATACTCCAGGGTGAAATTTCTTTTGGTCTTCTTGTGATGGACTACTTTCTCCATCCCAAGGAGGGCAAGTGAAGCTTTTTCTGTCTGAGTAGGCAACCAGTAGCTTGATTGCCACTTTATGTTACCTTTATTTTACCATTACTTGTTAAACTGCATCTGTTTGAAGGGGTTGCCAGTAATGATTGCCTTGTTTTCAATTCCACAGGAGGTAAACACCGAAGTCTGTGAACAGCTGTTCTCTTGGCTGTCCAGGTTTTCGCATATTATGAAACACACGAATAGATGGGGATTCCTGTTTTTAATGTTATATATTTTTTGGACATCCATAATGTTGATGTCATAGAAAATTAAAAATTGTTTGTTAGCCAAGTGTGGTTTAAGAAATATAGAATGGTTGTTATTTTGAAAAATTATTGATGGAGACTAAAGGCTTCCAGTATCATTTTAGAGTAGATCAGTTATATTAAAGGGCTTATTAATTGACATCAGACGAATTTTCCTGTTTTTTATAAATTATTCTCCCAATGTTGACTGGTATTCATGATTGCATTTATGTTACAGCAGTAAAGTTAAGGATTTCAATTTAGATTGGTGTGAATGAATGATTACTCTATCTTTTTCTTACAAGTTGATCTAAGGAGTTTCATATGATTTTTTTAGAAAAATACCGGTACCAGCTGTGCTATAAAATTCCATGATTTTGTAACAATGTTTGCTGCTGAACTATTTACTGAATTTTCTTTAGTAAAGCTGCATTCTTGCGAAATTTGATAGTTCATGTAGCTGTTATTTTTGTTTATGTAGGTTGACACACGTTTTTTATAAGTAAGTTTGAAAGTTGAAGCATGTCATTTTGTGGAGTGCTTTATAAAAATAGAATTATACTCCATTTACCTTTCGTGTAACACGCTTTTAGAACGAGTAATATACATATACACCTTTCGTCTAATACGCTTTTAGAACGAGTAATATACATATACTTCATTTACTTTTCGTGTAACACGCTTTTAGAACGAGTAATATACATATACTCCATTTACTCTTCGTGTAACACGTTTTTAGAACGAGGAATATACATATACTCCATTTACTTTTCGTGTAACACGCTTTTAGAACGGGGAATATACATATACTCCATTTACTTTTCGTGTAACACGCGTTTAGAACGAGCAATATACATATACTCCATTTACCTTTCGTGTAACACGCTTATACATATACACCTTTCGTGTAACACGCTTTTAGAACGAGTAATATGCATATACTCAATTTACCTTTCGTGTAACACGCTTTTAGAACGAGGAATATACATATACTCCATTTACTTTTCGTGTAACACGCTTTTAGAACGGGGAATATACATATACTCCATTTACTTTTCGTGTAACACGCTTTTAGAACGAGCAATATACATATACTCCATTTACCTTTCGTGTAACACGCTTATACATATACACCTTTCGTGTAACACGCTTTTAGAACGAGTAATATGCATATACTCAATTTACCTTTCGTGTAACACGCTTTTAGAACAAGGAATATACATATACTCCGTTTGCCTTTCGTGTAACACGCTTTTAGAACGAGGAATATACATATACTCCATTTACCTTTCGTGTAACACGCTTTTAGAACGAGGAATATACATATACTCCATTTACTTTTCGTGTAACACGCTTTTAGAACGGGGAATATACATATACTCCATTTACTTTTCGTGTAACACGCTTTTAGAACGAGCAATATACATATACTCCATTTACCTTTCGTGTAACACGCTTATACATATACACCTTTCGTGTAACACGCTTTTAGAACGAGTAATATGCATATACTCAATTTACCTTTCGTGTAACACGCTTTTAGAACAAGGAATATACATATACTCCGTTTGCCTTTCGTGTAACACGCTTTTAGAACGAGGAATATACATATACTCCATTTACCTTTCGTGTAACACGCTTTTAGAACGAGGAATATACATACACACCTTTCGTGTAACACGCGTTTAGAACGAGTAATAATATACTCCATTTACGTTTCGTGTAACACGCTTTTAGAACGGGGAATATACATATATTCCATTTACTTTTCGTGTAACACGCTTTTAGAACGAGCAATATACATATACTCCATTTACCTTTCGTGTAACACGCTTATACATATACACCTTTCGTGTAACACGCTTTTAGAACGAGTAATATGCGTATACTCCGTTTACCTTTCGTGTAATACGCTTATACAAATGCACCTTTCGTGTAACACGCTTTTAGAACGAGTAATATGCATATACTCCGTTTACGTTTCGTGTAACACGCTTTAGAACGGGGAATATACATATATTCCATTTACTTTTCGTGTAATACGCTTTTAGAACGAGCAATATACATATTCTCCATTTACCTTTCGTGTAACACGCTTATACATATACACCTTTCGTGTAACACGCTTTTAGAACGAGTAATATGCATATACTAAATTTACCTTTCGTGTAACACGCTTTTAGAACAAGGAATATACATATACTCCGTTTGCCTTTCGTGTAACACGCTTTTAGAACGAGGAATATACATATACTCCATTTACCTTTCGTGTAACACGCTTTTAGAACGAGGAATATACATACACACCTTTCGTGTAACACGCGTTTAGAACGAGTAATAATATACTCCATTTACGTTTCGTGTAACACGCTTTTAGAACGGGGAATATACATATATTCCATTTACTTTTCGTGTAACACGCTTTTAGAACGAGCAATATACATATACTCCATTTACCTTTCGTGTAACACGCTTATACATATACACCTTTCGTGTAACACGCTTTTAGAACGAGTAATATGCGTATACTCCGTTTACCTTTCGTGTAACACGCTTATACATATGCACCTTTCGTGTAGCACGCTTTTAGAACGAGTAATATGCATATACTCCGTTTACGTTTCGTGTAACACGCTTTTAGAACGGGGAATATACATATATTCCATTTACTTTTCGTGTAATACGCTTTTAGAACGAGCAATAAACATATTCTCCATTTACCTTTCGTGTAACACGCTTATACATATACACCTTTCGTGTAACCCGCTTTTAGAACGAGTAATATGCGTATACTCCGTTTACCTTTCGTGTAACACGCTTATACATATGCACCTTTCGTGTAACACGCTTTTAGAACGAGTAATATGCATATACTCCGTTTACCTTTCGTGTAACACGCTTTTAGAACGAGGAATATACATATATTCCATTTACTTTTCGTGTAATACGCTTTTAGAACGAGCAATATACATATTCTCCATTTACCTTTCGTGTAACACGCTTATACATATACACCTTTCGTGTAACACGCTTTTAGAACGAGTAATATGCGTATACTCCGTTTACCTTTCGTGTAACACGCTTATACATATGCACCTTTCGTGTAACACGCTTTTAGAACGAGTAATATGCATATACTCCGTTTACCTTTCGTGTAACACGCTTTTAGAACGAGGAATATACATATACTTCATTTGGACCCATTTGCCTTTCGTGTAACACGCTTTTAGAACGAGTATACATATACTCACTTTACCTTTCGCGTAACTCGCGATTAGAACGAGGAATATACATATACGGCATTAACCTTACTCGCATCTCTTCTTAATGAGATGCATTTTTCGGATCGACAAGTCTGTCTTTCGGGTCGACAGTAGTTTTGTCGATCCGTACGACTCGTACGAGTCGACAACCTTCAAGGGGGCCTGTTAACCTCGTTCCCATGGTCTCTCATCTGGCATCGTCTCTAATGAGATGCAATTTTCGGGTCGACAACCACAATTTACGGTTCGTCTCATTTTGTCGATCCGTACGGATCGAACTTTGATTTTTTCGGGTCGTATCAGGTCGACAGTATTGGACATGGATGGAATTTGTGAATATTTTACATCAGGTCGAGTCTAACCCTGTAAAAATGCGCCTTCAATGCTTTCATTCAGCGACCATAGCGAATTCGAAACTGGTCTATAGAGCGTATGCACATGACGTCACGGCGGCCATATTGGTGTACCAAAACAATAGAACGGCGGCCATGTTGGTGTACCAAAACAATCGTGTTGGATTTGAACGCTTTTCTTATGTTAACACTTTCTTTTGTTCCAATAAATTTGCATAGCTGCTTGCCACGTGAGTGCATACGCTCTATTCAATCCAGTCACGCAGTTAGTCTAAATATAATTCTGGAAATTGTCTCATAATTCCACGAACGATCACAAGAAAGACCAAGAAAGACTTCTAATTTTCCATGTTCTCCACATAGAATTTTTGTTGCATTAAAAATCACAATAGTTTCACTAAAAGGGAATCAATTAGTAAACTAGAGATAAATAAATGCGCTGCCTGATGAAGTTATGGTAGATTTTCATGTTTTAGCCAATTAGGTGGACGGTTCCAACAATAGCACAATTCACACTTTTCTGCATTCCGTGCATTTGGGTTGCCTACTTCTTACACGAATTGTTACTTAACCCTATTCAGACTTGAGGGGGGGGGGGGGGGGCTTTTCGAACCCCGCCCCTCCCCCCCCTAGTAAAATTGTAATAACTCTTACAACAAAATAGCTATGAGGCTGAAATTTTCTGATTTTTCCTAGAATTTATCTAGGGACATTTTGGTATCCATAACATGTCAGTGTGATTAACCATGTTGTCATAGCAACCACTTTTTGACACATAGGTTTTCAAAATATTAAAATGTGGCCAATTTTTTTTTATTTTAAGAACTTGTTCTTTGACTTCTAGTGCACTTTCTTGTTAGAATAGTTTTTTCTTGGGACTAGTTCTTGAAAGACAACAAAAAAACAGAAAATCCATGATGGCGGATCCAAGATGGCGGATCCAAGATGGCGGATCCAAGATGGCGAACAATAATTTCAAAATTATAGTTTTATCGCTTTTTATTGCTTTTTATCGCTTTACAAGTGTGTCATTGTTTGTATTTATTATGTTTTAATATTAAAGAGATGATTTTACAGTTATATTTGATATTTTAAGTATCTGGATGGAAAAATATCAAAGAAAAGTCGGAAAAACAAAAAATGACGTCATTCTGACGTCATAATTGGGTGTGGCAGGACAATACTGGGCGTGAGGTTTTCTTGTATGGAGGTGAACATTGTGTGAAAATTTCATGGTCCTAGCCTTAGTGGTTCCAGAGATAGAGAGGGGGGTCGGAGGAGCCCACCCCCCTCCCCAACCCCCCCCCCCCCCCCCCCCCCCCCCCCCAAGTCACAGATTGCCTAAAATAGCCCAGTTAATTTATTTTCTTAGGAACTTATTCCCCTCTGCGTGGAACATTTGATCAGATTCGGAATTTTCCGCCCGGTCAAAAAACAGTATTCCTTTTAAATCCGACGCAATTGTTTTCTAACAGTAATTAGCTACCTGAGAGGCCCAAAACAAAAATAAAATTATATTTGGAAGGTAAGAATGGTGAATTTGAGACTCACTACAAAACATAGTTCATCTAGACGGATAATGCGTCTTGTGCCCGTCTTTATACTAGAGACGCATAACCAGACGAATTTCAGATGTTTCCCCAAGTTCGTTCAGACGGATAATGCGTCTCTAGTATAAAAACGGCCAATGTTCCAAATTTCTTCTTCTTGTTACATTTTGCGGTAACAGCCAAGTATGAGCGTGCGCATTAGAGCTCTAGGCCCAGAATCTACAGCCGGTAATAAGTATATCTTATTTTTCGTGTGCCTCTACGTCGGCCCATTGCACATAATTCAGAAACACCGTGGTTTCTCATTTTTGCACACATACAGTTGAGGATCTGAAGTACAAACGCCAAAGGGACGAAGCCCAGTGTACATATTAGAGAGGTGAACGTATCATACCCCTCGGTCACAATTGCGCTTGAGATCGCTGTCAAGCATGCTTGCTTATGACGTCATGCAGTCAAGCAAGCCGGAGCAAGTGCTAGAAATTTAAGCAAGTGCATCGTGGTCACATTGTTAATCTACCGCTTGCTTGAGTTGCCTGTTAAACGCAATGGATGTCCATTTGGTGCTTTTGGTTTTCGATGTTATGTTACATCAATTGCGCGTATTCACGTCTAAGAAGATTCAAGCCTCAGTACATCGAAGGAGAAGAAGACTAGTGTACTTTCTTATCCGCCTTTATTTTAATTGTGAATATAAATCTCTCGCCTGAAAGCTTTACGACGTATTCGCTTCACCCGTTGCAACTAAGGGGGAAAGTGCATTTCTTTGTTACTGTAACACAATATACTGAGTATCTATTTCCAGTTTAATGTCTCGTCTTGTTTTTCAGCGAACGCATGATTGGGCGCATCAACACTTTAATGTTTCAAGTGATCTCCGCCTTTTTGATGCACCTACATGTATTTCGTGACTTTTAAAAATGACTTGCTCAAGCGCCGTGCTATCTCATGTGATCTCTCGCATTCTGCTGTCATGTGATATAATGTTCATCAAACTTCAACTTACAGGTAAGTCTCGTTTAATTTTACAAACTAAATATCTTTGATCATACAAAAACATGCTTTCAGAACACCGATTAGAAAACATCAAGTGACACTTCAAAAGGCAGAACAAATCGGTTTCTATGTTTCCAAGACACCAGGAAAGAACTTAAGAAATTAAGTTGCAATCCATTTCCATCCTGGCCATCCGCAGCCAAAGACATCTTTTTATAATTTCATTGCAATAAATTAGTGAATGTAATCTCATTATTTTTAGGTTTCCGCTCATACTAATATGTATTTGGCTTGTCGGAGCGATGCTAAAAAGACTGACATTGCACCTTTAAGGAATACTCTTGACCTTATCGCAATGAGCGAGTGACAATAGAGTTCACACCCAACCAAAATCAAACAAAACAAAAGTGCTTTTGAACTGCTGTTTATTAACCTCTACATCTTTCCATTTTTAACACTGCGTTGAGTTAGTTATACATATTTAATCTGCGGGCCACAGCTTCGTTCCCTTGACCATATAGTTTAGTCCATTAAAGCAGTCCAATGGAAACGAAAATCTATATATAAAAGAAATATATATTCATATATATAAATATCGCTCATTAAGCAAAATTAAGAGATTAAAATGTGATTCACAAACAAAAACTTAAAATAGTTTTTATATTGGTGAGCCGCAGTTTGAATAATAGTGGAGCTCTGCGGGCCGAAGGCCAGCGCTGAGCCCCATATACTCATAGAACCCATGCCCGTCATTTTTCATGGTCATGGCCAGCGGAACGTTTCGCGGGCGGCGTCTGTTACATGTTTGTCCGAGCGTCGCGCAAGGCTAGCTCGCGGGCGCGTATGACGTCGCAAAACATGCACGAATGACGCTACACAACATCCGACATTTTAGCAATTTTGAAACCAAAGCGAGGCTTTGTTTTTCGCGCGGCTACACAGCCGAATGTCACGTCAGCTGTACGCTCAACACTCTTGTTGAGTTTGGTTAACCGTTGAGTTTCGCCGAGAAAACCAATTGCAAGGTTGTTTTTCCCGGCATTTATCCGCGGTTTACTACTCAAGACAGGTTTCACATTTCCCAAACAGTGGTCAAGACCGCATTTGAGGCTGCGTAACTCTGCACGTCAAGCGGTTTTGGAGGAATATAGAGTTAAGTGCTTATTTTTAAACCTGATTTCGTCTTAAATTGAAGCTAGTATATTGTCGAAGCATTTGTTCACAGCTAAACTCTTTTGAGTTTAATTCTTGTGCTTTCGACCTTTTCACTTTAGTTAAGCTTGATATCATTACTTTACTGTTCTATATTGTGCATTTTTGGCTTGCATTTAAAAAGGTTTCAATTTTGAATAATAAGGTTATATAAAACGTGCTTAACCCTATTCAGACTGGGGCAGGGGGGGGGGGTTTCGAACCCCCCCCTCCAGTAAAATTGTGATAACTCTTACACCGAAATAGCTATGAGGCAGAAATTTTCAGACTTTTCCTAGAATTTTTCTAGAGACATTTTGTCAGTGTGATTAACCATGTTGCCATGGCAACCAGTTTTTAACACAAAGGTTTTCAAAATGGTGAATGGTGAATTGGTGAATGGTGAATTTTTTTTTATTTTAAGATCTTGTTCTTTGACGTATAGTGCATTTTCTTGTTAAAATAGTTTTTTATTGGGACTAGTTCTTGAAAGACATCAAAAAAATTTTAACATCAAATATTTGGGGTGGAGGGTGTAACGAGTGCGCTTACATGAAGTATTTAGCTTTCCCGCCGATCGGGGGCACGTGACCATTCCTCGTGTACGCGGCCATGTTGTTTTATCTAGTAGTTCTGTTGTTGGTTCAATACAGGTGATGTTTTGGTATCTGAGTGCCTGTTTACTTATCATTACATGGTGTCAGAAGTCCACCGAACCCAGACGCCAAGAACACCGAAATTTTGTGAGAGAAGTCGCCAGATTTATGCCGGAAACAAGCAACGAACAGCGACCTTCGACATCCACCAGTTCAATGGCAAATTTTCAAATTCCTCCCCCTGAAATTCTCGAGCTCAACGATGGCTCCACGGCTTCCAACTGGCGAACTTGGGTCTCTGCCTGGAAGAATTATACGCTGGCTACAAAGTTGGATAAAGAGGAAGAAGAACGCCAAGTAGCGACACTGTTGGCGATCATCGGGAAAGAAGCAAACAAGGTGTTTCGTACTTTCACTTGGGCCTCGGAAGGCGATGAGAAGAAGATTGTGCCCGTTTTAAAGAATTTCGAGGATTACTGTATTCCCAGAGAAAACACGATTTACGAGCGTTTTCTGTTCTTTACTCGAGATCAGCGGGAATCTGAAACGGTTGATCAATATATGACGGAATTACGCCAAATTGCGGGGAACTGTGATTTTGAATCACTCACACCGGATCAGCTTCTCCGTGATCGTCTGGTAACTGGTACCAGGAATGGCAAGGTACGTGAAAATCTGCTTAAAGAGAAGAAGTTGACCTTAGAGAAAGCTTTAGATATTGCTCGTGCTGCAGAGAGCACAGCTGCTCAAATTAAAGTTATGACTACTGAATCTGGGTTGAATGCTGTCCAACTGAAAGAGAAAGAGCAGTCTGATGACAGTCGGGTTGTGAACGATAACAGGATCAGAGATTGCAGATTCTGTGGAAGGAATCATGAAAGACGTAACTGTCCCGCATTTGGACAGACCTGTGCATATTGTAAAAAGAAGAATCATTTTGTAGTCAAGTGCCCAGCCAAAAGTAAGGTGTCTACTGTTCAGGAGCGGTTTTATTTGAGTACTGCGGGTGTTGGGAGCCATGAAGCTCGTGAGATGGTGACCCTCAACGTGTCAAAGGATGCTGAGGCTAACACAGGTCATGAAGTGGCTTTCTTGATGGACACTGGAGCCGAATGCAACCTATTGCCTTTGGATGTATTCAAGAATGTGACCGGAGATCTGGACTTAAACTTTCTTGATACTCGAGCAAAGTCAGTTTTGATCTTGGCTAATGGATATGAACAATCCACTGAGGGCAAAGCAACCCTGTATGTAAACCGTAAAGGACAAACACACAAGATACAAGCCAGTGTAGTCAAGGGTCATGGCTATGAGCCAATATTGTCTAAGGAGACCATGTTAGAAATGAACCTGATAAAGATCCTTGATTGCGACCGAGATCCACGCATAAACGTGCTGAAGACAGATAAAGACCCTTTACTAGAAGAGTATGCTGATGTGTTTGAAGGCCTTGGAAAGTTAGATGGCAAGTACAGCATTATAACTGACAATACCATCAAGCCTGTGGTCCATCCACCACGACGTTTACCCGTGGCTATGACCGAGCAAGTGCAGAGGAAACTTGAGGAAATGGCAGCTGACAACGTCATAGCAAAAGTCGACCAGCCCACTGATTGGGTATCCAGCATGCTGGTGGTGAGCAAGCCACCTTCTGAAGCTGACGGGGAAACCAAGTTACGCATTTGTTTAGATCCCAGAGATCTGAATGTCGCCATAAAACGTGAACATTTCCCAATGCCAACGATTGAAGAAATTGCAACTAGGCTAAATGGAGCAAAGCTGTTCAGCGTGTTTGACGCCAGCAATGGTTTCTGGCAAGTGGAACTTGACAAAGAATCCAGCATGCTCACCACATTTAACACGCCATTTGGGCGTTACCGGTGGAAGCGAATGCCGTTTGGCATTAGCAGTGCACCAGAAGTTTGGCAACGCAGAATGCGAGAACACATAGAGGGGCTTAAGGGAGTAGAGGTCATTGCAGATGATTTTGTAATCGTTGGATACGGAAACACACCAGCCGAGTGGCAGTCAGACCATGACCAAAATGTACGTGCTTTCCTGGATCGCTGTCGTGAAAGAAACCTGAAGCTGAACAAGAAGAAAGCCCGGTTGAGACAGCAAGAAGTTCCTTTCATTGGCCATATTCTAACCCCAGAAGGTCTCAAACCTGACCCATGTAAGGTGGAGGCAATTGTACGAATGCCAGACCCCACTGATGTTCACTCTCTGCGTAGATTCCTTGGTATGGTGAACTATTTGGCAAAGTTTCTGCCACGCTTGTCAGACGAAACAGAAGTCCTGAGAAAACTCACTGAAAGTGATGCAGAATGGTGCTGGCTACCTGCTCATGCAGATGCTTTAAACCGCGTCAAAGAAATGATTGTTGCTGCACCAGTGCTTGCTTACTATGATGTGTGCAAACCAGTAGTTATACAGTGCGATGCTTCCCAGACCGGACTTGGAGCCGCTTTGTTACAAGAAGGGCGTCCAGTGGCTTACAGCTCCCGTGTGATGACTCCTACGGAACAAAATTATGCTCAAATAGAGAAGGAGCTACTTGCCATAGTCTTCGCATGTGAAAAATTTGATCAGTACATCTTTGGAAGAAGTGACGTAGTTGTCCAGTCAGACCATAAACCGTTGGAAACCATATTCAAGAAACCCATCCACACCTCCCCAAAGCGCCTTCAACGTATGCGACTCCGCTTGCAGAACTATGACCTCCAAGTGGAATACAAGAAAGGCACCACCATGTTCTTGGCTGACACTTTAAGTCGAGCATATGTGGAGGGCGAACAGTTGAGAAAAGTCCCAAACAGTGATGTCCGTTCAATTAAGGAACGACTATTTGCCTTTGAGTTAGAGCAGATCAAACATGATGAAGAACTGACTGTATCTCCTACTCGGCTAAAGAAGCTGCGCGAGGAGACTGCTAAGGATGAGGAGTTGCAGATTCTATCTGATGTTATCTGTGAAGGATGGCCGGAGACCTTGGCACAAGCACGTAAATATGACAGACGTCGAAAACAAGTGATTGAGTTGTATTGGAACA
Organism: Cladopsammia gracilis; assembly: GCA_022457155.1. Classification (NCBI taxonomy): domain Eukaryota; kingdom Metazoa; phylum Cnidaria; class Anthozoa; order Scleractinia; family Dendrophylliidae; genus Cladopsammia; species Cladopsammia gracilis. The sequence goes on from JAJGOT010000218.1 coordinate 257,869, forward strand.
GCCGGGATGAGCTGACCACAGAAGATGGGTTGGTGTACAAGGGTCATCGTTTAGTGATACCTGCTGGTGAACGTCCTGACATTGTGAAGAGCCTGCATGAGTCGCATATTGGGGTCGAAGGGACACTGCGTCGTGCTCGCGATATTGTTTACTGGCCTGGAATCACGGTGCAGCTCAAGGATTACCTGTCGAAATGCGGCATTTGTAACAGTTATCGGCCTGAACAATGCAAACAACCATTGCAGCCCCATGAAGTGCCCAATTTACCATGGGAGAAAGTCGGGGTTGATTTGTTTATGCTTGAGAGGCAGGTTTTCCTGATAGCCGTTGACTACTACTCTGGTTATTTTGAGGTACAAGATCTGAGCCACAGCACAAGTGATCGTGTCATTACGGTTTTAAAGACCTGGTTCGCCAGACATGGCATCCCTGTGACAGTAATTAGTGACAACGGACCGCCTTTCAACAGTGGAGATTTTAAGTCCTTCAGTAAAGAATGGGAATTTCATCACATTACGTCAAGCCCTTACCATGCACAGAGTAACGGTCGTGTCGAAAATGCAGTGAAGTCCTGCAAGTCCTTGTTGATGAAAGCCCGTGCAGACAAACGTGATCCTTTGTTGGCGTTACTTGAATGGCGCAACACACCTACTGAGGGCATGCATGCTGCACCTACTCAGCTACTGTATGGCAGGCGAACACGCACTCGTCTCCCAGTAGCTAAGACATTGTTAGAGCCGAATGTGATTACTAATGTACCAGAGAAGATTAAGTTGAGGAAGCAGAAACAGAAGCACTATTATGATCAACACACGCAGGAATTGCCGAAATTAGATGATGCTGATGCCATAAGAATGCGCCTGCCAGGTGAGAAAGAATGGTCTCTTGGACAGGTCATCGGAGATGTGGGCAACCGTTCGTACGTGGTAGAGGTCAACGGGAAACATTATCGTCGAAACCGCAGATGGTTAAGAGCAACTCCCGAAGAAACAAGCGAGCCGACTGAGCTAACTGAGCAGACCGAGTTGCCGACTGAGTTCCCGCAACCATTAGTTCCGTCAACACCAATAGTTCCAGAGCCACCTAGTCGTCCAACGCGCGAACATCGCCCACCGCAGTGGCTTAAAGATTATGAGTGCTGAGGAACGAGACATTTTGACTTTGCCTCCTTTTGTTCGTTTATAGTTTACCTATGTTTGTTATGTTTACCCGTTATGCACTGTGGTTTTGTTTCATACACAAGAACTCTGAGGCATAGGAACATTTTCTAACACTTTGATTTTTTTGTTGTTGAAACTAAGGAAAGGAGATGTAACGAGTGCGCTTACATGAAGTATTTAGCTTTCCCGCCGATCGGGGGCACGTGACCATTCCTCGTGTACGCGGCCATGTTGTTTTATCTAGTAGTTCTGTTGTTGGTTCAATACAGTTGATGTTTTGGTATCTGAGTGCCTGTTTACTTATCGTTACAGAGGGGTAGGTAGATTTTTGCTCTCTTTTACTTATAGACAAAAATTTTGTACTATTTATTAAATAACACTTCTAAGTTCATTGTTGGATAATAGACGTTAGTTTGATACGTGTTTTATACATTCTGATCCTTTTCTCTCTTAGATATTTTTTAAAATTTTAATTTAAACAAAAAAAAGGAAATCCAAGATGGCGGATCCAAGATGGCGGACAATAATTTCAAAATTACAGTTTTATGGCTTTTTATTGCTTTTTCTCGCTTTTCAAGTGTGTCCTTGTTTGTATTTATTATGTTTAACATTAAAGAGATGATTTTACAGTTATATTTGATATTTTAAGTATCTGGATGGAAAAAATATCAAAGAAACGTCGGAATAACAAAAATGACATCATTGTGACGTCATAATTGGGTGTGGCAGGTCAAAACGGAGTGTGAGGTTTCCTTGTATGGAGGTGAACATTGTGTGAAATTTTCATGGTCCTAGCCTTACTGGTTCCTCCCCCCCCCCCCCCCAATCACAGATTGCCTAAAAAAGCCCAGTCTGAATAGGGTTAAATTCAGTTGTTTCGAAGACAATCAGCGCTATAAATAGTACGCGTTTTGCATTTAAACAGAAACTTATGGAGATTTGAATATTTTTTTTCGAAAGAACATTGTGTTGTCCATTTTTATGTCTTTGTTCATTCATTACATAGGTTGAAAAGCGATTTTATGTAAACAAAGCAAGACTAGAATTTTATGTAGTTCTAACTTCACTCGCCTGGCCTTATGCAAATACGTTTGTGTATTTTTTGCAATTTTGATTTCCAAATAAGGTTCTCGGGCAATTTTTGACAAACAAAAACTGTATTTTATTCGGAAAGTAGTCGTACTGGTTATTCCTGTAGCTGCTGATATTCCGACCAGCGGGTTTTCCCTTTGTTTTATTAGGAGCATGCGCACGGAGGCCACCGTGAAATAACTCAAGTTTCTCAAGTGTTTTGTAACCCGTTTTGTTAAGGTTTTTCTCGCGTTAATCGATGTCTTTCACCGCAATTCTTATGGTTACAATGTGATGGTTATTTTGTACGATACTTGTGAGTCATTCAGGGACGCCTCGTGTATGATTAAACGTTTACGTTGTTGTTTTAACGTCATGGTCTTCATTGTGTGCCGCTATTCGCCGTTACAGTTATTTCACGACCTCACGGACCGTACGGATTGTTTATGGCTTTGTTTACAAGGATAGTTACGGTATTTCTACTTGTCTATGGTTTTAAACTGGTTTTACGGTTTTCAAGGATAACTACGGTCATGGAAGGCGAAAGCAAGGAATTTACGGCTTATTTTGAGGAGGACAATTTGCTGAGTTTGCAAGTTACGCGTTCGAACTTCCCAACAATGGATACGGATCTGTTTCGTGTTATATTGCCACTTCACACTCAGCCAACGGATACAGCATCAGAAACGGAGCTTCCTAATTCAGTAAAGGTTCAAGGTTCGCTGAATATGGGCGCAAAATCGACGGTCAGTGATGCTGAAGCGCTAGGAGTGGGCGAAAGGAGAAAAATTCCAACGGATAAAGGTAAACAATACGAATTACAAAGGTTAAAGGATCATAGAACTGTGGCGTTACGTCATGTAACTAGACAGATAAACAAAATGAAACCTCTACTTGTTGATCTTAACAATAATGAATTTGTGTCAGTTGAAATGGAAGGTCTTAACAATTTGCTTGTTAAACTGCAAGATGCTCCGGATAATTATGTTGACGCTTTAGAAAATGAAACGGATATTGTTAAGGTTACAGTGTACCTTCGGGGGTGTCTCCAGTATAACAGCTCTAGCGTCTTAAGATTACACTTAATATACCTAAACCCAGATATCAAATAAAAGCTTATAGAGCTGGCTATCTAAATATGGAAACCATTTGCTAATAAAATGAATTGTCGAATTTTTTACGACGTCTAAATTAGAACGTCCGAATCAGCTTTAAAACGCTATAACTCAAAGCGATTACTCTATTTTGCTAATTTGATTTGTTCTCGGATTTCTGGACACGAAGCGATATAAAAACGTGTCGGCGATTTCCCATATTCAATTGCAGTGAAAAGTTACAGAATATTTTCGAAAAGGGGAGAAAAAAAATTGGAATGATCGCACGGAAATGGCTCTTGACGAAAACGTTTTCGGAATTAAGAAATTCGCCGACACCTTTTTGTTGATTATATGTTAGCCTAGCTTGTGTCCAAATTTAAGGAAAATCGAACAAATTCCCTTTGAGTTGTAGCTCTTTAAAGTGTCCCCAACAAGCGAAAAATTAACTTTGAGAAAACGGCGCTTAAAGAAACATATCGCTTAATAAACAAACTCCGCCCACAAACGTTATACCGTCATTTCTCCGTCAATTTTCACTATTTTTCGATAATTATTTTTTTGGATGAAAGTTCATTCTGTAAACTTTATTTTAACGCCAAAAAAAAAAATTCAATAAATTTTCGATCTGAAGGTACACTGTAACCTTAATGCTAATTCATGGTACGATGGACACGATGGAGATATCTTTAAATTTAAACAGTCTGTCATTGAATATTTGTCCAAGGCGAAAAGGCATCAGTCAAATGAAGTAAACTCTATTATCTCTGGTGGGTCTCATCGTTCAAAAGAGTCAAATCGCTCTAAACGGTCCACCTCATCTTTAATTTCATCTAAAGCTAAGTTGATAGAAGCAAAGGCTAAGGTTGCAGCGTTGGAAATTGAAGCATCATTTCTGAAGGAAAAGCAAGCGCTTAAAATGGCAGCTGAACAACTAGAGTTAAATAGGACTTTAGCTCAAGCAAGGGAAGAAAAAAGGATTTATGAAGAAATGAAGAATGAAGAGTCAACCTAAGCACCTGTTCGTACACAAAGTCTTCCAATTTGTACAATGCAATCAGGTAGCTTTACTGGTTTGGAACCAACTTCGCAGCAACAACTTGTAAATTCTTTAGGCATTACAGATTGCCAACAGCCTTTTCAAGCCAGTCCTCTTAGTGCATTTACGGTAGCTCAGAAAGGACCATTTACACAACACCGATAAATACAGGTGCATCAAGGAGTAAGGAAGAGACTACAGCATATACAGCAGAACCCCATGAACACCACTCGAGTGTACATTCTTCTTCATACCAAGCTTCGGCAACGACTCCTGCTGTTACGTATATTGCTCCGGATCAGGTATGGAGTATTCCACCACCACCGCCACAAGGTTGTTCGACGAGTTTGTCAGTCAAAGACAGTACTTTCCAAGACATTATGGAAATTCAACGAAAACAAACGGAGTTGTCTCAGACTATTGTTAACCAGCAAACAAGGAGTCTTCTGCCATCGAATGAGCCTCCTATGTTTTATGGTGATGCTATGGAGTGTCCATTATTCATGACTGCGTTTGAGTCATTAATCGAATCAAAGGTTGAAGATTCCCATGAGAGATTGTATTTTCTGGGTCAATACACTTCGGGTAAAGCGAAAGAAATTATAAACGGATGTCTACAAAGGAAAGCGGAAGGATCCTATGAAGAAGCCAAGAGACTGTTAAAGAGACAATTCGGTGATCCATTCAAAATAGCTAATGCCCATATCACGAAATTAGACCAAACGATGGTTTAGCCCTCCAAGATTTCTCTATTGCCCTGGATCAAGCTAAGTCTGCTATGAAAGGCATGTCTCATATGGATGATTTAAACACTGCTCATGTACTGCGTCAACTGTGGGAAAAGTTACCTAAGTACTTGCGAACCACATGGACTGAAAGAAACAGTAAGACAAAAAGTGCAAAGGGAAGAATAGCTGACTTCGAAGAGTTATCTCAATTCGTGCGTGAACAAGCCGAACTTGCCACAGATCCTGTGTTTTCAGAACAATGGGTTAGCAAACCAAATCATGATGAGAAATACAAAGGCACTCATCTCAAGTTTACAAGGAAGCCGCTGAAAAGAGGAAAAGAAACAAACCTTGCTACAGATGTAAATCAGGAAAATGGCAATCAAAAGACTGTTGCATGCTCTTTATGCAAGAAGCCTCATAATTTGAACGAGTGTGAACAGTTTTTGAAGAAATCTTTGAGTGACCGACGAGACTTTGTGGTAGAAAAGAAACTGTGCTTCGGTTGTTTTAGTGACCAGCACATTGCTAAACATTGCAAGGAAAGGCAAACGTGCAAGACGTGCAACAAGCCGCATCCAACGTCACTGCACCTCCCTGATCGAATTAAGAAATCGAACGACACAAGTGACAAGAACCAGCCTCAAGAAAGGCCTCGAGTTAGTAGCAACCACACTGCCATCTGCAACATAACTGAAGCTGGAGATGTGCCGATCAACATGGGTATATTGCCAGTGTTGCTGTTTCATAAGAGTAATCCAGCAAAGAAAATACGGGTTTATGCTTTACCGGACAATGCCAGCGGTGGAACGTTTGTAAGCGGAAGCTCAGCTAAGGCTCTTGGCGTTGAAGGAAGTAGCACTGACCTCACTCTTACTACAATCCATGGAACACACAGCATAACAACGAAGGCCATTGAAGGATTAGTGGTAGCCAATGTCAAGGACGAGAGTGCAATGTTAGACGTGCCTAGAACTTTCACGCGAAACATTATTCCAGCAGACCGCAGTGAAATACCACGACCTGATGTAATCGGTAGGATGTCTCATTTGAAGGATGTTAGTGCCGAACTATCCCCCTACATGGAAGATGTTGAAGTGGGTCTTCTTATTGGACTGAATTGTCCACGTGCCCTACGGCCAAGAGAAATTGTTTACGGTGGAGAGTCAGATCCATATGCTGTACGGTCGCTGCTCGGATGGAACATAAACGGTCCTCTCTACACTTCCTGTCAGAGTAGCATCTTAACGTGCAATAGGATTCATCTTAATCAGCAAGACACTACATCCCCGCGAGGATATATGGTCTCTCAAAGGACGGTTAAGGAACAGATAACACCGCAGGCAGTCGAGCAAATGTTTGAACTTGATTTTTCCGAAAAGGAAAAGGGAATATCAATGTCGCGCGAAGACATCAAGTTCTACGAGACGGTGGAAACTGGTATCGTTCATCTCGAGGACTTGCATTACGAAATGCCTTTCCCATTCAAACGTACGAACACTCAGCTCCCAAATAACTATGCACAAGCTGAGAAACGCCTGAACAGCCTCAAGAAACCTCTAATGTCCGATGACAAATATTACACGGATTACTGCAGCTTTATGTCTGATATCATTTACAAAGGGTACGCTCAGAAGGTGGATGACGATTTCAAAGATCAGCTGGGCAGAACCTGGTACCTTCCACATCATAGAATTTATCACCCGCAAAAACCAACGAAAATACGCGTGGTGTTTGATTGCTCGGCCTCATTCGAAGGACACTCCTTGAATGACAAAATGCTCCAGGGACCAGATCTCAGCAGTAATTTAGTTGGTGTTCTTACCAGGTTCCGACAAGAGAAGTATGCTTTTATGGCAGACATTGAAAAGGAAAGAGGATCAAAGTTTTCTCAGGTTTCTGTGGTGGCCAGACGGAGATTTACAGAAGGAGGCCGAAGAATATTGTATGACAGTGCACTTGTTCAGTGCAGTATCGTCCCCTTCATGCGCTAATTATGCACTTACGACAACGAAGGTGAATATGGGTCAGAAGCAGCCAACACCCTTAGAAGGAACTTCTACGTGGACGACGTTCTCAAATCGGCAAGCACCGAAGATGAAACTATTAAACTAACAAAGGTTACCAAAGCAGTTTGCCAAAATGGTGGATTTAACTTAACCAAGTTTGTGGGCAACACAGAGCGCATCATTAGCTCAATCCCTCAAGAACACAGAGCAGAAAACGTAAAGAACCTCGCACTTGGCCAGGACAAGTTACCCATTGAAAGAGCGTTAGGAGTTATCTGGAGTATTGAGTCAGACACGTTCAACTTCAGGATTAAACTTAAGGATAAGCCTTGCACGCGGAGAGGCATCCTATCGACTATCAGCTCGATTTATGATCCCTTGGGTTTCATTGCTCCTGTAGTACTCGTCGGAAAGAAAATCTTGCAAGACATCTGTCACAATAATAGCTGGGATGAGCCAGTCGACGATGCAGGTGGGAAAGATGGCGAAATGAACTTTACCTACTTGAAAGTTTAAACGTACCAAGAAGCTTTAAGCCCTCGGAGTTTGGAAAGATTGTGTCGACGCAACTCCATTGTATGTCTGATGCTTCGACGTGTGGTTACGGACAATGCTCGTATTTAAGGCTCGAATACGAACACGGCAAAGTACATGTCTCTTTTGTTATGGGAAAGGCGCGAGTGACGCCAAAAAAGACCGTCATTATTCCAAGGTTAGAGTTAGCTGCGGCCTCAGTCTCTGTTAAGATTGGTGACGTTCTAAAGGATGAGCTAGAGTATGAGAACATTGAGGATCACTATTGGACGGAGAGTAAAGTCGTCCTAGGCTTTATAGGTAACGAATCCAGACGATTTCACGTCTATGTAGCCAACAGAGTTCAACTCATTCATGATCACACCAAGGCCTACTCTGGGACCTAAAGTCGCCTTAAGTCGCCTTAAGTCGCCTTAAGTCGCCTTAAGTCGCCTTAAGTCGCCCTTTGTCGCTTAAGGTTGCCTGAAGTCGTTAGGCTTAAAAAAGGCCTGCACACCTTAAAATTGCCCTTAAAGGTTTCACTTTTTCTATTTCTTGAATATATAATAATTTTATTGCCCCAAAGCTCTTTTTTAGTTCCCATATATGATTATATACCTCAAGGGTATGCCCCCAGGCAGTAAAACACCATGCTTCAATAGTCATGCACCATGCCCTAGTTGCTTCAATTATATTTGCTGAACCCTATAAAGGATGGACCATTTTATTTTTGAGGGGGGGGGGGGGGGGGGGGGGGGCAAATACCAAGAAAAAAATTCACGCACAGATAAAGTATAGAAAAGTATGGAAAAATCACAAAAAAAATTCTTGCACAGCCCCAAGATGGTAAAAAAAAATTCATGCTTGCTAAAACAAATTGCCCAACCCCCCACCCCTAAAAATAAAATGGTCCATCCCCAAGGAGGGTACACTCATTCATCTTCAAAACATTGACAGCTATTTCTATAGGTTTACTTATATTTCATGGACAAAGTGTTGCTGAAAGGATGAAGTTGTGACTTATATTATAATCAACATTTAATATGAGCAACATCATAAAAAAGAAACACTGCTGATCAGCAGTCAATACTGATATACTGTAATGGTGCAGGCATTCCTTCACCTTCAGGGTATTATAACAACAGTGAGAGCTGTTTTGGATCACTAAGATCACAATAATTTGAAAAGTATTTTGGGGTTAAGCCCAATTATTGCTTATCACTTTTACATTGAGCAAGTAAGCTTGAAAAGATCATAAGCTTATCCAAAGGCAATGTAACTGTATACAAATGTACTTAACTTTTAAGCTTACTTACCCAACGTGAAAGAGCAACCAAAAATGGGCCATTTCTCCCACATACAACCTCTAAGCTGGGTTCTAGCCATCCAACATTATTCGATTTACAACCAATCGTAACTGAACGTTTGAAAACTTGAAGCTTCTTTACAATTTGTATATGTCATCTTCTTGACAGTTTGATGAAGCAAGGAATTTAAATCAACCTATACGCTCAAGATTGCAAAATTTGCGTTGATTATGTTACTTTGATGGCTCTCTGTCACAAAGGTCAAAAGGATTTCTTGTTATAAATCATTAAGCAGGAATGTGCAAAGGATTTGCAGCTGCTTCCAGCAGGAAAATTTGCCTCACTCGAGCAAACATGGCCGCCACATGTTTTGACCACGTGACTTCTTTTTGGAACATGGATGCCCACGCGCGCGGGCGCGCGCGCACTCATGTTCAGAAAATTAGCACTCAATTGATTCGGCAAACAAAGCCAAAGCTGAAGTGTTGCTGTTGTTGAAATTGAAACACATTCCCACTTTACAGTACAGCCTGACTAGGCTAGACTAGACGTGCTTTACCTTCGTGGCGTAGATTGTCAAATCAAGCTGGCCTGGAATTTTTGAAATCGTTCGTGTAGCCATTGACTGGCTTCCTGCTTTTATTGCAACAAGAAAACTAATTCCGACAACTCAATTCAAGGTAAGGTAGATGTAAATTTCTGAAATTTATTGGTTATGGAGCGCGGGAGCTAGTCGCGCGCGGGAGGAAAAGAAACGCGCGAAGCATGGAAACCATCTACGATTGGAAAGGAATTCTGGGAGAATCAAAATGGCGGACGCCAATGTAAATATTGTCAACTCTGTCATTTGCTGTGCATTCGTTTGTGATCCATTATTTTCTGGAAATTTTTCAGGTAATAATTAACTTCTACACCGGTGAATCTGTCAACAGCCTTATCAGTAACACTATTTAGTTTTGTTTTGACAGGTTAAATTAAAATGTTGCCAGGTGGAAAAGTGTGAGAGCATTTCGGGCCTAGAAGCAGAACTAATCAACCCTGCTAGAAAGTCTCCTACGAGGGTTCGGTTCCCTGTCAGTGGAACATCCAAGTTTTCAGGAGCCGGACAAATATTTGGAGAAAATGGGAAAGATGCGCTATTGAGAAGGACCCTCGATTACGGTACCAAATATGATATTGGAATACAGTATTCTATTGGACTAAGGCAGGAGAACAACAAATTGGCTGCAGGGTGCCTGACCAAACAGTTTTGGATGTCGTTTGCCAAGCTTTCGAGCCAAAATTGACTGTGCAACTGCCACAACAGTGGCAGATAAATTAACCAAATTTATGTAATATGTGAAATCGAGAAGTGATTTTTAATTAACTAATTCGATGCCTTTGTTCATTGTTGTATAAATAAGTCAAGGAAAATGTATGTTAGTTTGATTCAGATCAGGTATCCATTTTTAAGTGAAAAAGTTGGATTTTTTTCCAAGATTTTGTTTGGCAGTGTATATGATCTTTATATTTTTGTAAGATTATTGTTTTTATTGCAATATCTTAAAAACATTTAAGCAGCTAACTGAATTTTTTCTCATCTAGATAAGTAATATTGTTCCTGCCTCTTGTTTGGCTAATTAATGTTCATAATACAATTTAGCATTCATATTCTTTATATGTTGTTGTTGTAATTGTAATAATTTGAATCTCAGTATAGCTAAAAGGGGCTTTAAAATCTGGCAATTGGAGATTATTTTATGGTCACTTAAGTCTGAGACCAAGTGAACTGATTGTGATAATTTTGTTTATTGAAATATGAGACAAACTATCATGAATGCCAGGATTCATGTCAGGACTCAAGCTGTAGCCCTAACCCTAACTCTATGTCTAACCTGAACTGGAGTCCTTGGTCGCAAACTGACTAAAGTCCTGACTCAATCGGACCTGGCTTGAATCCTGTCTCAAATTTCTCTCCAGAGACCAGTTGCTTGGTATTTAGGTATAGTGATGAAGAGACTGTCAATAACTTTTGTTTCATCACTTTTTAGAAACACTTTTATGTTGCCTGAAGTTGCCTTCAGTCACCTTAAGTCGCCTTAAGTTGCCTTAAGTCGCCTTAAATCGCCTTAAATCGCCTAAAGTCGCCTTAAGTCGCCTTAAGTCGCCAATATTTTAAACTAATTTTTCCTTAAGTCGCCTTAAATCGCCTTAAATCGCTTAAAGTCGCCTAAAGTTACGGCGACTTAAGGTCCCAGAGTAGGCCTACACCACTCCCTCACAGTGGCATTACGTAGAAACCACCACAAATATTGCAGACGAAGGTTCAAGGGGTATGTCACCTAAAGAATTTGTTGAGAAATCACAATGGATCCAAGGTCCTGACTCCCTTAAAAAACCTACAAGCAGTTGGCTGAAAGAAGAGACATACAAAGACAATGTGGACCCAGATTCCCCAGAAGTAAAGAACACTAAGGTAAACACATGTGTAGTGAAGGAGAGTGACGTCATAGTTGAGAGACTTCTTAGCTTCTCAAGCTGGCACAAAGCAAAGGTAGCTGTCGCACTATGCCTTAGGTACAAGAGAAAGCTCAGAAGAAAGGTCTTGTCTAAAGGGAAGGAGTCCAGTGCTGGAACACCTGAACAAGGGTGTGTCAGTAACACCCCCGCAAGTGCAGAACTTAACGTCGCCAACTTACAGGAAGCATAAGTGGAGATCATAAAACAAGTACAAAGACAAGCGTTTCCATCGGAAATAAGAAGTGTCCAAATCGTTCAAGCGAACACTAAGTATGGCAGCCGGGAAGTGGAAAAGGAATAGAAGGCTCTGCTAAAGAAAACAAGTACGCTTCGCACGTTAGATCCCTTCCTAGACAGCGACGGTGTCATGAGAGTTGGTGGGCGAATACGGAAGGCAACGCTATCAGAGTCGCTCAAAAACCCTGTCATCTTACCAAAGTCAAGCCACATTACGGCACTGGTTATCAGCTACGCGCACGAAAGAACACACCATAGCGGAAGAGGAATAACGTTGAATGAGCTTCGTGCTAGTGGCTATTGGGTTGTCGGTGGAAATTCGATGGTCAGGCAGTTTTTTTACACATGCGTAACATGCCGTTATCTTCGAGGTACCATGGGAGAACAGAAGATGGATGACTTGCCAAAGTCGCGCGTGGAGCCAGCAACGCCGTTTACATACCGTGGAGTCGATTTTTTTGGCCCTTGGCACGTACAACGAGGAAGGTCTGTCGTCAAAAGATATGGAGCGTTGTTTACTTGTTTTGCAAGTAGAGCTGTGCATATAGAAGTTGCAGACTCCTTAGAAACAGATTCCTTTATTCAAGCATTGAGACGGTTCGTCTTTAGAAGGGAACCAGTCAGAGAAATTCGTTGTGACAGAGGAACGAACTTCATTGCCACGGAAACCGAACTCAAGAAAGCTATTGACGAGATAGACGACCAGAAGGTCAGAGCAGAACTCCTTAAAGCCAATATCGATTGGATTAAGAATCCCGCATCCGCGAGCAGCTTTGGAGGCGTGTGGGAAAGGCAAATTAGGTCAATCAGAAACGTCATGAATGGTCTTATCAGAGAGCATGGTGATCGTCTTGACGAAGAATCGCTGAGAACATTCCTTTGCGAAGCAGAATCTACAATCAATAACAGGCCTCTGACGGTAGAGACACTCAGCGATCCTCTTTCAGAGCCACCATTGTCGCCAAGTATGCTGCTGACGGGAAAGACAAGGCTCGTGCTACCTCCACCAGGAGAATTTAAGAGAGAAGACCTGTACTGTCGAAGGAAATGGAGACGCACGCAGCACCTAGCACAAGAGTTCTGGTTAAGGTGGAGCAAAGAGTACTTGCAACAGTTACAAGCAAGGAACAAGTGGACTCGGCCAAAAAGAAATTTTAAGGTTGGGGACGTCGTATTACTGAAAGAAAACCAGTCTCCGAGAAACAGATGGCCTTTGGGTAAGGTCGTAGCCACGCATCCTGATGATCAAGATCGAGTCCGTTCCGTGACAGTGCTGACAAGCAATGGCCCCAAATTGGAAAGGCCTGTCAACAAGCTTGTTCTACTTTTGGAGGCGCAATGTTAGAGACCGGGATTCCCCGACGAGGAGCCTGAACTTTTATGAACGTTTAATTTTTTCTAGAAAATAAGTTTAGGACTGTTATCGTGATTGTTATAGTTATTGTTAAAATGTAAGGCAAGACTTACATTTTGGGGAGCCATGTAGCTGCTGGTATTCCGACCAGCGGGTTTTCCCTCTGTTTTATTAGGAGTATGCGCACGGGGGCCTCGTCATTGGTGAGCACGAGGCCATCGTGAAATAACCTCAAGTTTCTCAAGTGTTTTGTAACCCGTTTTGTTAAGGTTTTTCTCGCGTTAATCGATGTCTTTCACCACAATTCTTATGGATACAATGTGATGGTTATTTTGTACGATACTTGTGGGTCATTCAGGGACGCCTCGTGTATGATTAAACGTTTACGTTGTTGTTTTAACGTCATGGTATTCATTGTGTGCCGCCATTCGCCGTTACAATTCCAGACGGAGAAAAAGTTGTTTTTGTGAACTTTTGTACGTTCTAAACGTACTGTGCAGACTGTCGGGTAATACTGTTTTTGAGAATTGCTAAAATTGAAACGTAGCTCGGTCGTCAACCTTAATTCGTATGCTTCCGACGTTTCACCTTAGTTAAGTTTCACCTCAGTTATGCTTGTTCAAGTGCGACGCTGTTAGGCTTGGCCTATATCTATCTATATATATTAAGACCACATTTTTTAGCGAACGTGGGAAAGCTGTCAGGGCCGATGATGGCTCCAGTTGCGATAATTTTGTAATAAAAACACATAAACAGTAGTTGTTATGTCACCATTCGTTATGTGTTTTAAAGATTTTTATAATTACTGTTGCTTTTGAGCATGTAAACTCGAATTCTAAGGAAATCCGCGAAAAAATCTACTTTTCCTATTTTCGAAAAAATGCTGATGTCAGCATTTTTTCCACATTGAAGCTCAATTATCTCTGAAAAAAGCACGGTACCTCCCAATTTTCTCTTTGGATTCCAATAGCCCCTGGTAACATCTGCTTTTCCCGCATTGTCAAAAACCGGGAAAAATACCTTGGTATATGGAGGTGCCGTCCTTAAGCTTGTTTAGAGAGCGACGCTGTTAGGCTCAGCCTATCTATATACAGCTATTTCAATTAACGTTGTCGGATGAAAGCTTAAAGCCAAGACCGCAAGGTAGTATGGGTTAGGGTTAATAGCCATTGCATAAAAATCCCATACTACCTTGCAGTGTTGGCTTTTCGCCTTTTTTTATCCGACAACGTTAATTGAAATAGCTGTATATATATTAGCTCAATCATATAACTTATCTCAATAATAAATTAAATAATAATCTAAATATCGAAAAATAACGTTCACGAAAGGTCTAAATACATGTAGCATTGGTATATAGTAAATTTATAAAAGAAATGCATTAAATTTACCTGATTTCTACTAAGTTGATGCCAGTTTAAGAGTTCAAACAGTCATCGGCTTCTAAAAAACAAGTCATGATAATTATTGCAGCTGTAAATTATAGATCAACCAAACAACCCCAGGGAATGAATAAATTTATGCTCGGTCGCGTTAGGATATTTGATGTGATGACAGATTTTTATCTTAAACGAAAAGAAATTTGATCAAAATTCCCGTAGTGCGACCAGGCCCTTACATAAAATGCACGCACAGTCTCTGTGCTCTTTATGCTGAGATGGCTTTCAAGTAACGCGCAGAATTGAAAAGTCTGCATTAAGGCCTGGTCGCACTACAGTCAAAAACAAAAATTCGCCCGTGCAAAAAAAAACATCCCACAAAAGCGTGTACCGCCGGAAGCGGTTTGTTTTGTTTTTGTTTTTTGTTTTTTTCGTATTTTTTTCAAAATCGGCCTACAATCAGTGATACAAGCACGCTACGGAACTTAATAAATATATATATATATATATGGAAACTCAAAGATAAGAACATTAAGTATGACATCAAATGGCGTAAAATAAAACAAGTTCTTATTATTCAAATACTTATTATTCAAAATAAGTTCTTATTCCAATGTTACTAAGAGATGCAATTTTTGTTTGTGGGAAAAATATTTCATTATTTGTAAACCTGAAATGGCAAGTCTAAACAAAAGAAATGAGCTCCTCACATTGTGTTGTAGACATGCTAGGGAATTTCTGTTAATAATGTCATTATTTAATCAGCGGTAACGACCTCGCGTGACGTGACACGCGACTCGCCTAGTAGGCAATGTATTGTATTGCTTTGTTCTGTATTTCAAATATTTGTGATTGTAACCGTTATTTCTGGCAATTGCCTGATGACCGCTTCACACGAAGCATGAAACTCAGAGTTGCAGTAAATGTTCAAATAACCTAGCTTTTACATAATTAATTATCGCTCTGGTTCTACTATTGAGCACTTTATAGTAGACGAGGATTTCAATCCACTTAGTTTTGGATCACCAACTTATTCCCTTCAGAAGGTGATTCACTGTGATTTCTGTATGTATGGGGAACAGAAATCGTCAACAAAGAAATGAGTGAAAATGTAGCTCAACCGGGAATCGAACCCGGATCTCCTGAGTACCTGTCAGATGTCTTACCACTAGACCACTGAGCCAACCCCGCCATTCAGCGTGAAATTGGAAGTATCTATATGTGGCAGGCACGAAGATACTCGCATTTTCTGCAGTTAGGATCGCGTCACTAACCCCAAATGATCAGCAATTCACAGTATATTTCCCTCAACATATGATAAGTAGTATGAACTTGGGCTGGGAAATGATTGAAACAACTAACTGCCTCATTATCTTTGGATCACCAAATTATCCCCTTCAGAAGGTGATTCACAGTGATTTCTGACAAATATTAATTAGTATGGATTCGATTCCCGGCTGAAACACATTTTCACTCATTTCTTTGTTGACGATTTCTATTCCCCATACATACTAATTAAATAATAAAGGAAAAATCATTAGCGTGAAGGAGGTTTGGATACCCTGTCTTTATTTGCATAGATTTTCGCGATTTTATTCCTTCGTTTACTCTACATTTAATGATCAGTTTCTGAAACTATATCAAACACTCCAAAGAGTTTTTCATCATGGGTAAAAAAAAAACTCGACTGCGCCTCGTTTTTTTTTTTTCAATTCACTTCTTTTTGCTTTAACACTCTTGCTCGTGTTAATTTTGATATATTACTTGAAGACCCTGAGCGTTGGTCCCACTGGCTTTCGAACCAACCTCCTTCCGCTCCAAGGAATGGTACGCTGCAAACTGAGCTGCGTTCAAACTCACACTCATAGGCTAGAAATAGCAGTTGACAATAACAAGATCACAAGTGATAGTTACCAGGTTCGATCAACGCAGTCACTATACTCGGTCCAAGGCCTGACGAGGCTTGTGCTTGGCCGATCCACGAAGGCATGTATGAGCCCGCGTAGCCCACCAAAGCCAATGAGCTGCGGTAACTTAGAGTTAATGGGTCTGTAGCGCCCAGTCTCTTAAGCGCAGGAAGTACTGTTCCACCAAATCGTGACGCTTCGTCTTGAACAGCGAAGAGAACAATTTTCCTACAAAGTACAAAGTCCACAAGGTACAGTATCAGCCTGAGAATTTACATTGTACATATTCTGTAATTATTCGGTGTATTTTTCATAGGGGGAACTCAAGAAAGTGTCCCATACTGATGAATATATTAGGGAGCTTAAGCAACCACGAACGGCGTGGATGGCAGAGAGAATGGCACAAAACAGTAGGTTAGTGAGCGAAAACAATGCCTCTGCACGCGCGTTTTACATTTAGGTGCATTTATTTGCCGTTCCCTGCAAAACAATGACTTCAAATGATGAAATTAAAGTGAAGTATAGGGATCGCGAACATACGACGGTGAATTTTCCCTTCCCTATTTAAACTGGAAAGTTGTCTCTACGATTCAGCTCCTGGACTATTTTCTCTGGGGAACTCGCCCAAAATGTACCTTTTTTTCCTAATTAGATATACGCGCCGTGCAGTATGTGATCCAGAGTGACGAATTACGTAACTATGTACTTTGTGTTCAGTATAAAAGTGTTCGTATCACACCAAAACTCCCTCAGGCTTTTCGAAAGGGACAACCGTTACTTAACTTCGAGTATTTATTCAAGTTCATCGCTGCCCCTTCTACATACTTTAGCATGGCGGCGCAAGTTCCCGTTCAAGTTGATAATGCTCTGCTTCAGGAGGCTATTGATGCCCCGGCGCCTGCTCAAGCTGCCAAAGGAGAACATCCTCTTCCCCAGCAAAACGACGACCTTTTAGATGGTCGAGCGCAAGCTCCTCCACCATTCGAAGAACCGGCTGCTGATTTGGTGGGTATCAGATTTGATCTTTTTTACTACAGTGGAGTGCGGTTGCTATCGCCGAATTAACGTGTGAGGCGAGTGTATCGCCGAATTTGCGTATGATAGCCATTTTGTCTCGCCGAATTTACGTGCGATTGCGAGTGTCTTGTCGAATTAACGTGCGATTGCGAGTGTCTCGCCGAATTTAACGTATGGTAGCCAACCTCGTTCCTGGGGCTTATCCCTTCGAGAGAGGGGCGGGCAGGAAAAGGCCCTGGCATCGGCTGGTCAAGTGGTCTTCTTAAATAATAATTATAACACTATTGTTGCATTCCTGTGGTTAATCATGCATTTTTATTGGTTGATGGAATTGCCTCAAAAATTACATTAGCATTGTGATTTCTAACTTTGACCTATGTGTAGAAACATCGCATTGTGGCTCATAAAATCAAGTAATTCAGCGATTAGCCTACTATTTACATGGAGTCATCGACTCCCAAAAAAGTACATGCTCGTAATTCAGTTTGCCGGCTTTGTGGCGGTGCATACGAAAGCCGCCATTTGTTTCGTGTTTTCAACAAAACAGGCAATGAGAAAAAAATATTGCCTCGAAAATTATAAATTTCAAACAAAAGAGTCAAATTATGCAAATCGAACTAGAAAAAAAGTGTTCAGTGAAGCGCTGTGTGTTGAACTGTCGCCATCATGCAAGTCGCCATCCAAGCTCTCAGCTAGCGAGCTCGTGCACGGTGCAAAAAGCTCCATCCACAACTCAACTCAACTTCGGAACGGCTCCAGCTCAAGCAACAGAACAAGAGTCCATGGAAGATGCTTCTTTGTCGTTTTTACCACTAGCATCAGGACTGGAAGATTCCCCTTCGCTGCCTGATGTTCCCGAACTCCAAGACGATGACACATATATAGCTGAAGAAATCGTTCAAGCGGTGAACTCACAGCCAGCTGTTGTTGTGGCCGATATTATAAGGAAACGTTTCCCGAATGTGTTTGCAGCCCTTAAGTTGGCCATCACAGATGAGATCAATAGAGCCTGTCAAAAGTTGTGTAGACGCTCGGATGGCCCATTGTTGTATGGCAACATCTACGAGAGTTTGAGGGACTTTGACTTTGATCGCGTGTGGACATTCCTTTTCTCATAGAGATCATGAATGCCGTGTCTGGCAAGAACACGGGAATCGAAGAAACTAAGCATGAATTACGCGTTACATTCAGCTTTCTTTACTCGGTTTTTATGATGAAAGATGGCATCAACTTAGTCTTCTTAAACGTGTTAACACCATTCTTGTTATCGAGGGTGGATGTACCAAACATGTGAGATATTTAAAAGTTTATAGTTATCTGACATTGATAAATGCTTGAGTTTTGTTTGAAATTTTTTCAATTTTTTTTTTTTTCATTTTCTTGGGGGAAGTGGTGAAATTTCCCTATATAAAATCCTCCTTGAGAATGAATTGGGGAAGTAGTCAAAATCCCCTATCCCCCCAGCACGGAAAGAAAAGAAGCCCACACAAGGGGTGCTTACCATTTACATGGACAATTCGGAAACTCCGGGTGAAAAATGAAATGGTACGCACCATTCCGTTGGGAACCTTCCGGGAAAAGTGGGCGGCCGTTTGCAGTGATCCACTTTTCCCGCTCTTTTCGGTTTTTCCGTTGGCGAGCGTACCATTTGTCAAATCTCACTTGGGTTTGATTTTTTTTGCACGGTCAAAACAAAATGGCGGCTACAGATAAAATTGAAAGTAGGTTAAATAACATTTGTACTTTCTCTTTATAGACAAAATGTGCATTTTATTTATTTCTGTAAATGTTTCTTTCTGTTATTCTTCTGTAAATGATGTAAACGGTATTTTCCGGGCTTCTTGAAGGCGTTAAGTTTTTCACACTAGCTGCCGAATTGGTGAGTCGGCTTATCAGCTGCCTCGACTGTTAAAAAGTGTAAGCGTAGTTGTTTGCAGCTGTGAGGCAATTGTCAAACCTTCTAAAACATTTGAAATAAAGTACGAGCACAAGCCTTCCAATTATAAGTAATTAAGTTGATGCTTATGAACTATAATAGCTTTTAGGCTGTGTTTAACTTCAGCTCAGCTTTAATAAGCTTATATCAAATCACTTACAAGTCTTTGTATGTTTCCAGAAAATCTTGACCTGCTAGACAGATAGGAAGACCGACACGTTAAATTATTAATCAGCTGCTGGAAGGAAAACAAATCCCTGCTTGGTAACGGAAAATGCACAAACAAAGAAGTGTTTGTTTGCCATCAATGCAAAGTCAGATTTAAAGGTGTCTGGTATCCAGTGCCTAAGGAAATGGACGAAATTACAGAGCAAACAAAAGTAAATTGGCGACCACAACAAAAGCGGAAACGATAAACGTTCCTGGAAGTACTAGGCAGAGATCAGGGAGGATTGTATTGGTGGTCAATGTAGCGTTAACCCAATGTTTACTCTTGAATGATCCTCCACTACAGTCCATTCTGATTGTGGGGAGAGCTCTTCTTCGGAAGATGAAAATTCTCCCAAGAAAAAGAAGCGCCGATCTAAGAAACGCAGAAGCAGGTCCTCGGCTGCCAAGATGCTTGGCTTCCTCAGGGATTACCAAGCAAAAAGAGCAGAACAAAGCAAAAAAGTTAACAGAATGGAGCAGAATGAAGAGAAAAAGGTGTTTTGGTCTAATCTGCTTGAAGTCATGAAAACAGCCAAAAAGTTAAGTAAAATGGATAACTCAAGCTTACATTTATGTCCTTTGATATACA
The DNA here is from genome assembly GCA_022457155.1 of Cladopsammia gracilis. NCBI lineage: Eukaryota > Metazoa > Cnidaria > Anthozoa > Scleractinia > Dendrophylliidae > Cladopsammia > Cladopsammia gracilis. Next base: position 277,918 of record JAJGOT010000218.1, read on the forward strand.
TTAAAATAGTTTTATATGCCTTGATTTGTTATGAAAGCATTACATGTATTTCACTTAACTTCATGTTTATTTGCTAGTTGTAAATGTCTAGTGCATTTGTAACATTTTAGCTTTCTTTAACATCACCTGACCAAGCTTTGAATCATTTCCACACAAATACCTTACTGAACGTTTTCTAGTATTTAAAAGTACATTTCATAACATGTAGGTGCATGTATTTACTCTATTTCATGACACACACTCAGATTGAAAATTAAAACAAAGGTAAAATACATGTAATATAAACATCAATTTTGAAAATCGACTCCTAACAACACTTCATGCTATGTAATGTCCGGCAGTCATTTTAGACAAAAACATTTTTTTGAGTATTATAAGTTTTCCTGTATGTTATTGATGAATCATAGGCTCCTGCAATTAATATTACACTTGGGTGCAATAAATTATTATTGAATTGCCTTTTACAGACCCCTTTCGAGATTAAACATAAAAGCATTTAGAAAAAAAAATGCTATCAACGCAGGTATTTCCCGGGTTGGGGGATTTACATTGACTGGTGCATAACATCTCAAAGTGACTCTGCGAGAGAGAACACTCATAGGTGCCTTCAAACACCACATGATAATGTCTCACCACAAAATTTCAGTCATTATTAAGAGATGATCAAGACAATAAAGGAATTCAGTACCTATTGTTCCTGGCATTCCTTCGTCCTCAAAAGTCTGGGCAATCTCTCTCATTTCATTGACTGAAAAGTGCACAAGAATTTGCATTTGCAAATTGCATAAACAAAGCTACTTCCACAAGTCAGAAAACAAAAGAAAATGCTACCCTTACTGCGCTATATGAGTTTATATGTTTGTTTTAAGTTTAATGTTTTTTTTGTTGTTAAAGCCAATTATATCGAATACAATTTTACCTTCAAATCATGCAGAACGATTGCGTTGAAAGTAAATGCAATGGAGGAGAACGATATGAAATTTTGCACAAGTGTACCCATAATTTATTGACAAACACCCCGGTTTGGGCAATCGCTGACCGATAATACTGTAATGTAGTACGAAAATATAGCACAATTGTCTTACCATTTGGCCTTTTTATATAGCGCTGGCGCATCGACAAAACTGAAGAGATTACTCTTCGCAGGACCCTGCCGCAACTTGACTGCTCATCGTGATGTTAAATCGATCAGCCACTTGTCTGGTTGTCTCACTACCGTTTGCCATCATCCACAAATAGACTAATACTTGTTTTTCTGCCGGGATAGGTGCCCGGTTTTTGCGATGTTGCAATATTTCGGAAATATTTTACATCTAATAGATAGCCCGCGATGTGCTTTACAAGATAAGGAAAATATTATGGGTAGGGGCACTTCTGGGGGGTCCGTGACGTCATCCAAAATAGCCGCCAAGGTGGCCGCCATCTTGGATTTTACTAAAAATTCAAATTTATCAGAAAAATGCGGAAATTGCAAATATTGTCTGCTAGAGTTGCAAAATAACACGCTGAAAAAAGGTGAAAAACACGCTTTTTTCTTTAAAAATGGGTTGCCCACATGTTACTTATGACGTCATATCTCGTTACCATAGCAACCGGTTGTCGCCAAACCAAAATGTGTCTCAAGGATAAATCAACTGCTACTGAAAACGGCATGTGCTAATCTTAAATGGTCATGAAAATATCGGAGAAAAACCTTAAAGCGGGGTGGTTGCCACCCCCCCCCCCCTTGTACGTCCGAGGGTTAAAATAGCGCAAATTCTTTTTTTCGAGTGACTTTTTTCACGGCGTGGCCGGCGTCGTTGCTTAAGCTCCCTATTAAGTCTTCCCATGTAACCACCGTATCCAAATAAAAGTACTACCACCGTACCAACATAAAAGTGATTCATTTATTCATTCATTAATTCATTCCCGGACAGACATAAATGGAGACCTTACCTGCCGCTCAGGCAAGTGAGTTCTTTTCTTTTTTCCCCAAATAGCTTTCCTATAAGCGCCCATTGTTATTAAGATATGCCGATAAGAAGAGGGAGTCGCTGTTGGTCTGACAGCAAGACATAAGTTATGTGATTTCCTTAGAAAGGACATTTCGGTATATACTTCATGCTAACACACCATATAGGGATCCTATCATATAGGGATCCTAAAAACTTATTTTAAAATGGTTAGCTTTTACTTACTGTTATGGGTAGTGATATCCACAACAGTAAATAAAAGCTAACCATTTTAAAATGTGTTTTTAGCCCTAAGTAAGTGCCGGATTCTTTGATGTGCATAAATTAAAACCCACCATGAAGTATATACCGACATTTCGCCCGGAAAGGCTAATTACATCTAACATTTATTTGTAACTGCAATACAGTCGAACCCCGTTATATGTGCACAACTTTGGGACCATAAATCATGTCTCTATTAACCGGGTGTTTGTATCAAGAAAACACTTTGGCTTTAATTCCTTCAGGTCATTTAAAAAGCTGGTATTCATGAAGCGGGGTTCCACTATTTTATAGGCTAATTAAACTATAGATAATCAAGAAAGTACTTACTCCCCTGAAAGACTGTTTAAGTAGTTTACTGCACTAACGGCGGCATTTGACCATGCATGAGTGTCAAATCCTCTAGTTTCCAAGAAAACACCTGCAAGTAAGGAATAAAGAGCAAATGTTCAATGAACAATTTAAGACCCCCTGATTGGCTAAGTTACTAGACTGTAAAACAGTCGTTTTTTTGTTTTTCGCTGGCTCGATCGCAAAGGCGCGGAGCGCCCACAGCATCTGAAGCGTGGATACCCGCGTGTGAGTCTTCTTTTCATACAACGAATTCGTTCTGACCAGAGGGGGCTCAAAATTATCGCTGAGATGTAAAAAATTACTTGACAGCTCCACCCAAATTGTAAATTTGATACGGCTCGATGTCTCATTTTCGCGGAAAAAATACATGGTAGCGTGTCATTGTTTATTTCAACGAGGGCTTTAGAGTTTTGGCTTTTGAGTTTTAGAGTTTTTATTTCCTTCAGTGGGAAAGATGACAGCGGACAATGCAGAGCGGGTACTATTGATTGCACTGTAGGAAACATTTTTTGGTACAGGTCACCCAAAAAGTTTATTCCATCGATGACAGATGCTGAAACAGGATTAATTTTCTGTTCACGACAGTAGAGTTCCCATCGTTGTAAGTATGATTTGTACTGTTTTTGGGTTCCCGGCTTCCATGCTTGTAGGATGACGTCTGAAGCTGTCGCTGAAAGGCCCTTGCTTGTGAGATGGTCCCGGATAAATGGCAAAAAAAAAAAGCTTTATTGTCTTGTGTAGTGGGTGGAGAAGGTCTGGGTTCGATGGTAGACGTAAAGTGTCCTTTATTCTAGGGAGAATAAGAGGTGGTGCAATAAGCATATTAGCAAGGTATGGCCACCACGGTTGGGTAGGCCAGTGGGGTACAACAAGAAGGCCTGTTGCTTTGTCTTCTTGCACTTTTTTCAGCACCTTCTGAATTATACAGAATGGGGGGAAAGCATAAAAAGAAAAATTGGTCCACTGTATATGAAAGGCATTCACAGCATACGACCCAAGGTCGGGTTGATAGGAAAGATATCTTTCACATTTGTAATTCAGCCGAGATGCGAAAAGGTCAATGTCCGGCTGGAAATGAATCTCAGCTATCGCCTTCTGAAACACAATGGGATTGAGGCTCCATTCAGTCTCCCTTCGTGTTTTTCGTGACTCAGCATCTGCAGCAGTATTGTTTATTCGTGAGATGTGGGAGGCAATAAGTCAGATGTTATGTGTTATACACCACTCCCAGATATCAATAACTAGCCGATTGATAGTGTTGGAGTGACACGTTCCCATTTGGTTTAAGCATGCCACTGCAGTAGTGTTATCAATAAGGACAGTGATTGATTTCCCTTATATTACATTCGAGAAGGACCTTAACCCTAGGAGAACTGCCTTTGTCTCTAGGTAGTTAATGTGATTTTTGCTTCATCTGCAGTCCAAGACCCGCCTGTGGGAGTACCCTGACATGTGCACCCCCACCCCGTTTTTGAGGCATCAGTAGTCATAGTTACTTGTGCTGTATCATGACTGATTTGGTTGAAAGCTGTCTCAATTGACTCAATCCACCACCGAAGGTCACTGATCGCTTCTGGTGATAGGGACATAGGGCTCTCAAAGTTACCCTTACACTGCTTTAGGGCTTGGGTTTTATCAATTTCAATCCATCTATAATGGAGGGCCCCAAACATTACACCAGGGAAGCTGGATGTGAGAAGACCTAAGACCTGTGCTACTTGTCTTATTGAAGGTAGAGCTGTATCCACAAGTTGTTTCGTGCATTTTTTACTCTACATGCCTTTTCAAGCGTAAGAGAAATTCTCATCAAATTAGAGTCCAAAATGAAACCCAGAAATACCAATCGTTGTGTGGAAACCAAAACAGATTTTTCGGGATGCACTACAAGTCTTAGGTTGTTAAACATTGTAACTGTATCAATAACATTTTGGACACAGTGATCATAAATATCAGCTTGCAAATATGAATCATCAATGTAGGCAACTGATGACCCATTTGTCTGAGCGTGGAGTATACAGGCTTAAGGAGCTTGGTGAATTTTCTGGAGCAAAACGCTAGTCCATTAGAAAAGCAAGTAAACTCATACAAATTGCCCCGCCAGGAGAATTTCAGGTATTTCCGGTCCTATTTGGCAAAAGAAATAGAGTAGTACGCATCCTTTAAATCAATGGATGCCATATAGCATCCAGGTTTCATCATCGCAACAGCAGTCCAAATCGTATCCATTTTGAAATGGTGGTAAACTACGTACTGATTCAACGATTTCAAATTCAAAATCATTCGATATGAGCCATCTCTTTTCGGCCGTAAAAAAAAAGATGAAATAAATTCACCCTTATCGTATTTCGACTGCTGAATTACGTCTTTTCCGAGCAGTGAAAAAACCTCGGAATCAATAAATTCTGCTTCCTCCTGGGACCATTTTGGTTAGAATGGAGGTTTAATTTGTACAGGAGTTTGGGTAAACTCGATGCTTTGCCCAGCTACGGTTTCCAGAATATCTGGATCCGAGGTAAGGTTACGCCATTGCTCAATGTGGTCAGTAATCTGACCAGCCTGAAAACGTTTGGCCTTAAGCCTGTAATACTCCACAAGACATGGCAGCAGTGAACAATATTCGCTTACCTTGAGTGCTGGTAATACATCAACAAAGGGAATTATTTCCTTTGTTGTTGATCGGCACGTTTCGTGCGAGGGTAAAATCGCTTGCCCTTGTGCTGCCGACTCTGTGTCCGCGGCGCTCGTGATAAAAAAGGCCTGTTGTGTTGTTTACCATTCTGGTTGAAGTTTTGACAATAATAGGTACGCTTCGGAGGATGAGTGGAACTTCTTGTGTTGCTAAATCTTGTTGGTAGCTCGAATGTGGGTCAACTGCGTCTGCAGTTCATCGCCAAATAGGAGCTCTGTCACAGGCACGTTCGCCGAGCAAAGGTCACCATAGTCCTTGTGAAGGTTTGGTTTGATGTCTTCACGACGAATCTGAGAAAGCTCAAAACTGGCATGGCCTAGCAGGGCTATAGCATCTGTAGTCATTACTACAAGCTCGTTAAATTCTTCGGCAAAGGTACTATCAACATTAGCTTTCAATTTAAACAGTAAATCTGTGGATTTCACAGCTATGTGGCCAACCTTAGTTATATTTGTCTGAAGGCGGGAAAACTTAAGATCTTTCCCTCGTGCTGGCCTTGGAAGCTTGCTCCAGATCTCTTCGTTGGGACAACGACCTTTCCACAGTTAGCTGGGCGATGGTATTTCTTTACCTTTGCTTTCAACTGGTCGTCGCTAAGTTTGTGTAACCAGCTTTTATTGGTGACGTTTGCCAGCTTTTCTGAGACCGGTGCAGCGGTTCGCTCGGCCTCGTCCAGTGATTGAGCAATATCGTCAAGCACGTCGTCTTGACTCTCGCCCGTGTTCAATGGCTTATCGTGGGTCGGTTGGCCCTCAGTAAGGAGGTCATTTACCTCAGTAGAAACACCTGATTCAGGCGAACTACGTAGAATACGTGAATACGTTTGAGCGATTCGCTCACTGCGGCCATATTCGAGTTTAAACTGGTCAGCACCGGTGTCAACAGCCGCAAGAGGTTGCCCTGTTGAGCATCCGATCGATCGTCTGAATTTCCTTCGGAGAGAAGGGCGGTTTCGTCTTCTGGGGAAATGTTGTCGTCCATTTTAACTCGGAGGCCAACTTTCGTCGGCCTGACTACTCGATAACCGAACGCAAACTGACTGCTTGCTTGCCGCGCGCTATCTCACGTGACTTCGTAGCGACTTTGACCAATGACGAAGTAGAATTTACTACAAGTAGTTCACTAATTGATCGATTAACTGATTAACTGGCTCACTTGTTGATTAATTGATTGATTGATTGATTGATTGATTGATTGATTGATTGACTGACTGACTGACTGACTGACTGAGGGACTGAATGACTGAAGGATTGACTGATTGAATGAATAGTTAACTGATTTCCTGATGTACCAATTGACAGATCGAATGACTAAATGATTGAATGATTGACTGACTAAATGTTTGACCGATCGACTGACTAAATGATTGACTGATGATTGGCGGACTAAATGATTGATTAATTGACGAGTTTTTCGGTTGTTGGTTTCCTTGATTGGTGCATATAACGAACTCTTTAATGAGTTCAATAAACATACCACCAGAAGAAAAAAGAGCCACATTCATTCCTCTACTGTGGAGTGAGTAGCCTTGATTGTTCACTTTGATGTAACCTAAACCACATCCAGTTCTACCGGGGTCGTTGCAGCCTTCACTTCGAACAAAAACACTCATTATTGGTTCTGTTAAAAAAGGAAAAGAAACACTTTAACACCGGAACTCTATAGTAACGTAAAGATAAAGATTTTTTTTCTGAAAAAAGAAATGTAAAAAAATAGTATATGTAAGTATCATGGTGCGTGTTTAAATTGCATTGTGGGGATTGATCGAAGACATGAAACCTCAAAAGCACTAAATAATCTTTAGTTGGAAAGTAACAAAAGAAAGTTAACCAGTTACCTTCCAAACGTTTTGTGACTGATAAGTGATTATGTATGACACATAAACACCGAAAATAGTGACCACAAAAGGCCGGTGTTATGTTTGAAGACGCCAGTGGATTTAGCAAGAGCCCGATTAAAAACACACATACCCATTAAGTTAAATTTCCAAGCACATGAAAGCAAGGAATAAATCAGATATATATCCTCACCCGGTTGGCTTTGTTGGAGTGCAATTCGCAAATGGATAATACTGGGTCCTTCGGCTACTCCTCGTTGTTCTTGTGCAATCCATGATGGTTTGTTTGTTCCTGCATATCCAATAAAAGCAAACGAGCTTCGGAATTCCACCAAGATGGGTTCAGTAACGCCCAATCTCATGAGAGCGTCCTTTACTGGTAGCCAGTAATTTGAAGCACTATCTTGAGTGGCAATCAGAACGACAATGCTGCAAGAAGGTAAATGAGTTCGTATTATTGTGTCGCAGCTCTGAAAATGTTTATGGTACATATCCTTATATTCTGCGATAAGACTATATAAAGACACATCGAGAAATTATTTATCGCTTATGCCAATTAGGTTACAAATATAGTATATTAATATCCAAACGGTAACAATTTAGCGTTCTGAAGGCATTATTTGGACACTTAGCATGGAACATTTTCAGTGAGATCCGCCATTTTGAATATGAGACAAATAGGTTACGAAATACAGTTTGTAGAAAAATCCGGAAGAATCCAACGAAGCAAAGTAGGCTCCATCCCACCACAACAACTCTGACTGGCAGCCAAGGCAGTGATTCCATTCTTTAACCTGGATTGGTTGTAGAACCTGATTAACTACATGTATAGTTGAAACTTAGTTCAAAGTTATAGGTAAGACAAAGATGGTCAATTAATTGTAACAAACTATATTTCTTTCGTCAATCGGTATGGGGCGTGAATGAGAAAAGAGCTTGAACCTTCCGCATGTGTTAGTGTTACGTAATCGTGGGAAACAATGCATGAAAACGAATGGATAAGCTAAGGAATCTCCAAAAACAGAGATCCTCACACAACGAAAGCTTAGTAGAAAATGACTGCAGCTACTGCTCGTGAAAAGTTGATGGCTCTCGGAAAAATGTTTTCTACCCAAATATATTCAGAATGTATATATAACTAAAGGTGGGGTAAAAACAAGCTTACCCTCGTTAAAATGGACGAGAAAATATAGTACTCCAAAATAACCTGGCGGCCAGACAAATTAAAATTTCTTTGAAAACCAGGTTGGAAAGCTTCTTATTTCATTTGAAAACCTCAAAACAGCACTTTTGCTACAAAAGGTCCCTTTATGCACGTCACTGTGTGATGAAGTTATGATATCATATATAAAAATAAAAATATATTGTAAAATAACAATTTAAAGAACTGACACTTACTCTCCAGTTATGGTATTAAGATAATCTCTCATTTTTTCACCAGCGTCACTGACTCCATGAGTATCGTACGCTTTGGAATCAATAACAACGCCTGTAGAGAAAAAAAATGGTTAATTATTTTTGTATTTGAAATCATAAATTTTAAATGAATATTAACATATTTTAACTTTTCAACTTAAAATTATTATTATTATTATTATTATTATTATTATTATTATTATTATTTTAATTAAAATTAAAATTATTTAAGTATTATTATTAAAATTATTAAAGTATTATTAAAATTAATCTTAATATGCGACGCTTTAAAACAAGGAGAATCGTATCAATAAACTTTCCATAATTATTAATAATTATTATGTGAAATATTTAGAAAATTATTCTGCAGATACTAGCATTAACATTTGCATTAATATTTTTTGAATCAGTAGCGGTCCCATCAATACGCACAAAGTCTACAACTGTTAACATTCACGGACTAAATTTGATCCCTCTGGACGAAGTTGATCTTTTCTATACCTAGGTATTGTAACGTAAGGGATTGTGTTGTAGTAAGAATGATAAATAAGAAGTAAGGCTTACTGAGGCGAATTAAGTTCTGTTTGTCTTTCTGTGCTTACTTTCTTTAATAGCTCTAGTCTCTCTCTCTCTCTCTCTCTCTCTCTCTCTCTCTCTCTCTCTCTCTCTCTCTCTCTCTCTCTCTCTCTCTCTCTCTCTCTCTCTCTCTCTCTCTCTCTCTCTCTCTCTCTCTCTGTCTCTCTCTCTCTCTCTCTCTCTCTCTCTCTCTCTCTCTCTCTCTCTCTCTCTCTCTCTCTCTCTCTCTCTCTGTCTCTCTCTCTCTCTCTCTCTCTCTCTCTCTCTCTCTCTCTCTCTCTCTCTCTCTCTCTCTCTCTCTCTCTCTCTCTCTCTCTCTCTCTCTCTCTCTCTCTCTCTCTCTCTCTCTCTCTCTCTCTCTCTCTCTCTCTCTCTCTCTCTCTCTCTCTCTGTCTGTCTGTCTCGTTTTCAAATCCTAGGCCACTCCATGTTAACAGCCAACTAGATAGGCTACCAGTAGTATCTATGTTTATCATCTTCTATTTACAGTGTTTCCAATTATCACATTCCTGCTAAATAAACTTGACAATTATATAAGGAGATTTATTTTTATTATATTTTACCCGTTTGAGCATTCACAGTAACAATATTGTGTCCTCTTGAGTGAAGTGAGTGATCTACTCCATGTACTCTGATGTAAGAAGTACCGCAAGTGCCTGGAGCTACTACTGGATCATTGCAACCTTCGCTTCGAACGTACATATCCATGAAAGTAACTACAAAAGAAAAAAGAACGCCAGAATTATTTCAAAGGAATGTGTTTGGTATTTTGTAAAATGTCGCAAAGTGCCCTGAACTTTGGCAGGCAAGGCAAAATTTTAACTGAAATTTATCCAAATTGCGCTTCAAACAGAACTGCTCATTTTTTTTCTGAAACGGCGCCTAAAAATCGCCAAGGCAAAGGGACAACCAAAATACATATTTTCATTACCACGTGTTAATGAATGAAAGCGCCTCCAACTAGAAGAAATGTTATTGCAACATTCCTAGCACCATGGGCTAATCTTTGTTTAAAATTATTGCCTCTGTCATTAACATATGCGCCTTATTTTCTAATCCAGCTACAAAATGCAACTTCGAATATTGAAGCCCTGAGGGCACTCCCATATGAAAATGACGGTTCAAGTTACCAAAATCTCATTTGATGGGCGTTGCTCAAAAGAATTATTTACCCATAATAGGTACCAATTTTAAAACAACACATCTCAGGCTGTTATAATTTTTCGGCTCAATACCCTAAAAGGTACCGCGATAATTCAAACAGTGGTGTTTTTACTCATGCCTTCAGCGCGCATGAGGTAAGTTTCCGGTTCCGTTTTTCTTCGTCATTTTTTTGGTGTCATATTTGTGCATACAAATTTATGCACGCATATATTATTACGAACCGGATCGTCAGGTTTCATACAAATTCTACAAAAATGGCTGCCGCGCTCGGCATGTGCTTGGTTTCAAAACCATAGTTTTGTCTTATCGGAGTAATAACACACATTAAAATTTTCAAAATGAAAACGAGAAGACTTTAGAGAATACTCAGAAGCCGCTGCAGTGAGAAAAAGGAGAGCTTTAAGCGACGAAATCTTGCTTCGAGGAACTTCATACATTTTATTCAATTCGCGGCTGTTTCTTTCGAAGAAGCGGAGTTTTAAAGAATTATCAAGCAGCCGAGTCATGCCGAGGTAGTTTACCGTATAATAAGTTAGATTTTTCGATGGGAATTTATTTTGATATCAGTTTGTGATTGACGTTTTGTTTGTGTTCTCGTTAGTTGGAGAAATGTTTATAAAACGCACTCAAATAGTTAAATTCAGTCGTAATAATATCTGATATATGTAAACAAAACAAGACCTAAATTTATAGTTCTAACTTCACATGCGTCGCGTCGCTAAAATTAAAAAATAGCCCGGTCGTTTACTGATTTCATTGCTTTTAAAAGTAGTCTTTTCAAATGTAACGGAAGTAAGTCATGGGCTGGGTTTGGGAAATAAAAGATGAGTGTGGATTTCATCGGGAATCAATGAATTAAATATTCAAAGAGAGTACAGTTGTGCAATCATATTACAGACGGTCGCGTAATACTGTTTTTGAGATTTGCTAAAATTGAAAAATAGCCCAGTCGTTTACTGAATTCATTGCTTTTAAAAGTAGTCTTTTCAAATGTAACAGAAATAAGTCAATATTAGACGAGTGTGGATTTGATCAGGAATTTTGATCAGGAATCAATGAATTAAATATTCAAGGCGAGTATAGAAAACGAGTCTTGAAGTGTTCTTAAGTGCGTCACGCAAAATTCGTTGAGGGGGAAGGGGTGCGTGACCCATTTAAAATAAACCGTACAACTTTCTTATGTAAGCGCATGAGTGCAGGCTACCAGTGTAGCCTATTGTTAGATTTTAGTACCCTAAGCGGTACCAATCTACAAATTTTGACCCCTAAAAGGTACGACGAGCACCTCCATCATTTTTATATGGGAGTTCCCCCTGGGATTGAAAGGACATAGAACGATGAGCTTTTATCAAAATTTGAGCCCGATATACTAGCTATTTTCCGTGAGAAGTAGTATAGGGCTGTTTTACGCCTTTTTACTGCGTTCCCTTTGCGTTCCCCTCTTTAGCTATGCTTAATCATGACGTCAATACCTATATATTTTGTGTTATTCTGAAACAATAGCAACAATAGGCCACATGTCCGAAAAAAAAAAACGAACGAAAAACGTCGAACTTCACATGTCCCATCTATTGTTCTTGCTCATTTGCATTAGATTCGGCACATGTGAAGTTCGACGTTTGAACCGGGCTTTATACTACTACTTCCGTGTAAAATACTAGCGCTTTTGCCACCCAACAATTTTGCAGGTTTTTAGTGGTAAACATTGCACAGATTATTAATTAAGTTTAACAAGCTGTTCAACTTTTGAAGTCAAGTTGTATTAAGCACAGTGCCTTCTTTGCGTAAATTCGTACGTCGATGAAACAAAATCTAAACAATGATGTTAGCAAAGATTCGCCTGTGCATCAACATCCTTCAAAATTAATAAAGGATCGTTTTCGCTTTAAGTCTTACATTTAACGGAAAGAGAACAAAAAATACCTGAGACTGCTCTGCGTTTTCGCGGCTTTAAAAATTCTGAAATAAAAGATTATTATTATTATTATTATTATTATTATTATTATTATTATTATAATTATTATAACACTGTGATATAGAAAGTCTAAATGTGTGAAATGAGGATGCAGTGTATGCCATTTTCGTGTAGTCACTACTCTGTCCCGTTTATTAAGTAGACGTATGCTCTTCGTAGAAACTTTCAACTGATTGTGTACGCTAAATTAATTTTAGCTTGGCAAATGTTTCGGCATTCGCTGCTTGTTGTTTAAGAAATGGCGCGAGGTAAAATATTGTTGTAAGCCTTTTTACTTAATAAAATATTATATATCTCAATGAATTTTTTCTGGGAACTGTGATTTGTTATCAATGTGTTGAATTATAAAACAGTTATAGTGCTCAAGCTTACGCAATATCGACAGATTTTAGCATACTCGGCCTACGGCCTCGTCGGCTAAGTATCTGGCGATATAGCGCTTCGCTTTCGCACTATACCTGTTAAATATTTTTCATTTGAAGGGGGCGTTCGGAACGTATTCCGGATAAGAATATTAGGAAAGGTCACAAAAAATCGCGTTTAGTAGCCACTGGGGAACTAAAAGTCTCATACTGCCTTATTATAAGGCATAAACATGTTTTGCCAGATTTATATACAGCTACCTTATTATAGGAAATTAACAATGCACTTTATTAACGAGATTTTACAAAATTTGCGTTAATTTAATGTATCTTAATTAATGTCGATGTAAATTTAATGCACGCTATTTTACAACATTGTTATTTTAAAGCATCTTTATTTCGTTACAAAACCTTATTTATTTAGTTCATGACTCCTCTATTGGCTCTTCATAGTCACATTTCACGGAGGCTTTGAAAGATCTTTTGAATTGATAGGGTCTAGTTAGGCTTCAAAACCAAATTTTCGGCTTTAAAAAAAACTTTCAAAACTTAGAAACATCCGTGCACTTGTCTTGGAAGGTTTCGCAGTTTGGCGTTCAGAAATGTAAAGAGCGAGTTTGCAGAATTATGAAAATCGCAGTAAATAAAGCAAGATGCTTATCGAAAAATTCGCGTTAATTTAATGCATGCAAACCTAACTTTTGAAACATTCGCGTTAAATTAGTGTAATGTAAATTTTCTTCGCGTTGTCAACGTGCATTGTAATTTCCTATAATAAGGTATTTCAATTAACGTTGTCGGATAAAAGCTTAAAGCCAAGACCAGGGTTAGGGTAAATAGCATTGCATAAAGATCCCATACTACTTTGCGGTCTTGTCTTTTCGCCTTTTTCATCCGACAACGTTAATTGAAATAGCTGTATATTACAAGCTAAGTGTGTCTGAACAAACAATTCTCAGGGACTATTCTGGAATACGGTCAATCAAACGAGTCCGAAAACATCGGCAGAAACATCGGATGATTGATAATGGAATAGCTCACTGGATTTAAAGAAAAACAAACACTCAAAAGGTGGCATTTAATGTTGTGGACATTTTACTTACCTGGAATATTTTTTGATTGACACATAGCTGCCATCAGCAAGATGGTCAGCAAGAAAAGAGCAAGTTTCATAGTCGAAATCGAAGAAATGAAGTTCTCTAAATCTGCCTTTAATAACAAAAAATAATAAATTACGATACGATGACAAGAGCATTAATGTCTAACATGATACTTTCAATCGTTATCATAACCAAATGTTCAAATGTCCGTGGGTCGGCAGAATAATTTTCTTGGTGTAGAAAATGGAATGAAAAGAAATAGGCAAAATTGAATTTGCTTATATTGGCGAAGTCTAAGCTTCGCTTCATTTATTTCTCAAAATACTTGTAATTATTTTTTTCTGAAGCATCTCAGCGGTCCGGAATCCTAAATCCTTGAATCTGATTGGCTAATGACGCGCGCTCCTGCGGTCCGGATTTTCCCATCCGGACCCCGCGTACGGACCCCTCCTAATTTTACAGAAAGATTTTGTTGTTTAAAGTTTAATATCATTGAATTTTCTCGTAAATTATGGACCCAGACGAAAGTTACCAAAGCGAAGGTGAATTTTCATTGGCCAGATAAAATATCTAACGACACAAACAAAGAAAACAATGAAGAAAACCAACAAAGTTTCACCATGGTTGACATCGGCTCACAAACAAAGATCCGAAAACACGCTAAAGACGCTTGAACGAGGTATCAAAAAGACTCAATGAAGAAAAAGAGCCGGATGAACTAAGCGGAAAAAGAAATCAGCCGTAAAATTAAAGACCAATGTTATTCCTCGAAAAGGCGAGTACAAGTTTGGATTTTATGACTTGTTCATGTTAAGCTTATAGTTTGTTGGGCGTTTGTTGTAGTTGTTCTTTACAAAGCATCATTTGAATTGTGGCTTAAAAATTACTGTAACTAGACAATCTAGCACTTTTTTACAAAGTTTTTGACTCCATTTGATTTAAGTGTTTTTATTTTTCCGGTTTTGTTTTTCCTGCGAACTTTCATTAAAAGTCTTGCAAGTTGTCATTCTAGTCGTACTAGTTTGTTGTCAATAACTTACACGCCATTTCGCGATCGGATTTTACGACATAATTCGTACTTTCGCTACATTGCTCGGTTTGTATGCTTTTTTTCTCAGTTTTTACCCTCTTTTATCTAAATTCTACAAGTTTTCATTCAAGAAAATATGATTTTTTACATTAAAATAGCTCAGTTTAAGCTTGCGCCCTGCTATAAATAAATTACACTTGACCGTTTTCTTTTTGTAGAAAAAATTGAAACGTTTTTAAAGTTAATCTTATAATTCAGCTTTTCACGGCTTCGCTGTAGGCAAGAACATTTCTCTATCCTCGCCGGGGGTAAACACAAGAGCCATTTATTCTACCGAGAGACATAAACTGGTAGAAATGAATTCAATTTGCAATTTAAGTTTTTTTGTTTATGAATGGAAAGTTGTAAAGATTACCGGCCTAGGTTGGTCCGTATAGGAAAAAACTGTGCCCTCAGTCTTGAGTACGGCCCTCGGCCTACGGCCTCGGGCCGTACTCAAGACCTCGGGCACAGTTTTTTCCTAAACGGACCTCCCGGCCGGTAAATAACATATATATATATATATATATATATTAGTCGATTCGTGTAACAAACTTCTCGAGGCCAAAGAATCACTTTTTCTTATGGGGCTTGTGTGAAAGGACGTTATTCAGCGAGATTGAACGAATACATTTACGTGATGCCAAGTTTTATTTTGTATTGTAATTCTACACACCGCCACATCAGCTTTGCTGTAATTTTATCGTGCAAAAATAAATACTTTCATCATCGTCAACGATAATATCGCAATTAACCTTAATTTTTTTGTCAATCTGTTTTTAACATTTAAGGTGGCTGAACACAGTTTTACTGTACCTATGCATCATTCATTGTCATTTTAAATCCACCAACGTCTGGGTGCCCAAAATTGGCGAGGCATAAGGCAACAAGCTTTATATTTTGATATTTTTATCGAGCTTTGAGGGTGTTGCCATGACAACAAGGTGGATTGTAAATCATCCTGCAATATTTGGTTTTGTTTATTTCCAGAAAATCTAGTTGTTAGATTTTGTCCATCATTTGTCTCTAGTAAATTCGTAAAAATGTTCGCTTGTTAACACTGGTCTCATGTAATTTTGACAGCGGGTTCTTCCGTAATTTGTGGTTTAATATGTTTGTGGTTCGGTAGAAATCAGCACGTTTCCGGGTATATACTTCATGGTAGTTTTAATTTATGCACGTCAAAGAATCCGGCACTTACTTAGGGCTAAAAACTCATTTTAAAATGGTTAGCTTTTATTTACTGTTATGGATATCACTACCCATAACAGTAAATAAAAGCTAACCATTTTAAAATGAGTTTTTAGGATCCCTATATGATAGGATCCCTATATGGTGTGTTACAATGAAGTATATACCCGTTTCCGAGGAAAGTCGCTAAAACATCCAGTCACAATTTTTTGGTCAACTGCGCATGCGTTGCATTTGACTGGGTTCTCGATCCAAATACAAAAACCACCAAAAAGGCAGTGTATTTCTTCAATGGTTCTGTAAATTATCTATTGATTCAACAAACATTTTACGAGCAACAAATTGTTTGATTTTAAGACGAAAAACAACACTTTCGCGATCCATGCTGAGAAAAATAAAATGATCGCTGAATAGGCGCCACGTTTGTTTTTCTCAAAACACTGCACGTGCTGACTCACATAAGCAGCTGAAATTGAAGAGCGGGCGCGAACTGTGTTCATGAGCCACCTTAAAGGAGCTGTGTCATGGTAATTTTCAGGTTTTTGGGTCAAAACTGCTCCAAATTAAAACTAATTTAAAACTTAAACCAAATGAAAACTAACTACATTCGCCAAACACAAAACACTTAAAGAATTATATGAAGTGAGTTTTTCAAGACACAAGCCAAAATCGGTTTCAATCCGTTTCCATCATTGCCATCCGCAGCCAAATACTTATATAGTTACAGTGCACTTTTTTAGAATTTTTTTTTTTTTGTTCTGGTTTACATAAACGCAAAAATGTGTTTTGGCTTTTAGACATAGCCTTTATCGTTTGTGATTAAGGAATAAGAAAACGGCAATAAAATCGAACAACGAAAATTAAAAATAGATCATGTATAATTCGTGAGCATCAGAGCATAAGACGAAAAGCCTACGGACAACGTTTCTAGGAGATAGGGGATACCTCATGTTTGAAATATTTATCACCATTTTACGAGCATTTATCGCACTATAGTCCAATGTATAAAAATATCTTTTGAAATATGGGGTATTTCTAGGTATTGCGCAAACTATCGTTAAGTTAGCTGTTGTTAAGTATATTTTGAATATTTTGTTTACGTCAATTGGTGATCGCAACATATTTCACAACACTACCGAAATACCCTTGTTGTCTTCGGACGAAAACAGGTAGCCTGGAAAGTGATTACTCGTGTACTGACTTACCCTGAAATTTTCCAGTAGCTGGAGTGAACCGGTCTTAAACAACTTCTAATGACTTTGTCTCATAATATGTGCGAGTATAAATTATGAACTATTGGTAAGGTCGCGTGGCTTTACATAACATAAACAGCTAACTAAACAGTGTATCTTATTTTCAAATGCATGAAAATGAGCAGTTTAAGAAACCAACATAAAAACTCGTGATTAGACAAGTGTAAGAAACATTTTTTTTAAGATAATTTTTAACTTAGGTATGTACGTAACCTTTGAGTTCAATTACTAAAGAGGTGTGTATTTTCTGTGCGGTTGTAATTAATACGAATTCTTAAATTAACGCCAATCCCCAAAAAAATAAATAAACAGCTAAATAAATACTGTATTTTAATTTTAAATGTCTTCATTGTGTGTGGGAAAAAAACAATTTTTTGAACCTATGTTATGTGCATTTCGTTTTTTGTAGCAAGTAATTTGTGTTTCTCGGTAAAATGTTCCGAGAAAACAGACACGCTGTCGATTTTTTTGGTTTCTATTATTCTACATATTATGTTATGATGTAGGATGTCTTTGCGCCTAATGCGCTCTTTAAACACTTTACTTGGAGCTTTTGGTCATTTTTAATTTATCCAATTTTATCCAATATTCCAATTCGTTAACAAAATCGTGTAAAACTAGACGTGGGATCATTTTTTCCCCACTGCAAAGAAAGAACTTATAGATCCCGCCACTGATGTATTAATTTCCAGAACTAAACGTGATTCTTGGTAAAGTTGAAAGAAAGCGAAACTACCTTATTTGTATAGCAAATAAGCGCTCCATGAAATTAAATAAACGAGAATTTCAAAAGTTCGCATCAATTAAAGTTGCGTTAATTTCTATGATATTAAGTAATTAATTTTTGTCATTTTACCCAAATTCTGAATCATTTTCTTAGCCATACCTTATTAAAAAACAACTTTCTTTGTTTAACCTTTTTTACACTGGGTACGACAATTCAAGTTCAGTCATTCAACATACTCTTCCTCGATAAAATACAAGACCTCCACACTCGTGTTAATTTTCTTCATTTGGAAATCTTAACTTTTCTCTTCGCGTTTATTTCCTATAATCTATATTAGTATAAGTTTACTAGCGTGATAGTTGATTCGGGCTTCGCCTTCATCAACTCATATCACTTGATAGAAATCTCAAGGTCATAAATCTAATTGTTAAAAATGATAAACTAGATTTTATTTTTATCTTTTTATCTTTCAAACCTATCCTCCCTCAAGTTTAAATCAATTAAAATACAGTTATACATTTCTTGGTCCCCCCTTCCCCTTCCCCCCCCCCCCCCACCCCCATCCAATATAAAGTTGAGACATCGTGGCTTAGTTATATGCATAAAACACAATTTGTGGGGGGAAAGGTTAAGTGTCCCAAGACTTCTGACCAAGAGTGTAGCCAGATACCACGCAGCTCTTCAAGCCAGCTGTGCTGGTTAAACCTAAGACAAAAATTTCCCAGGAAATAATTTGAAGTACTGTTTAAAAAACGAGCAGTAGTGTTTTATCGCCTCGAGTTTTAAACCTATAAAACACGTGCTGCAAGTTTTTTTAACGACTTCAAACACATTTCACAAAAGCGTGTCCCTACGGAGATTAAACAACTGCGCTTTTGTGCAAAGAGGAAATTGGTATACAAGACAAAACAAGTAGATTGATTAGCATACAACACATATGCCACACAATATACCGACTGGCTTCGACGAAGTGAACATGGCTTTCCGGCTCCTGTCGAAAGTTTTAGGATTTTAAAGTTCTGAAGAAAATACTATCTACTGAAAAATACCGTAGGAGCGCTCACTGTTAACAAACATTGCGTCAAATTTGTTTTGTTATTCAAATTTGCCAACTGTTAACAAAAAAAGAACTATTCGTTTAAATAGCCAATAGTTCTCTGGTTGGTACATTAGTCTAATATCAATAGGGTGAAAATAGCTCAATGCTGTGTGGCATATAAACGCATCAAGGGTGAAGTTCCCTTATATATTGACAACATAGTCGTGCTACCAGATATAGTAATATTAATTTTACTTGCCCAAGTAATTTAATTTAATCGAGTGACCGAAGGAGGTTAGACGCAGTTACTACCTGCCAACTCTGGAACAGCTTAAGCCTAGAACTTAGAAATTCAGTATCATTAGAAGCCTTTAAGAAAAATTATAGAAAAATCTTAATTAAAGAGCAACAGGAATTGCACCACTTTAAAGTTTGAAGGTTGTATATATTTCACTAGCCATATCATAAACTTGTAAAACCCATATATTTACATTGATTTATGATAAATTTGTAATTTAACATTATATTTATAGTAGAATTTCTATATTTCCTTAGTTTTTACTTATTTTCTTCTTAGATTTTGAACATACTGCATCTCATTTTTTTCCTAATCTTAGAAGCTGAGACCACAAATTTACTAGTTCCGTGCTACCCTCTTTAAATAAAGTGTAATACATATAGATAGGCCAAGCCTAACAGCGTCGCTCTCTGAACAAGCTTAACTAAGGTGAAACTTAAGGTGAAAGGTCGGAAACACAAGAATTAAGATTGACGACCGGGCTATTTTTGAATTTTAGCAATTCTCAAAAACAGTATTATACGCGACCGTCTGCACAGTACATTTCGACCGTACAAAAGTTCACAAAAACAACTTTTTCTCCGTATGAAATAACGAGTACGACTACTTTACAAATAAAATACAGTTGTTGCTTGTCAAAATTTGCCCGAGAAAGTGATTTGGAAATCAAAATTGCAAAAAATACACAAAATATTTGAATAAGGCGACGCGAGTGAAGTTAGAACTATATAAAATTCAAGTCTGGCTTTGTTTACATAAAATCGCTTTTCAACCTATGTTATGAATGAGCACAGACATAAAAATGGACAACACAATCTTCTTTCGAAAAATTTTATTCAAATCTCCGTAAGTTTCTGTTTAAACGCAAAACGTGAACCATATATAGCGCATCGAGGTCGAGCTGATTGTCTTCGATGATGAAAGAAATCGTGAAAAACTGAATTTAAGCACGTTTTATATAACCTAATTATTCAAAATTGAAACCTTTTAAATGCAAGCCAAAATTGCACAACACAGAACAGTAAAGTAATGATATTAAGCTTAACTAAGGTAAAAAGGTCGGAAGCACAAGAATTAAACTAAAAAGAGTTTAGCTGGAAACAAATGCTTCGACAATCTACTAGCTTCAATTTAAGACGAATTCAGGTTTAAAAATAAGCACTTAGCTCTATATTCCTCCAAAAACGCTTGACTTGCAGAGTTACGCAGCCTCAAATGCATTCTTGACCACTGTTTGAGAAATGCGAAGCCTGTCTTGAGTAGCAAACCGCGGATAAATGCCGGGAAAAAAATGTTTTTCTCGGCTAAACTCAACGGTTAACAAAACTCAACAAGAGTGTTGAGCGTTCGCGGCTGTGTAGCCGCGCGAAAAACAAAGCCTCGCTGGTGGCGTCATTCGCGCATGTTTTGCGACGTCATACGCGCCCGAGAGCTAGCCTTGCACGACGCTCGGATACACATGTACATTTTGCTGGCCATGACCATGAAAAATGACGGGCATGGGTTTTATGGGTATGGTGCTCCGCTATTATTATTATTATTATTATTATTATTATTATTAATAGGTGACGTCACGAGAAATATCGCTGTACCAGGAGCCCTCGCCATACCAAAGTTGACAGGAATGGTGGATAAAACGTCTGACAATTTTTTTCAGTGGCAGAGAAAGAGTAGAATTTAACAGCTTACATCTCTGAGCCACTCGCTTACCTTCCAATTTACACGTGAGCGCTGGTTTCGTTCAAATAGCGGCTTACTTGCTAAACTGTTGGTTCCTTATTTTGTTGGAGAAGGTTCCAAATAGAAAGGCAAAAGGCTAGATATTGTAAAACAGGGTTAGGCCCGGTTCAGACGCCGAACTTTTCATGAGCCGAACTTAACTCGAATTTGGACCGACCCAAATTAACAAAAGTACGCCTGTTGATTCAGACGCCGAACTTAATTAGCCGAACTTAATTCAGTTTGAAGAGAAACAAATCGAAAGGTGAGCGATTTTCAGGCAAAGATGTCAGAACACGCACCAGTCGTTATAATAATTTATGCATTAGGTTCGGCTCATGAAAAGTTCGGCGTCTGAATCAAAGCCGTTCCAAAGCCGAAATTCCCGGCTGAGCCAGGCGAAAAGAACGGCTCAGCCGTTCCAAATTCAAATAGCCGTTCTTAATTGATTCAGACGCCGAACTTTTCATGTACTTAATTCAAGGTATTAGGTTCGGCTCATGAAAAGTTCGGCGTCTGAACCGGGCCTTAGATTTAGGCGTTCTATTGTTTTGGCTTTCGTTTCAATTTTAAGAACTGTATGCATAACTAATGTATGATTTTATACGGAAATCTTTCCAGTATTCTTTATATAAAGATTACGTGTGAACTTGTACTTTTTATAAAGATCACGGTGGTCGTTTTAAAATCATTCGCTTTAAAAATTCAGCAATAATTTTATTGTTTGCACATTCAACCCCACTCCCCCCGGGACTAAAATCAATCCCTCTTCGGGCTTTTCAGAATGACCATGGATTACCACATATAAAGTTCATGCATTGTGTACTTATGCAAACATTGGCTGTCAAACTTCGGAAATGTTCGATTGAAATTCAACTTGAGTTTAATAATGCGCCTACAAATCCTTATTAATAAGTCAGATTTGCACAATGGAATTAAAAAGTATGGCTTTGCTTTTTAGGTAAATTACTTTACGCCCATTTCATTAACGTTCTATACATGTGTGCATTTTTGAGGGCAGTTAGCTATTCTATAGAGTACGTTTGCAGCGGATATAGTAATTATGATTATGTCAAGCAAGGATGATCGATTTTGGTTCTTAAACAGCAGTCATTCTCGTTGATGTTTCCCCTAACCAGAAAAAAGCTAAAAGCATAATAACAACCAATATCATGTTAGCCAATCAGTATTTTATATCATCGTTTGTAATGCATCGTTGCAAGCCAGAATTTCATTGCGAGACAAAAAAAGTACAAGATTTTAATATATTAGGAAGTTTTTCAAAACATCTTCAAACGGTTGAAATCTTTACAACAACATTGAACATCTCGCCCAGATTTCTTCTCACACTGAAAGATACAATTAAAAAAAACACGCACAAAATTTAGATGAGTAGATGGCAACGAAAGCATCATGTAATGGTTTGCATTTGTCGAACAGTGACGTCACCAGGATTCCCAAATCTAGGGTCTCTCCAACGGGTTATGTTACACAGCCCGTATCCGTATTAGACTGGCGTCTGTATTGCATAGGCTTCATTATAGGGGAATCCTTGTTTACAATTTTTGCCTCATTAGCATATGCGCCTCGTTCTCTAACCTACCTTCAAAAACATCAACTCTGAATATTGAAAGGGCATAGCATAATAGGCCATTTCCGAGTTGCCTTTAGCCTCTCTATCAAAGCGAGGCTATAGGTGCGAAACCTTTCATATGAAAATTAGTTTTCATTCACATGCAAATAAGTTGTATTTGCATGTGAATGAAAACTAATTTCCATATGAAAGGTTTCGCACCTAGCTTAGCTTTGATAGAGAGGCTAAGAGCAACTCGGAAATGGCCTATTAGCTTTCTCTGAAAATATGATCCCGATATACTAGATACACTTCATGCTATGCTGTATTAAAAACTCAAAATTTTTCAAAGAATGTATGGCTCATTAGCGCTTTTGCCACCAAACAATCTTGCAGTTTTCGATAGCAGATATTTCCTTAAATATTGCATGATAAAAGCTGAAAATTGCATAGATCAAGTTTAACAAGCTCTTTCAACTTTTGAAGTCAATTCGTATTTAGCATGATACCTTCTCCTTGCAGATTCGTATGCTAATGAAGCAAAATGTAAACAATGACATCAGCAAAGATTCCCCTATACATATAGTTATCGCAGCATCAATTGTAATTTTTGTTTTGCTTATCTCAAATTCTATCGCTCATAATCATTGGAGTACAGTATATTTAAAGGCCCACTATCACCCATTCGGCTTTGCGGTCGTTTGCTTTTGTTTTCAAATGACGAGCTCGCTCGTGATTGGCTCTTTCGGGAATTTTCGACTGAGTTAAATTAGCAATGCAGTTTGGGTGATAGTGGACCTTTAAAATTATTCGAAGATAAAGAATTCATATCTGTGACAATTCTTATCAAAATACATACAGCTTTTATCGAACACAAACTGTAAAAATTGTGTTAGTTTAGTCTTTTATCACAAAAAGAAATCAATCTGATGTCACAATTACTAATTTTGACAATTCAAAACTGTATTTCACGATATTAGGAACTGTCATACATTTGTAACTGAACTGTCTGTAATAAAGAGGTTAAGTTGATATAAATTTATTCTGTGATGCCGAAATAAGTGACCGTGGTTCGTATTAAAGAGGTTATTTTATAAATTATATGGGGATTCTGCCGGGACCAAATGGAGTGTCCATAATGGATTGAGAAAGGTGTCCGTAGAGAGGCATCCGTAAGGAGAAGTTCGACTTTAGTATGCTTTTCGACGACCACTTATTTTAAATCAGTTGTAAATTATTACTCATGCGCGTAGTGGCTAAGGTAAGGTTTGCCCTTCGTTTTTTTTTTTTCTTGTCACGATTGTTATTTAAGGTCCAGTTACTTAGCTTCCATGTGGAACACCCTTCATTATAAAACATTCAATAGTAATAACGTGGCTTGCAGGAACGATGCGGACCGCAAACTCAATAATTACCGATACAATATTATCCGAATAGTAGACGAATAACAGTCAGCTGACAAACCGTCGGTTAAATTAGGCTGCGAATGCCATTAATGGATGAATGCCATAAATTAATACTTTTTTGACAGAAGAGAACAATAAAGCGTACGATGGATCATTTCACTTCAATATTTATTACATCGAGAAACACTTAGATGAAACATTCATGATAAGTCTGTTGGCTTCCAAACACCGATAACCTGCAAAACACGATAAAACAAAATGTTAATACAGTTGTTATGAAGGAAAATGAATATGTCTTCTGAGAAAATTATTTAAGAAATAGAACACAGTGACAATCAATAGTAATCCCAAAAGTACAATTTTTTCTCTTACTTTCATTCTTTTCCTGTTGTTTTGCGACCTATTGGTTGTATTCTTAATACCTAGGCCTTTGAACAGAGACTAGAGTTGACTTTGTTTTGGTATAAACCTACAGTCGGACCTCTATTAAACGGCCACCCTCGGGACTTTGAAAACTGGCCGCTTAATAGAGGTTGGCCGTTTAATAGAGGTACAATATAAATTGGATAGAAATGGCAGTCAACGTCATTTTATTGCATCTATATAGCAAAAGGCTTGTTGA